>SJYA01003762.1:20679-31935 GCA_006410615.1 Neotragus moschatus | reverse complement strand
CCCGCTGGACTGCCCGGCAGGAAATGGCTCAAAATTTCCACGGCGTGCACGATGTCGCGGCCGGATCCTGCGTGGGATGTGCCGGACTGCGCTTGTTGGTTTGGCGCGCGATGCTTCCTAGCAAAGCGAGGCGGGCGCTGGCGCACATCATACTCGGCCGTTGTGCTCGCCAGAATGGCTCCCCTCTAGGCCAGTACTCGCCACCTTCACCAGAGAGCATGCAAGATTTATGTAGCACCGGTGACCTGTGGAGCCTGGGTTGCGCGCGCGCCCCGCTCGCCTTCCAAACAGTCGAGAGTGACTCGCAGAGACAAGGTGCTGGCGGTGACCTCACGAAGAAACGCTTGCCTTCCAGTGGTACGTTATGCAGGGCGTCCGCGATAGAGGGCCAGCCCGCCTGCGTGAGCCCGCGTCTGTCAGCTGGCATCTTCGCCATTGTGCACTGCTGTCTCTGTGCTAGCTAGGAAACCTCGTGAATTACCTGGACGGCGCTTACTCAGCCGATGTAAGGAAATCTCCAGCTCCTGTTGTCAAACAGCAGAGCAGTGAGAGAACGGGATGCAACAGGTGATGTGCTGCGGCTTGATCCCAGCTGTGCTCTAGAGGCCGCTGCCCGCGCGTTAGGTTTTCATCGTAGCGGGTCTCATGCACGATGGACGACGCTGCCCATGGAAACGTAGAAGCTGATGGAGCGCATGATGTGAGCTGGCTTGCGGACTGCCGCGGGAAGAATGCGTTCACGGACAGAAAAGTAGGTCACCGAATGGCGCACCGTATAGCGCACAAAAAAGAACACCGGAGCGCCCAACAGAAGCCTGACAGACAATGCACCAGAGCATACATAGAGAGTCTAGCCCGCTCCAGAGGTCCGATGTGTTGCTTTGAAGCTTCGCCGTAGAAAGAGAGATTAGCCTATCTATCGCCTCCAGAACGGTAATATCAACTAGCGCAGCACGCCGGGTCGTCGCCGGTAGGCGAACCATCCAGTGACGTCCACTAACAGAGTGCACCTAGTGTATCGTGTTGCTCTATGCTCTCTTTGTTCTAGTGCTCATGTCGATCAGGAAAGGCAACCACAAGAGCACCTCTCCGGTTATCCACAAGTACAGCGTGCGTATCTGCAAACCGCGCCTGCCTTTGAAAACGGACATCGGCACGCGCATATAAGGGTGCGGGCTGCGCTCTCGCACATCCACCAGCGTAGGGGCGAAGCGCACATCAGAAGGCCCCAAACCATAAGACATTTTTTGTACAGCCAAACGGGAGATGCTGCGGCCTTGTAGTGGCAGAGGAACTGCGTACACACTGTTCCAGCGCCGTGCACCGGACGGTAGCCGCCAGCTTACACTCATGCACGCACCCCCGCGCATGCCCCTATACGATCGGAGCTGTCACAGTCAGCCCGCGCAGTTTGGCGACCCACAGGAGGCGCAACGCGGTCGACGTTAGTCTGCTGTATTACTACTGTTGTCTTCGACTTGATGACGCCTCTACCACACGTGCAGAGCTTGCAGACGCTAAGGCTGCGGTGTACACAAGTGTCTTACGTGCAACTGTGCACGAGGCTCTGCTTACCGCCGGCGAAAGGCCCCATGGAATACGTAGACTCCCAGACAACAGCGCCACGCTCTACAAAGCTCTGGGGTCCACGCTCTTCAGCACCCTCTACGGCGTGCTGCCGCGCCTCCCACAAGATAAATCTCACCGACATTGCAGGCACGAAAGCTGTGGCTTCCCCTACGACCGTGCATGTCCATTAGGCGCGCACGTCTGGAACTATCTTCCCTGCAACACGTCCGCATGCCAGGATCAAGCGGACAGGTGCGCCTCTGCACTTCCTGTCGTCTCAGCATAGTCTTTGCTACGGCTGACGGTATTACGCTGCATCTCGGCACTCGTGTACCTTCGGACAAAAGTACTCTTCGGTGGTGGATCGGTGTATGGCGCAGCTTACTCCTGCCTACCGAAGCGAAGGCGCTTGAGATGAATAGTCTGCACTCCCCGCTGCCACTCCTTTACGGCACCACCTTTTGTTTGGTATATGACGACGTTTCCTCCCGTACTCCCTCACCCGGTACTTGTCTGTTCTAGCCAAATGAGCGTCTATGTCATCTTCAACTCCATGCGGCTCGTACATCTCCACAAGACCTGCGCGGTTAGCGCATACTAGAACAATGCCGCGCGCCATCCGCTCTGCCAGTTGTGGTGATTCTCAGCATCTGTGTGGACGCTCCACTGCACCGTCCCGGTCAAGACTTCTTGTCTCCGGCATCATGTGTGGTGGAGATACATAGCCGTCCACTGGCGCGCAGTTACCTCGCGTCGGGACCCGGGATGCCTGCTGGAACAGACTCTTACTCGCCTCTGTGCTGGCCTCGGCGCCGTATCCGGTTCGCCCCTGCCACTCTTGAACGCTCGAGAATATTTTAGCCGCAAAATGCTTCACAGCTGCAACGGCCGCCACACCCGACCCCCGAAGCGCAACCTGCACCTTGTGTCCTGTCTCGGGCAACCATACGCTTTCACGCCGTAGTAGAAGCAGTACTATCACGCGCGGTAGTACGGACGAAAAGCTTGGGGGGTACCGGCGCCGCGTACGCCTCGCTTCCACGTGTAGAGGTGACAGGAATTAAGTCGCCCGCAGCCAGGTTGATGTGAACGATTTAACACATCAGTATCCACGGCACTGATGGAATCGGTCTGATGCACGCGGCACAGTTATTTACTCCAGGTGCCAGATCCTGACGCGACGCGGTTACAAAATCGATATGTCTTCACTTCAGAACCACGCTCGCGACAGTCTGCACATCAGCGTTACTAGAGGCATCGGTTGCAACCGAAGGTCTTCACGCGCTCTCCTCCGCCCTGTTTTCTTGGCGTGAGCGAAGGAAAAAATAAAACAAGTATCATGCAGCACCTTAAAGCACAGCCCTTGATGCGTGAACGATCCGCGTGAAACGATGTTGTCTGTGCATGAACGGGGTACGGCGGCCTGGGAGGGAAGTACTGCGGCCAGGGATTTCTGCGACTTCCCTTCGTCGAGTCTGTGGAACTGGGGATGTTACGCGAAGTCGGTAACTGCGCCCTGACTAGCCGCACATTCGAACGGGTAAAGAACCCAAACCTGCTCAACCGAATGGGGGCAGAGGGCCAAGCAATTGACGTATGCGAAAAGAATGATACTCTGGCTCGCGCACGTAGCCAGCCTCTACGCACTCCTGACGTACATGAAACAGAGAGGCTTCACCGTACACCTTTACAGAGGCCCACCATATGTCATCGTGGCTTCCACGACTGTGCAGGACCATCTGACGGTGTTCACCAACAGCGTGTTCCCCTTTCATAAGTAACGTTCGTGAGCATCCTAATGCGCCCACCTCAATAGTATGGTCTGACAAGTGGGAGACTACATTGGGTTCTTTGGCAGACAGCCACACTCGGCGCGCTCCCTGCGATGGTCATTCTTCACCTCCCTCGTCCTCGCCGTCTTCGTCGTTGACGTTTTCTTCGCTGACATCTTCATCATCCTCCTCGTCCTCTTCCTCATCATCATCCTCTTCTTCCTCCTCGTCATCCACGTCTGCAACTTCGTCCAAGAAAAATGGTACGGGTGCGTGCCATATCTCTCGGCGAATCATTTCCCCAATCTCCAAGCGTGCACCATCGCTCGGTTCCTTCGTAAACCAATCGAAAAACGACACAGCGTCCATGTCGTCATCCCCGTCACGCTGACGCCGCGCCTCTGCGGCTGCGACTGGAGACTTGCCCTCTTTCCATTTGATGTCGGTCACGTGCACAACCTCCTCCGAATGTGGGTCGCTGCGAAACTGTACATGCTTTTCCAAGACAAGAGGCTCCATATATTCTCTTGCGCCCTCATCGAACACCTGAAAAAGCACCCAGACTTACACATCATGAGTGTTCATAAAGACTGGTTTGCCGCGCACCCTGACTTACACATGATGAGTCTTTGTAAAGACCGGTTTGCGGAGAAGACGCTCCCGGTAGCCACTATGAAGCTAGCCCGTGCGCCGTTCTGACAAACACCGCCGGCGCCCGACCCGCAGAACGCAAGCCTGCTACCTCACACGAAACCACATAAGCATAAATGACGCTTGGACTGCAGCCTCCCAATATGGTGTCCCCGGCATCTTTACGTGTCTATCACCATTGTGCGCCTGCACTGCGCTACGAGCTTCTCATCTGGCGTCACTACTGTTTGCGTCAGTCCACTACGGTTAGGTGTGCGTGTACACATGCTGGCGTGTGCACGACAGGGGGGCGTGGCAGTGCTTACAAATTTAATTTTATACGAACCGTGTTCGTCGATGTTGTCATCGAGGTCGATTTGCTTGAGGTGTTCGAGAATAGGAGTATCTTCTTCAACCAGGTAAGCAAGCTGCGGATGATTTTTCAAACAGCGGCACCAGAAGCCTGGTATTTTGTCAATGATGCCCTGCCTCTTGACCAGAACAGGCTTTTTCTTCTCGTCAAACTCCTTCTGCACCAGCATCTGCTGCTTCGCACACTCTTCTTCCAGCTTCTGCAGTTCTTCTTGGATGGCATCCAAGTCTTTTATATGCGGTTCTAGAAGCGCAGCAGCTTCTACCGCTGCTCCAGACTTCTCTGTCACGCGCCGCACCTTCTGCTCGCCGGCAGTGTCTGCGGCGGTGCTATCAGGCTGTTGGCGTTTCATAGTGATAGCGGAATTGCTCCTTCCCAAAATCTTATCAGCACACTGTGAATGCTGCCCCACCGCCGTTTGCAGAAATTCGCCGTTGGCGACCCAGAAGTGGAGAAGAGGCGGTATTCTCCAATCTAACAGACAACGAACTAACGAACTAGAGCCAGAGTACAGAACCTAGGGGGAACCGCGCCTAAGGCTTGCGCGAGCGCCGCCGCTGCAGGACACGCTGCCGCGCAGAGACTGTGCTCCAGGTCTGTTTCTGTTTATGAGACAAGAAGAAGGGAAACCACAAGCAAGATTCCCTTAAAGTACGATGAGAAAAAGTGAACTAAATGGATACTGTAGAAGTGCCGCGGTATACTCGAGTTCGGAAGGCGCTGGCGCAGCCGCACGCGACGCTGCCTGCAAGGTGGGGAACCGGACAGGCGACTGTGTTATGCCGACGCCTCTCTCTCACCAGACGGTTATGACAGCAACTGCAGCGAAGCCGTGAGGCATTGCGCACGATAAGATTAGTTTCGTGGCTGCTTGAAGAAAATACAGTTCCTGACCGCCACCAAGTCGAAAGCGGAAGGTGCGGCCGTGCGTTGCTTGGAGGACAGTGCCCCAACGCAGCGGGGGAGGAGCGCAGACTGCGCTCAATGATTTGAATACTCTACTCGGAGTACCATCGCATCGTCCTCCCCACGGTATGGAGCTTCTTGCAGGACAAGTATACCGCTGGTCGTGCGGCTTACTGGGATGCTGGTCCTGCCCTCCTATGAATACGCGGGTGGCCAGGGCAGGGGTGGCCACTTCCTCCACCACCTGCGACACCAGGGGCGGAGCCTACGCACAGTACCTGTGCCGGTGCCGCTGTAGTACTAGATTCTACGTGTGGTTCACGGCGACGTATGGCGGTTACAGGTCATTCTTCGTACGAACCCAGTTCGTAGATATAGATCTGCCCACCGTTTAAGGGGAGCGGAATATTCGGAGCGCGTACATGCAGCTGGCGTCGCGACGTCCTTCTCAGATCCGCCCCCGTCGGAAGGACGAGGAAGTAAATCGGCTACGTGAAAAGCCAACGCTTACCGACGCAGGTTCCTCTCCGCACACCCCAGTCCGCAGCAGTAGTGACCCCCGACCAATCTCATCGTGAGCCGGGTTTCATGCTGGTTTCTCGTGGGAGCCCCTGCACCCGGTCTTTCTTTCAGCGAATCGAGTGCGGCACGCCGCCCTGTCAGCGGGAACGACCACGCGATAACGGCGCCGGTTTTAGTTCGCCTGCCTGTACATTTTGGTCGGGTGAGGCCGCAGACACTAGCGAGCGCTAACGTATCCACATCCCTTCGCGCCTGATATACCGGTTCCCGCACACGACGCTGTCTTTTCCAGATTAGACCTAGCAGTCCGCCGTCGTTCACAGCGTAATGTCTGACAAGCTGCTTTTGGCTGTGGCAGTACGGTTAGAAGACCCCTCATTGGACTCGCGCCGCTCTAGTGTCTACGGATGCGCCGCCGCCTCCTCCATGCACAGGCGGATGCGTGCACAAGCACACACAACCACATGCATCAGATCATCTTAGTCAACCTTAGCTGGTACACACATTATCTTACGTATCCCGTCAACCTCATTAGATGTACATTCAAGCCGTTAGTGTCGGGCGTTCCCGCTTGAACTACCTGTGCTCGTCGCGTTTTGCTGGAGAGAAGCTAGGGGAGCCCCAACGCTGGAGCGACGTTGACTCGTCTGCCCCCGGCCAGCGGCACAATCTAAGCGTTCCGTAACCAAGTGGTTGCAGACTTCAGATATGCGAGACCGTGTTGTGAGTGACGGTTCGTAAGCTTCCCTCGAATACACGGAAAATGCTCGAGCGCTGTCCACCGTAGCGGCCACGAGAAAGGCTGCGCGAACGGTGGCTACTGTTGCCCCAGAGGCGACGTCTTCGTCTCGAGGGGCTACTCGCGCTAAATGTGGCATCGAATGTGTCCGAAGTAGCGCGAACCTCTTGCTGACGGAGGGCAGCCCCCAAAGAGAAGCTAGCCTCTGTCAAGCGGCTCAACCGTAGGTATGTATGCTCGCCAGAAGGGGCCGGCGGATGTTGTCGCATTCGTAGGAGACCGGCATGACGGCAGAATCACGTTGGTGACTGCAGGGAGTAAGGCGTCTTGCTGGGCCGTCCACGGCCTTTCTGTAAGCGTAATGCGGCCTCGTGGGTGAATCCGACTAGGGGAAGCTGTCCATGCTGAGCCCGGCTGCATCCTCGAGGCTGCGCTCGTGTTTCGTAGAAGATATGCCGGAAGCATGGAAGCCCTTTGAGACACCCAGAAGATGAGATAGTCCACGAACATTCCTACCAGACGTGCTCATGACAAGCCACAGGGCGTAAAGACATCGTCAAGGACTTCGCTACGAACCACGTTGCAAGGGCAGATGGGCGCCTAGGCAGCGTTCAGCTGCGTTACCGTCGGGCGTCCCACAGAGTTTCAAAGTCCTGAGCAATTTGAGGTAATTTTTCGTTTGCCCGCGAGAAACTGGTGATGATAGGCGAGCCTCTAAGGAGGGGACCGTACCCGCTGCAGGAGGAGTTATGAGGCGCCTTGTCGTCTCTTCCGTACTCACACACGCAGGTTTTCGCCGAGGTCTTCAGGATCGCAGTGGGTCAGGGGACAGAGCAGCTGTCGCGCCGACCGGAACTCACCGCACACCAAAGCGGTTGTGTGTTCAGGCGTCATGATGCACACGTTTGCGGGCCAGCTCTTTCCTGCGAGTACCTGGCCGGGGTGATGTGTAGGTGGAGCCGGTTGGGACGACGTTGTGTGTTGCACCGTGTACTCAACGATTCAGCACAGGGTGGACTCCACCGGTGCAAGTGGGCTTGCAACGCACAAGCGTGGCACGTGGAGACGCGGGCGTCGGGAAGCCTACTCCCGATTGTAGACATCAAGCTCTCCTCAAGCTGGTCACCGACGTGCCGGGTGCTGCAGGTGGCCAGCAGGAGCTTGTGAGACGTCAAGTGACACACACGTGTTCTCAGACGGACGATACTGACGCCATTACCCAGGACCGCTTTTACATAAATTGGAGCGTGCGTGGAAGAGGACGTCGCGCGAGGGGCTAGGGCAGCCGTGGCCTCCCGACGGGGGGTGAGGGGAAGCCTATGTTATCGCTCATTGCAGACGTTGTACGCGTCGCGCAATCTCTCGTAGGAACATTGCCATCGAATGCTTTCTAGACTGCGTTTCTCCCGCCGCAATTGTACACGCGACACTTCACTGGTAGGATGCCTTCTTGCTGCAGTTGCTACGGCTAGGCGGGTGGGGGCGAGTGCCGCCGACAAAGCAGATAGCTATAATGCGCTGCGCCGCGTGCCGGAGGTGCGCCGCGCAGGTACGAGGTACCGACCGTCGCAAACTTGGGTTGTACGCCCTCCTCCTTCTCCCAGCGGTGTGCTCCAGCTCTTGGAAGCGTTTCACCTTTCGAGCCGCTCACATCAACTATATCTCGTGCTTCGCTCAGAACAGCATACCAACAGCGCGCAAGACGGCGACTGAGTTCCCCCGTGAGGGCGGCCGCACGTCTTGCATGCATGGGTGGCGTCGCCCAGAATGTGCTCGCCGGGATAAAGGATTAACACTGGCTTCCCCACGTCTCTCTTTGTGTTTCTTACGGCGCCATACAGAGTTTTCCACGCCTACCTCAGGCCGGTTGCAGAGAGCGCCGGGGCTGCCTTTAAAGGAGAAGCGCGTGCTGACTGAGGGTGGGCGAAGCCGGATTGCGGCTCGTCCGGGGAGTGGCGGTGGACCGTGGCCTTGCGCAGTCGGTCTCTCCTCATCCAGGAACCGCTGGCTTACCCTAGCTCCAATACGAACGGCAGGTACATAATCGTTTGTCGTACATAAAGGACTTGTCGATAACCCTGCAGACGCAATGATGCGCGTTTCTATAGGCACATACATGGATGTGGCAGAACCGCGTGACGGTGTGTACCTTCAAGCGCGCATGTCCTCCTCTTGTATACGGTAACGAGTGCACAACATAGGTAACGTCCGTTCTCCGTGCGCGGATCTGCTTGTACGTATTAAGCGGGCATCGTTCGGGTGGGAGACCAACAAGGATCGAAACATGGTTACGAAAAGTTACTCCCGCCCATACTACGAAAGTGCCACTCGCTGCGGAGGCATGTGGATGAAGTTGCAGCAGGGCCACCGCCGCAGGCTAATCTGGCCGGATGGCGTGAGAGGGCGATCGATCATCATGCGCGGCGCTTATCACATGTTTGTACGGGACCGCTGTGCGTTCCTCTAGCGGAGGGGTGCGCATCTACCTTGCAGAGCCGGCACGAGTACTCGCACGCCGTTGACGCTGATGACGTGCCAATTCTCATGGCCTTGGAATAGTCCTGCCTTCAATTACGCGTCGCAGCCACATTACGCGTGAACTCGCGTGAGCGTACACAAGTGTCTTCTTTGTTTTCGTGTACGCTGTCTGGAAGGGTGTGCAGCAGACTGGTAAAACTGTTTGCGTGCGCAGATTTGCGAGTGTTGTTGAAGGGGCAAAGGAGCTTTGCGCTACGCAGTTAGCCGCTTCCTTACAAGAGGGCAGACTCCTGGGCAGTAATTCGGAGGCCGTCCTGCGGACCGGCGAGTCAAAAATTATCATGCCTGTACAGCCAATGGGGCCCTCCACCGTCCGCCGGTTTCCGCAGCGAAGCCATGGGAGCCACGCTAATGGAAAAACCGCCAGCAATAAGCGAAAAGCTTCTGAGTCTAAGAGAAGCGACACAGAGGGAAACAGTCCGCGCAAGGCTTCCAGCGATGGCACATTGAAAGAAAAAGGACGACCGGCGTCTCGGACGACCAAGGCTAAGGGGAAAAATGAGGAATCTGAGCTTGCAACGAAACCTGAGGAGCCCAAGGGACGCAGTCCTAAGAAGGCACGAGGGACGCGCGAGGCCGCAGAGACAACAGAGGTTCATGTCAAAGAAGGCGCACCTCCCAAGGAGGAAAATGATGTCACTTCAGAGCGCGACGCTCTTTTTCTGGAACACCGGGATAAGGCCTTGCGGACGGGAAAGTACCTTGGAGCGCATATATCCGCCGCAGGGGGGCCACAAAACGCCCCCGTTAACTGCCTGAGCGTGGCAGGTACGCAGCTACTTAGCCATGTATGCTGAAGTGGACTCTGCATAGGTGGCCTCTGGAGGATGCCTACGTCTGCCGCCCACCGCGCTACATATTTGGCCTAGGCGCTCTCGCGGCCGGGGACGAAAATTCACCGACGCCCTTATGCCGAGCGTAACAACGCTCCTTTTTGAAGCCTGAGATATATGGTAGAGCGACTGCCTTTACGACGGCATTGGCAGCGCCTCTTCACGCCCTGTGCGCGCCCAGTCTCCGACGGCTCTGGCATGGGCCAGGCTGCACGGAGGGGACTCCGGGATGTGTTATGCATAGTGCTCTTGCGTCGTGCGCAGGACTGCCCCCATCTGTCGTGATTCACACACACATCTGTGCGCGCCTAACAGCAGTGCGAGTTGTCGGTTACGGCCTCCCGGAGGTTATGCTGCGGACTGGCTTTCATCTACAGGTCAAGCTTTCGCATTCTTTCTCAAAAACCAGCGTCGCTGGGAATCACCGCCGATCGTAAGTCGCGTGCGGGCCCTGAATACTCAAACAACCGATAGCCCAGTGCAGGAGAGCGACCACCGCGGCCACTCGTCATTTGACGCTCTCTCAGGCGTGACCGTGGGCTCGCGCTTGACGCTATGTATGATATGGCCTGTGCTGCCTTCGTCTGTGTTAGAGCGATGAGTCGGCACGAGAATTCAAGGAGAAAGTCGAAAACCTGAAACTAAACGGCCCGGCGCACATCCTACCCCACGGATCGTACCTAATTAATCTCGCCAATCCTGGTCGGCTCCTGTGCCACGACCGCGCAACTGCAGCGTGCACGGCATGCGTTGAAGTCCCTCACAGCACGGGGACACTTCCTGGCTGACTGGTACTACGGGATGCACCTCAGTGAGCGCGGGCTGGAAGCACTTTTATAAGAAGCATAATCAAAGCCCTCTCGAATACTAGCTGTAACACGTTCGCCCGCACTTCAACTTAGCCCATCGACGGGGACTGATAGTCCGCATGCTTAGCGCACGCTCGGCGGGATGCATGTTCTGGGTGTCCAGACTCGAGTAAGAGGAAAACAAGCTACGACGCATTCCTGGACGACCTGAGACGCTGTGAGAAGCTTGGGATTCAGCGATATGTTCTGCATCCAGGTAAGATACAACTGTAGGGCTCCCATATGGAGGCGAAGACAATCTTCATTTTGACGTATACTCCTGTCACCCCCGCGTCTATAAAATCCTGACGCCTGACGGCACCTTTCTGATGCGGGGCGACGACGCCTTAGCGACGAAGGGCTTGTTCGGGGATGCCTCTCCACTGCTGGGGCGCGTCCTCACATACCTGTTTCGTTTTCAGCGGTCTACTCGGGACGGCTTCTTGTCCTCTGATGCCTTACGGACTCAGGCTCCACTGTCGGTGCATGCGACAAGTCAGACGGGATCACGACTGTGGCGGTAAGG
>SJYA01003761.1:4015-56537 GCA_006410615.1 Neotragus moschatus | reverse complement strand
TCGGGATTCGAATTAATTCCGCGGAGTTGAGGTGGGGAAAAGTCAGACATCGAGCAGCTCCCGGAGGAGTCGCTGAGTCGCGTGTGTCTTAAGAGCCGAGCACGGCCCGCAAAGATGCACTCGGAGCGGGAGCGGAGCGGGCGGAGGCGGGCGGAGCTGGCTCGGGGCCTCTTTTTAGTTGAAGGCGGGCATGAGAGTCTTGTCACCCGAAGTTAGAAACGGACTGTCGGGGCGTTGAGTCCCTTAGCAGCCCCATCTTCTAATCTTCTCTCAGCCATTCTTATGGGTCAGTTTGTTTCGGGAATGAGGACTGGAGACTAGAAATTTCTTTGAAGAGTGTTCGAAACCGAGGTATACGTCGACGCGCCATCAAGGGATGGAGGGGCGGGGAAGAAAAATACAACTCATCAATGTAATATCTTCGTTAGAGAGACAAAGATGCCTGAAATTTAGCCCAAACCAGAGTAGAAAATTGGTTTTTAGGATGGCTGACTTAGTTCCTAGCTAAGAGGAGGACTATGGGACAGAAAATCTGTTGAAAAATCGTGTTGCCTTAAATGACCAGGAAGGATACAGTTTGCTGCCAAGGAAAGTGTGCGTATGTGTGTGTTTTTTCTTGAAAAAGCATCATTTAATGCCATTGAAAAATTATTTGTCAAAGTTCGGTTCGGTTCCTTTCAACTAGTGTAGTGCCGCTAAAGTTCCTTGAGTTTACATCAGTTCATAACAACTGTCTGGATTATTGTCTAGACTTTTTTCGTGGTAATCAAGTTTATGGTTTAGAGGCTTGTGAGTAAAAAGTTTTCGGCTGGGTCATGTAGTGGCTTCGTCTATACTGAAGGGGGAGGAAAGTACAGAAGAGCCAGTTGGGCACAGGGGTTTTGGAATAGGACAGACCTGGGATCAGATGCCAGCGTTGCAACATGCTGGCTCTGTGACCTTGAAGAAATTACTTCACCTCCCTGATCCTCACTTTTCCTACCTATAATATGAGAACAGTAATTTCGACTTCGTATAAGGTTATAAGTCATATTGACTCCATTTTGGGTGATAGAATTGCTCCATCAGGTCACTAAGGTGCTTATACCAAGTACGTGCAAGACATAGAAAATACTTACAAGAGTTCATTGAGTGGGTTGAATAAGTAAATGTAAGATATCTGGTTTTATGATTGCTTGAACCACTATATCAAAAGGATATTGTTAAACAGCTCTCTGTCCGTGTTGGCCTTGTCTGCATATTTGTTGTGTCTTGAATGAGAATTCTGTGTATGCTGACCAAATTTGCTAATAGCCTGAACTTGGCATGAGTAGCTAATATACTGTACTTGGAAAGACCTCGACAGCTTAAATTATGCTCGAACACGACATAGAATGTTTTTCCTTAAAAAAAAAAAAATATATATATATATATATACACACACAGATTTATTGTAGGAAATTTGGAATGTAGATTAAAAAAGAAAAAAAAGTCCACAATTGCCATACTCAGAGATAACTCTGGGTAACATTGTGATGTGTCTCCTTCTAGAAAAGAAGCAGAGCAAAAGAGGGATCAAGCTGTACATGACGTTTTCTAACCAAACAGGATATAGTTTCTAAATGGCGTTGCAGCATTACTGTTAGAAACTAGGCTGTGGCATTAATGCTCGGGCAGAGCCTTGATCCCTCGGTGATGCGGGGACAGGTCACCCCCCATCGCCACCTCAGTGTTGTTACCTTGAGATGGGGCAATACCTGTACTGTATGGCCCAGTGACATCACTCATGTAAGTACTTAGCGTACTGGCTGGTGCATAGTAACTACTTAATATGCCTGTTAATATCAAAGACTGTTAGGGCTGGGTGGGCCCTGGAGGTTGTCTGCCATATCCCCTTATTAGGCAGGTGGGGGAGCGGACGCAAGGACTTGCATATTTTTAAAGAGATCCAGGTATATCTTTTCTCCTCTGTGCTCAGCTGCCATCCCATGAAGCATTCCTTTATCTTTGCCTCCCTCCCCCTCGCCGTCTTCTTGTTTTGTGCCCTTAGAACGCTTTGTCCACACCTGTTCTGTAGTACAAATACAGGTTTGGTTTGCAGTCTTGCACTTTTGTCTCGTCCACTTGTCTCTGACTTCTTCATGGGCTTGTCAGATCGTTGTACCTTTAGAACCAAGCTACTTGACAGTTACTAAGTGGTCAATTTTTTGTAATGAATATGTTGTGGATGCTGGGGGCAAGGGGACTGACAAGTAGAACAGTGTCCAGAGTACAGAAAAGGATCA
The DNA here is from genome assembly GCA_006410615.1 of Neotragus moschatus. Classification (NCBI taxonomy): domain Eukaryota; kingdom Metazoa; phylum Chordata; class Mammalia; order Artiodactyla; family Bovidae; genus Neotragus; species Neotragus moschatus. The sequence goes on along the minus strand of SJYA01003761.1, from coordinate 54,273 downwards.
TTCCATGACGTGTTGTTCATTCATCCTGCAAGTAAAGCACTTACTTTGTGCCAGACACGGTCCTGTGCAGGGGATGCAGTGCTGTCCAGCACAGGCTTGTCCATTTATAACAATCTAATGGGAAAGACAGACATCACACAGCGAATGACAGCCTGTATTTACTGTTCCACTGAGTGCTACAAAGGAGAAGGGTGCCAGGAGAGCCAAGAACAGGGACCCTGGTTTGATAGGTGGAGGCAGGAAGTCTGGAAAGGCTCCTCTGAGGATGTAGCAGGTGAGCCTGGATTTGAGGAATGAGTACAGAGGTGGGTTGGGGACTTGGGTTTGGGAGTAGCACATGCAAAGGCCCTGAGGAGAGAAGGAGTTCGGGACATCCTCAGAATTTAAGGAAGACCAGGATGGCAGAGAGTAAAGCTGAGGCAGGTGAGATGGACAAAGGCAGATTCTTCATAGCTCAGGTCACACATTCCAGATTTTAGCCTGAGCGCAATGGAAAGCCCGCCTGATACTGTGTTTAACTCGAAACACTTAGAAAGACGTTGACATGGGAATAAAGAATGACTGGGATGATAAGGGGTCTAAAGTTTGTGTCGTGTTTGGGATATTTAGTGCAAAGAAGAAAAAAAATTGAGTTCTGTGGTGAACAAAGGTGTGTTGTGTACAAGAGTTGGTTCCGAGAACAAACTGCAGACTAGGACTTGGATACAGATTTTGCCTGAATGTCAGAAAGAACTTCCTGGCCCCTGGAATTTGGTTGGGAACAGAATGGGCTGCCTCGTGGGGTGGAGAACAGTCGGAGGAGGTGCTGGCGGGAGCTGCAGGGCCGCCTGGCAGGGCTCCTGAGATGGGAGGTCCACGCATGTGCAGTGGGAGAGGCCTTTAGGCCTTTTGTGCTTCAGGAGCCTGTGATTCTATAAACCAAGCAAGGTCTGCACATTTCATCCCATCTTGCGAATGAGACCTGATTCTTGACTTCATCTCTTTTTCAGTCTGAAAATTCGGAATTTTGTAAAAATAAATTTGTGCCATTTGTAAAATGAAGCAGATTATCAACACTAAATGTTAATACCAATGCTAAATATTAACACCAAATATTTGAAGTTATATATATTGAATTACTTAGCTACAGGTGCCCTTAGGGTTGCCAGGAATAGAGAACTGTTGTTAATGCCAGGTTAGTCAGAAGCTGACAGTCACAGCTAAAGCACACAGAAGTCCTGATCTCAAGCCAGGAGGAAGATGGCCCATTCCAAGAGAAACCAGAACTCCAGAATAGTGAGCCCCAGCTACTCAGGGGATGTTTGTATATTCATGTGTAATGTAAATTGGATGAGAAGGTCAAGGAAAATAGAGGAATTGGATATTCTGCTCCTAGGGGAAGTTTGGATGGCATGCATTTAACAACATTCATGTTATGGAAATAAGAAGCAACAGGCAAGAAAATAATCTTGCGTTGTAGCCCGTAATCGGTGATCAGATGGGGAATAATAAAAAGGCGAGAAGCGTTGGAAATAATTGCAATGGAGGTGATGGATGGAGCAGAATTCTCATTTGGAATGGAAGCTGGGAGGACGAATCGTCTCCAAACCCCCTGAATCTGGGGGAGCAGCATGAGGGCAGAGAATGACAGCCATCCAAGCGCTCGGGCTAGGCAGTAATGAAGGTTTCCGCTTCCTGGGCACGTGCAGTAACCGACGGGCTTTGTTGGTGGAGAGGCAAGATTCATCGCTCCTCTTCCCCGTGCTTGCCGTATAAATGGATTCCTAGGGGTTTGGATCACCTTAGCTGCACATTCCACTAGGTAGGTCCTCCCTTCCCTGCAAACAGACTCCAGTTGTTAACATTCAGCCTGAAAAATGTCTCTCCCTTGATGATTTTGGTGGAAGTAGAGGTTAAGACGGTTGGTAAGGTCTGGTAGATGTATCAGCTGAGATTTGTGGGGGTTTTTTTTCCCCTAAGGGCCGAGAATCTGATTGCAGACCCTAAACTTGCTTGACATATGGGGAGTAATGATCTCTGCAGGGAGAGATGCAATTCTGTGGGCAGTCAGGCTTCACTCTGAGGTCTGTCTTCATGGACTGACGCATCTCTTGTCGCTCTTTCCTTTTGGGAACAACGCAGCAAGCAGCAGCCACCAAAAGAAAATGCCAGGCGTCCAGCGAGGCTCCCCCAGCGAAACGGAAGAGCAAAGCCTCTTTTCTCCCGGCCAAGAAAACTGCCGCGAAAGAAACTCGCAGGACCCTGAAGGGGAAGGCACAGAGGACGTTTTCTCCCAAGAAGCCCTCAGCTGGCGCGAGGGACGGAGACCAGGAGCAGAAGCCAGGTGCCAAGACTTCATCGCTGTTCAAGAACAACCCTGAGATCCCGGAACTCCCCAGGTATGGCCGGGGCAGATGCCCTGTGGGAACGAAAGGGATTGAGTGTCTTCTGCCCTTTTCTTTGTCTCTTGGAACTGATGGCCTGCATCTTGTTCGTGATTTGCAGACCTGTGGTAAAGCAGGTGCAAGAAAAGGTGTTCACTTCAGATGCTTTTCAAGCCCTGGACCTCCACCCACATCTCGTAAGTATCCCTCTTTGTTTTCTGGGTGTCTCGATTTTGAGGATCTGTTTGTTCATTCAGAATGTCTGTGAAGTGACAGTTCTAGGAAGACAAAAAAAATCAAAGAAGGGTTATATCTGCTCCGGGTACCCAGCTAAACTCAGATTGATAAGACGCTTTTCCAGGACAGTTCACGTGAGCTTAGGAATCTGTTCACTGTCCTCACCCCTATCCCAGCCCACCCCACTTTTTTGTTTTTTGCTCACCTAACTCACTTTCGGACTGGGACTCCACTTATCTGACTTGAAGACCACCTCATAATTACTGGATAAATATGGCATCGGGACTGTTTTGGGTGGCCAGTGTCACGGTGACCCTAGGAGAGGGAGATGAACTGTCATCTTGCTATTAAGGGAGTTAGAGAGAACTGAAGGAAGAAGGGTCTTTTACAACATGGACACTTAGACAGCCATGAGTGAGTGCTACGGGCACGTTTATGAGGAAGGCGAGAAAAGTACGTTCACTTTCAGGGAGTCCGGATTTTCTTGGCTCAGATGGTCACGGCTTCACCTGCTGCTGCTTCTGGGCAGGTTACCTGTGCTTGTGTTCTCAGCACAGAGCGCAGCGGCTTTCCACGTCTGGGTACTGGGCACACTGGGAGACGGGGGCCTCTGTGTCTCAGGGGCTGCCTCACGTGTTGTAGGGTGTTTGGCAGGTCCTGTGCTCACCCAATGCCAGGAGTATCCCTGCCCCCCAGTTGTAACAACCAGCAGTTTCTCCAGATGTTGCCACACGTCCTGGGCAAGCTGGCGGGGAAGCAGTGTGCAGAACCACCTCTAGTTGAGAACCATTGGTTTGGAGGAACTTGATTGGATTGTGATCATCAGTTTTTACCCCAGTATTTTCCCCTTCTTTGCATCCTTATTTGCGTGAAATGTATTTATACCAAAAAAATTATATAAAGTATTTAATTTATTTTTTTTTTTTCTCTTAGATTTCCACAATAAATACAGTCTTAAACATGTCTAGTATGACCAGGTAAGAGTTCTGGGTCACTTGATTTTCTCAGGATTTAAGTGGGTATAAGCAAATGAAATCTGAATTGTCCCTGGAGGACAGCAAACTCATGTCTTGGCTTAGACAGCAATGCCAGGTTATTAACCCCCAAGGGCTTGGTAACCTCTTGGGTTCCCCACGCAGGACATGGGGCTGGGTCTCCATCCCTGCCACCCTCAGCTCTAGATTCTTAAGAGCTCTCTCGTCCAGAGGTGGTCTGCGCAGGATGTCACTGTGGTCTGTGCTGCCCGAAAATAATCTATCTAAAATACAGAATTTATCTTGTCATTTCTTAGTAGTAAGAAGTAGAGTCAGCTACAAGATAGGAGTAAATACTTGGTTGGATGGAATGGGATGCTGAAAAAAGATTTTAAATGGTAGTGACAACTCCTGGAAAATGGAAATGGAGTAGTGCAAGGTCTGGAGCAAAAATGACCACCATCCGCCCCCTCCCCCCGCCGGCCTTGCGTCTGTGTGCTCATGCCCGTTTTAGTCTCACCCATCACTTGGAACTGTTAGTAAAAGTATCAAAGAAACAATGAGCCCCTTTGTTACTGATTTGTTCAGTTTTAGCAATCAAATGTGATTTCCATATCCTTTCAGTTTTTTTCAAATTTTATTGAAATAGAATTCGTTTATAAAGTCTTAATTTCTGCTGTGACAGCAGAGTGATTCAGTTATATATGTATGTATATTCTTTTTCATGTTCGTTTCCGTTGTAGTTTATCACAGGACATTGAATATAGTTCTCTATATGTGCAGTAAGACCTTGTCATTTTAGTTGTTTGTTTTTGAATACACACCTGGACACACATCTTACTGTGTCTGTGGCAGTCATATTTGGTTTTCTAGAGAATGGGCAGCGATTCCTGGCTGTCTCCAGGGCTCACCAGTCCCCCTTTCTCTCTTCTGCTTGGGAATCTTTCCATAACGTCTTACTGCTTCGTATTCCCTGGTTCAGAAGATAATGTGATATGCTTTGTGGTGGCTCCAGCTTATCATCATACCGGTCGCATTTTCCTTTTTAATTAGTGTAGCATACCAGGCAATCTCTGGGCTGCCTCAACTTTTTCAGCCCCAGAAGTTCCAAAAATTTAACTAGGGTTTTGCCCTTCTAACCATCAAGGGTTTCTCAGCCCTTCCCATGACTGTTCAGGGGACCTCTAAGGTGACATAGAGCCTGGGGCAGTTGCATTCTGTGGATCTTGTGTCTCTGCCTGTAAACCCGGGCAGGTAGTGCATCATAGGTAAGCATGTGCTCTTTCTTCCGGGCGGCCCAAGCGTTCAGAAGCAGAGCATCCCCGTGTTGCTGGAAGGCAGAGATGCCCTCGTGCGATCCCAGACGGGCTCAGGTCAGTCGTCACTTGATTTCTGCCCTTCCTCCACGGTCATGTGGTGAGATGTCTGTTGATGGTGGTGGCTGCTTTGTTTGGTGGGAGGAGGGAAGCCTGTGCTTGCTTTTGATCAGAGAGCCCTGAAAGGAAGGGGGTGATCAATGGGACCACCATCAGGAATGATCAGAAAGGAGTCAGGTTCCGCGGTCATTTCTCAGCGCCCCTCCCAGGGCTCCACCTGGTCCCACCATCTATGGCTAGAGCCGTCCATCTTCACTCCAGTGCAATGAATTTTTTTTTCTGATGTTAAAACACTCTTCCCATGAGCACGCACTGATCAGATGCCAGTTGTTGTTCTCAATCACGAAACACTGATTTTGTTCCAACACAGTCTGGAAGGGCTTTTCTGACCTTTTGTGCCTGTAAGAGCAGGTCAGCTGTCCTTTCCGGCCCTGTTCAGCCACTGTGCAGGTGGGCAGAAGCCCAAGGATTTTGCCATCCATGGTTTCTCCTTGGTTTCTGGAGGCCAGCTCTGGGCTTCCAAATGGCTCCTGACCATGAAAACACCACAGAGAACACTTCTGCCTTCAGAAGCTCCTTTGAGAGGTTGAGGGTAACCCTGGGGAGTGGAGCTTCTCTAGTTCCTAGGGACATTCACTGAGCTGAGCTTCTGTGAGACTTGGGGAGCGTATCATTGTCTTCTTTGTTAGACATTAAAGGAGCAAAGCTGCAGGTTTATTAGAAGCACTGCATTCACAGAGCAGAGCTAGGAGCTGTGAGAAACAGGTGCCTTCCGTTTTCCCCTGAATGTGAATGCACTTTTCCTATCCCCAGACTTCAGAGCAGTGCCAGTTTCCTTTACTATCTTTGGTTTTCTGACATCCTCAGACTCTGGTTTTAATTCCTCTTGTCCTCTTTTAAAAGGTAAAACTCTTGCCTATTGCATCCCTGTGGTCCAGTCTCTTCAAGCAATGCAATCCAAAATACAGGTGAGTAGGAAGGCTGTCTTTCTGGGAGTTCCCTAGTGGTCCAATGGTTAGGACTTGGAGTTTCACTATCTTACAAGCTGCTCGACAAGGCCAAAAAACAAAAGAAAGTGCATTTTTTCTGTTATTGTTCATGGTGCATATGAAACCATCAGACGGAACCAAAGCAGTAAAATCTTTTCACTTAGCTTTGTTTTCCTGTCTCTGTTTAATTCATTTACTATATGAGCATGTTGCATCTAAAGATTGTGCCCAGGGTGGGGGGTAGAATAAGAAATAGAACAAATAATAGATAACTGTCAGTCATTCTAGCAGGTCTACTAGGGAACATTTGTAAGATGCTACCTATGTGTCAGCACCACCTATGTGGTGCTCTGTGCTTTGCTCAGGTTATCTTCTTGGCTTGCTAACTGCCCTAATCGCACTGAGTTGGAAGGAATTACTGTTACCTCAATATGAAAAAACAAAAACAAGGAGACTTGAAGTTAAATACCATCCTAAGGCCATGCGGGGAGTGAGCCTGAAGTTGGGTCTCCACCTCTATTCTCTGGCTCCAGAGGCCAAGCTCTTCTTACCAGAAAAGGTTAGCATTGTATTAAAAACAGGGATTTGGCATGAATAGTAGAAGTGAAAATAAGCACCCCATTAGTGAGTGTGACAGTTGGGCCGCCTTATGTTTTGTATTTTCTTGGACCTCTCTTTAGTTGTGAAAGGGGCCCACTTAGCACCTGGGCTAGAGGGGCCAGAACTAGGTTCCTTGGCACGGATCCCGAGGAGGCCACGTGAGTGCCGTGTTCCATGGGCATCAGTATCATCTCAGAACCCAACTTGGAATCTCACTAATACACCCTGGTTATTCTGAGTTGAGAGGAAATGGTGAGAATAGAAATAGGAAGTGGAGTAGTTCACAGGCAGATGAGAGGAGCTGGTTGGTCACTTTTTTCCTTGGTTTGGGCACGCAGAATTGGATGTGTGTCGAGCCTTCCTGTTATTGCAGTGACAAAATAAATAATGATAGTGTTGGGTTCCTGTCCACAGTCTAAAACAAATACCCTGAGTCCAAACTGACGCAAATGAATTATTGGCTAAACAGGTGGGACAAGGGGAAGCCCTTCCTTATGGTAGAATTCCAGTGAATCCGCATAGGACGTCATCATGTAGCAAATGCCACAGTGATACTGCTTCAGGCAGGAATCATCAGAGATGCGAGAGTGAGTGGACTCAAGTTATCTTTCCAGGAAATAGAGGAAACAATGGTAGCGTTATGGTGGGGAGCCTGGCTGTCACCACCTCAACCACATGGTCACGGGACCACCAGTGCTGGGTTGTGTTGACCTCACAGGTCTCCTGCTAGGGGTATGAAGGATAAAACTGTACTTCCCTGGTTTTCTTTCATATATATTTTTTTTCTTTTAATTTTCATATATTTTTTTTGTTTGTTTTTGGTTGTGCTGGGTCTTCACTGTTACACAGGCTTTTCTCTAGTTGCAGCAGGTGGAGGCTGGTCTGTAGGTGTAGTGTGAGGGCTTCTGTCGTTGCAGCTCCCAGGCTCTAAGCATGGGCTCAGTAGTCGCAGTCCGTGGGCTCAGCTGCTCCGTGGCATGTAGGATCTTCCAGGGTCAAGGATTGAGCCTGTGTCTCCTGCATCGGCAGGTGGATTTTTTACCACTGAGCCACAAAGGAAATCCTTCTCTGGTTTTCTTGCCAAAAATGCACAATTCTAATTTGATCACAAACATCAAATAAAGCCAAGTCAAAAGACGTTCTACACAGCAACTGGCAAGTACTCTTCAAAAGTATTAAGGTCACAGAAGACAAAGATATACTAAAGCTCTACCCCAGAGTAAAGGAGATGAAAAAAACATGACAGCTGAATGCTGTGTGTGGCCCTGAATTGGATCTGAGTCTGGAAAATCAGTTAACAAAATTTGAATAAGGTCTGTAGATTAACTGATAATATTGAATCAGTGTTAATTTCCAGTGTATCAGGTTGGCCCAAAGATTTGTTCAGATTTTTCCATACGATCTTAACATAATGATTTTGAGAATCAATGTCATATAAGGAAGCTGGGAGGAGGGGATAAGGGAGTTCTTTGAACTATTTGTGTAGTTTTGTGTAAGCCTGAAATTATTTCATAATGAACATGTTCAAATTTATTTAAACTTTATTTAGATGATTTTAAGTCAATAAAACAAGTCCTACACAATCATTCAAGTGACAGAATCTTATGTAGTTATTGGAAGTGATATTTTGTTCAGTTCCTCTTTGTGAGCTTGATAGGCATTCTTGCTGTGTTAATAAAGGGAGGTTACAAAGCAGTGTGCATGATGACAGTCCAGGCTCTTAACTGATGGTGGTGTATTTCACATATGTGTGTGCATGCACACTCAGAGATGAGAAGGTCACTTTTCAGACGAATACCGGTTTTCTCTGAGGCGGATGAGTAAGAATTCTGTTTCCTGTGGATGACTGGTGTTTTCTTTCACTGGGTACTTTGGAGTGCTGGGATTCATACAAGGGGCTTTCACATTGTACCTGGTACAGGTTAGAGAAGAAATATGAATTATTAGGTCAGTGTGGTAAAGTCTCAGCCCTTTAGATACTCCAGGAGAACGTCTGTAGGCAGTGGAGGGTTTTTTCCTTCTTGGAAAATTGCAGCGTTTGGGCGTATATCTGAGTTGGCATGGGTCCCACAGTTCCAGCGCAGCTGACTCATTTCCTGGACCCGTGAACTAAGGACAGCAGAGATGCAATTGTGTTCCTAGAGTGGACAGCGTGGTGGGGCTCTGCTCAGAACCTGGGTCTGAGTGAGACGTTGAGCGCATCATTCCATCCCTGTATGCCCCAGGGGGGATCACGGGGAGCCTGCCAGGATTAAGGAAGCTGTTGCACCGGGAGAGTGGAGCCCTGCTTCCCTGATCCTGGCAGCAGTACGTGCCCACTCAGTGTCCTCGTCATCAGCAATGTGGACTTGTATGAAGGGCAATGTTCTCTATTGCTTATATTCAGAGCGTTAACCAGCCGTGTATGTCATTTCTTTTATTTACTTAAGTATTTTTTTAATATCAATAACAGCTTGTTCTATTAAAGATGGAAGTATTCTGTAGAAACGGTTTTCTAAGCCCAAATTTATTTCAAGTAACATTCAGTATAGGCCCTTGCGGTTCAATGTAAACGGATCCAGCCTGTTAAAAACCCGTCTGGAGGGAGCAGCGAATTCAAGGCACCCAGCAGAGTCGTCAATTACTGTAGTGATGGGATGAGAACGGACCAATTTTCTGTGTTTCCACACTTTCAGCTCCTTGGGCTCTCTCTCTCTCTTTTTTTTTTTTAACATCCCATCCATCCTTCCTCACTCCCTTCTGCCTTGCAAGGAACTGATTGTTCTTTTTTTCTTCTCTGTGTAGTAACACCTTTTGAAATGTCAGAATCTCTAACGCTGCGGTGTTGATACCGTTGTACTAACATGTTTACTGTTCCCCGCCCGGGCTTCAGTGCCGTCTTGCAAAGATGTTGAGTACAGACACCCCTAGTTTGAATTCCAAATCTTTTTCTCCTTGTCGGTAAATATTTCCTATGCAAAACATGAAAACCATCCTTGTAATTTAATTTGCCACTAAATCTGTGCTTAGCTTCTACACTAATGTGTTTTTTTTCCCCCCAAGATTTTTTTTTTTTTTTTTTTTGATGTGGACCATTTTTTTAAAGCCTTTATTGAATTTGTTACAATATTGCTTCTGTTTTCTCTTTTGATTCTTCCGCTGTGAGGCATGTGGGGTCTTAGTTCCCTGGCCAGGGATCGAACCCACACCCCTTACATTGGAAGGTGAAGTCCTAGCCGCTGGACCACCAGGGAAGTTCCCTAACAGAGTTTTGGTTCCTCCCCTACGTGTCCCAGCACTTTGGAGGTGCAGGGCACCACTGGACCCTTCTCAGATTACTTTGTTTTCTTCTATCATTATTACTGTTATTTATGGATATAACGTATATGTTAAAAAAATTTCTTGAAGAGTACCAAAGAACATACAGTGATCAGTGAGTCGTTCTGCTGCCCCTTGGCCCAAATGGCACAGCTCTTAGGATAGTGTGGTCCTTATCAGTAGCTTCTTGTTACCCTCCCAGGGATATTCTTTGCGTGTAAAGTAAATCTGGGTAGGCATAGTTCCCCCCACTTTGGCTGAAGTTTTTGTTAGTTTGATACAGAAACGGTTGCTTGCTGTGCATGATTGTGCCTTGCTTTTCTTCACTTAATGTGTTTTGGGGATGGTTTCTTGTCATTACTATGTTGGCCTGTTTTTTTTTTTTTTTTTTTTTTTTTTAATGGCCTTCTAGTATTCCACTATATGTTTGTACCATAAATTATTGAGTCATTCCCTCATTGATGGAATTTATGTTGTATTCAACATTTTGCTACAAAGCAGTTAAACAACTTCTTTAGACATACTTATGAATCTTTTTGAGAAATTCTTATAAATGGAATTTGTATTTTTATTTGGTAGATAATGCCAAAATTGATCTTAAAAGGGGTTATACCAATTTTCATTCCCACCAACAGTGTACAAGAGTTTGTGTGTCCCTATGCCCTTATCAACACTGTCGGCTGTTTGATTTTTGCTCATCGGACAGGAAAAATACTATGTCATAGTTTTAATTAGAATTTCCCTTGGGAGTAAAGTTGAGCATCTTTTCACATGTTTAAAAGTCATATTTTTGAGTTATTATTTCCCTAAATTAACTGTTATGCCCTTCTCCATTTTTCTGTTTGAATTGATGGTTTTTTTATTTTTAATTGAATTAACAAACCTTTACAAACTAAGAAATGGTCCTTTCTCTTACGTGTGGCATATTTTTCCCCATGTTATTTGATTCAATTTTGTTTAGGTATTACTCTTTCATTGTGAAATTTTAAATTTTTTATGTAATAAAATTCTTCATATTTGATAGTTTCTGAGTTTTATGTCATCTGTAAAAATGCCAACTTAACTCCAACTTTATTTTTCTAGCTTAGTTTTAAAAGGGCGTTTAAATTGTTCGTCTTTTCATTGCTGATATAAATTGCCCCTTACTGTATTTCCCGACTTTTTATATGTATTTGATTTAATTCTGGACTGTATTTGCTATTATAAATCTCTTATGTGCTAGCATCAATTTTTAAAAAACTACTACAGATTTAAGTTGTTTTAACCCTTGATGTTCAGAATTATCTTGATTATTCCTGCACATTTGTTTTTCCATGTAAACTTTGAAATCAGCTTATCTGGTTATGTACATTATTTTTTATATGCATGTATCTGTGTATTTGTGACATTTTTTATATGCATAAATATGCATGTTCATGACATTTTTATTAGAATTGTGTTACATTTATGGGTTGATTTAAGGAGATTAGCTTATTAATAATATTGAATCTTCTTATCCAAGAATCATCTATTTAAATTTTATTTTATGTTCCTCAGAGGTATTTAACATTTTTTATTGTATTTTTGTGAAGTGTAGTTTTTTATGTTGCTTTTTTTTTTTTTTTTTTGCTATTCCTAAACATGGTTCCATCTAACTTTCTGCATTGGAAGGTTATTGATTTTTATATATTAATTTTACATTCAGCTAGTTGACTGAATTGTCTTTCTATAATAGATTATCAAGTGATTTCTTAAGCTTTTTTTTCTTTAGGATAAAATATCATCTGCTAATAATGACAACTTTACCTCCTACTTTCCAGATTCATGCATATTTCTTTGTCTGATTGCATGGGTCAGAACTTCTAGATCATTGTTCCATGATAATGGGCTTCCCTGGTGGCTCAGACTATATAGAATCCCAGGGAGACCTGGGTTTGACCCCTGGTTTGGGAAGATCCCCTGGAGAAGGAAATGGCAACCCACTCCAGTATTCTTGCCTGGAGAATCCCATGGACAGGAGCCTGGCGGGCTGCAGTCCATGTGGTCACAGAGAGTCAGACACAGCTGAGAGACTGAGCGCACAAGCACAGTGGACCATCTTACCACTTTCCTTAATAAGACTGCTTCTGATGTTTACAAGTGACTACCCTTAATATCTGTCCAGATTCCTATGACCTGTTTTCATTCAACTCGTGGCATTTCTTTCCTTTTGTTCAACAGCGTGGTGATGGCCCCTACGCTCTGATACTCGTGCCAACAAGAGAGGTAAGCAGTCCCACTTTCGGGATGTGTGCTAATAAGCAAGTTCTTTCAGCAATATCACTGAATAAAATTCAAGTGTTTTGACTATTTTTCTCCCTACTGCACCAATCACCACACTCTTTTCCTTTGCCAGGGAACCATCTTCTGGTTCCTGACAAGAAGAAAAATTCGAGTAGTCTTAGAAACCAGAAGTTTTTGGTTTTGGAGAAGTATTTTTCTAGTAACATTATAGATTTATTTTAAAAGGAATTAGAATAATTGCATTTCTGTACATTTTTTTTCTTTTACAACTTGAATTAAAAATTAAAAGCAGTTGACCCTAAAAATGAACCTTTTTTTAAATTTTTACTTGTTTCTGAAAGTTAAGCTTTTCGATATTTTTCTTCTTTCTTGGTGGAGTCTCTTCTATCCAGTTTGTTTTAGTTGCCTGTGGAGGCAGTTGCAGATCAAGATGTGTGTTTCCTGCATCAAATGCCAGTCACTTCCTTGCAGAGAGCAGATCTCGGCGATGGCGATGGAGGTTTCTGCCCAGCCTTTTGTATGTCCTGCAGTGCCCTGTCTCAGCTCCATCCAGGGAAGGAGCAGGCATGGAGCTATTTAAATTTTTACAGCAGCAACCTCGCCGCTTCCCTGGGATGCTTCATGAATACTAAACACATGGAAACTGTGTATCTTCCTTGGATGAAGGGATTACGTAGAGGCTTTGTTGATAGTTGTTAATGGCTATAACCTACATTTATTTTCTCTTTCTCTGATTTCCACTGGGCTTGTTGGTTTCTGTGTTATTTCTGCCCCCCTTAATAAACTTCGGAAATGATCATCTCTGTCTTTAGCTGCTGCTCTGCCCCAGCATTAGGAAATAGTCATGTCACCTCTACAGCAGCGACCCCAAGGCTAGCCTGTTGCGTCACCATACCCCTTCACACATACTACGTTCTCTCTTTCCAGAGGGAGCCAGATTCAGGTCGCCTCTGCTTCAGTTTCTTCCATCTTTGTGCACCATAGATGGTACCTCTCTGCACGGTACTCTGGGAATTTGAGCCAGCAGAGGGAGCACAGAGCACTGTGTTTGTGTGTGTCCAAGAAATAGATTCTCCAGACTGACAGGTTTCAGCATCAGCCTGAGAACAAGATGCATTTCCCAAGGAGATTCTGTGCATAGAACTTTTTTGGTCCTAGCTTGAGGTCCTAGGCCGCATCCTTACCACTTCACACTGTCTAAATTTCTAAAAATAAATGAAAGGAAGGGCAGGATCTTGCTCATCATCTCTCACTTTTCATGTTTGCAGCTGGCTCTGCAAAGCTTTGAGACTGTCCAGAAACTGCTTAAGGTAAGGCAAGCCACGAGTTCAGCTTCGTCTTTTTTTCCCGACTTTTTGAGGAGAGAGATCCCACAGTCTTTTTTTTATTTTCAAAGAGCTAGGAATCACTCCAGGGTCCCTCCATTCCCTGGTTGTCTCTGCTCTCCCCAGGTACAGTTTGTAGGTTTTTGTTGATCTAAACCTATGAACCACTGATTTCTGGCTTAGTGAGTTTACTAATGTTTCCTGGTACTTCCATTCCTGTAATCTCTTCATCGTAGTCACTAGCAAGCTATGTACAGAGCTTCACAGGTACAACCTTGAGGTGATCCAGTGAAAGCAACTTAACAGGCTGCAAGCAGGGTTTGTTTCAGAATGAAGAGAGAGAGAGAGCTTCTGAGTCAAAGCCTGCCAGCACACCAAATTATAATGAGAATTGATCTCTCCTTTTCTTTCATCATGGGTGGCAATGAGGAAGCATTGTGTTTTGGTTTGATCTTAACCAAAAAGAAAAAAATGAAAAATGGCAATAGACTCACTGTAACGTTTTTTCAGTTCAGGCTCTATGGAGAAGGGCAGAGAAGCTCCTTGAATCATTTAAAAAGCTCATATTCCTCTCTTGCAGCGTCGGAAGCTAGTTGAATAGTTGTAATTTAAGTTAGTGCTGGTAACCACGGGCCTGGCAATGCCTTGGAACTGTGTCTGCATAGTATTGCCTCCTGCCCTGAGAAGCTCTCCCTCCCAGCTTCCCAAAGGAACAGAAATTTGCAGTTAGGCTCTGTTTTCTGTAAACGGGGCTTCACGTTGATTCTGATCTGATGTTTTTCTATAGCCATTTACCTGGATTGTGCCTGGAGTGTTAATGGGAGGAGAGAAGAAAAAATCAGAAAAGGCCAGGTAGGGAGAGTTTTGTTTGTTGTTAATTCCCTTTTCAACCTGCCCTGTCTTCCTCTTCTGTAAGACTTCGGCCCTTCTCAGCCTGGGGAGAGCCTTGTCCCAGACGGTGGTTCCTAGTCCCAGGATGTAAACAGTGCTATTTGTTTTAAATATCAATGAGCCTACCAGTGGCTCCCTTTTGATGTGGTCAGTGACAGCTCCTTACCTTCTTAAGTCGCACCCTTAACCCCTTCCATCCCCCAGTATCCATGGTCCCCCTTGCTAAGGATACATCCCCTTAGACTCCCTTTTGTGACATTGGGAGTTTGGGAATTTGTTGTTTGATTTTATAGAAACAAGATTATAAACCTATATGATGCTTTACATCTTGTTTTTTATACCCAAATACATTTATTTGTAATTCTGTGTTAGAATTGGTCATGGCTGTCAGTAGAAAGTTGTTGCAAAAAGTATATCCCAAATTGTCTGCATTCTCTTGAAGATGTTTTTATTTTATTGTAGCCTCATGCTTCGTAGTTATGTCCAGCCCTGTGTGTAATGTGTAACCAAGGAGCAGATACTAAACATGAAACCTTCAAATACTGGCTAGGATGAGATTCCACTCTACAGTAAATAACAGCAACGGTGCCACAAATGATATGGAAGTTTTTTTTTTCTTTTTCTTTCACATTTAAGAAGCTGGCTGGCATGATGCGTGCACCAGCGTGAGGACCCCTGGCTCATCCTGTGTTTTTGTGCCATTAAGTGAGGCTTTTGTTTTCAAAGTTTCCTCATAGTGTTAGTTAGTTGTTGGAGCTCCAGCCATTATATATAGCTTCCTGCCATACCTCCTTCTTCTAAAGGTACTGATAGGATTTGCATGTTTCCTTTTTGCACATATCTTATTACTAGAACATAGCCATGTGACCACTTAATGACAAAGCCAGCTGGAAAATGTACTCAGCTGAAAACTGTACACTTTTATTACTGTGGGCTGATGGGATAAAGGACATCTGGGGAGTAAGAAGTTAAATTTGTTCTGCCTAGTCTATGGGGCAAGGTGGGGCACATTGCCTGGAAGTTACAGCAAGGATTCAACGTAAGAAACTTGCCAGCCATTAGAGCACATTGACATGGGATGACTCATTCATGTAAAGGGATTCCCTGGCACAAGCGAGGTGACAATCTGGAATGTTCTAGAAAGCATCTGTGGATCAGATAGAGGGCATTGGGTTATATAGTAAAGATTCGTTTGAGACTTATGGTTTTACGATTTTAATAGAATTTTAGCACTTACACTTATTTTCTGCAAGAAAGGGAAACTACAGAGAAAAATTAAAACTTAAATATATCTTTGTATCTCCCTGTTGTTATGTTTGTCATGACTCAGACTGTGGCACCTTGCCTCTGGCCATGAGTCTGTCTTCCTTAACCCTTTCGCTGGGTCTTCCATTGATGCGGCTCCATCAGATTTACTTTCTGTTGTGATGTATACTTTTAAACAGGCTCCGAAAAGGAATAAATATCCTTATCTCCACTCCTGGGCGCCTTGTGGATCATATAAAATCCACCAAGAACATCCATTTCCGTCAGATCCGTTGGCTGATTCTGGATGAAGCAGACAGGTGAGCCCTCCCAGGAAGCATGAGAGGTGAAGGGAAAGGGCTGTTTCTGGGTCTTCACTGAAACTTCTGGAGCCCTGTAGCATTCCACGTATTCATGGAGATTAAAACTCCTTCCTTGAAACCACAGAATCTTGGATTTGGGTTTTGAAAAGGACCTCACAGTGATCCTCAACGCTGTGAATGCCGAGTGCCAGGAACGACAGAACGTCTTGCTGTCGGCAACGCTCACGGAAGGTGAGTTGAAAAGAAACACTCTTTGTTCTCAGTGAAGAGGAGGGGCTAGACATGAGCTGCCCCTCGGCTGTCTGCCTGGCTTGGTTCTTGGCCTCGAGCTGGGGGCCAGGGAGGCAAGGAGGAAGATGTCCTGAGAAGGACTGCTCTCCAAATCGCATGTCCTGCGTGCCCGGCCTCCTCTCCCCGCCATCCTGACTGGTCCCTGGCGTCTGGGGAGAAGGAGAAAGGGCAGGTCCCAGGTCCAGCACCCTCGCAGGAGGGAGAGGCTGCTAGCACTCGCGTCAGTGTGAAGGTAGGCGGCTGGTGGTCCCTAGAGGTGGTGATGGCGAGTGGTGCCCGCCAGGGCAGGGCTCCTGTCCTGGAGGAGGCGACCTCTCTGCCAGCACAGTTCTAAGTATCATCATCCTGCCTTTCTCCTAAAGACACTATGGTGTCGTTTAGTTGCTCAGTCGTGTCTGACTCTTGCGACCGTCAGGCTCCTCTTTCCTTGGGATTTTCCAGGCAAGAATACTGGAGTGGGTTTGCCATTTCCTTCTCCAGGAGATCTTCCTAACCCAGGGACTGAACCCACATCTCCTGCGTTGGCAGGAGGTTTCTTTACTACTGAGCCACCAGGGAAGCCCAGCTGGGACTTTCAAGGCTCTTTTTAAATTAAACCTGAAAAGTACATTCCGTGAACTCATTCTGTGAACTCCACCCTCATGAGATGGGGCTTCTTAGCTCTCTGTCGTAGATGGGAGCACTGAGGCTCCACCAGGATCCCCTGGCACGCAGAGCAATACAGGGCGCTTCAGCTCACGTGTTCCTGTTTCACTTGGTTTACCAGCCAGTGCACGTGTACCAGACGCCATCCACCTGCCCCACCAGCAGTTCTCAGGGTGTGTTCTAACTAACAGTGACCATAGAGAGAATCCATGAAAAAGGGATTCTGTGCTCAAAGAGTGGGAGAAATGCCACACATTCCCACCCCCTCTAGGAGGTTCGTGGGCACAATTACACAAGTAAAGGTCCTGACAAGGCCTGTAAACACGGGAAGCCCTATGAAAGAATCCCAGGAAACCTTTTTATCAGGATTTCCATAATTTGCTTGACCACCGAAGCCTTTCTGGGGAGTGATGGGCAGACATCTGTTGCAGTCTTCTGTAGGTTAGAGTTTAGAAACATTGGTGGTGTGTATGGGTTTTTAGGCCCTGGGGAGAAATTGGTGGATCCCTGGGAGACTGACAGTGGGGCAGATCAGTGTTATCATTTGGGGGTACCCATCAGGGATTTCTTAGTAAGCCTGGATGTGTGGTGTTGGGGGTGTGCAGGCGTGACGGTTGTACAGCACACACCTGTCAGCTGTTCTTTCTCGCTTTTTCTCAAAGGTGTAGCGCGGCTAGCTGACATCAGTTTACATGACCCTGTCAGCATCTCTGTCCTGGATGAAAGCCACGACCTGTCGAGCTCAGAGAGCGAAGCCTGTCTTGAAGCTTCTCCTCCACAGGCGACTGATGAGCTGGACAGCTTTGCCATCCCAGCCGATCTTGAGCAGCACGTGGTGGTGGTCCCCAGCAAGCTGAGACTCGTCTGCCTGGCGGCCTTCATCCTGCAAAAGTGCAAGGTAGGTCTAGGGGCTGGGCTTGACCCGATCCCGAAAGGACCACGGTGTTGTCTATGTCGGGCGTGGAGGGCGGTGAACTGAGACGCACATGGGAGTTCCCCAGCTTCACTGTGGTGGTGAGTGCAGGCCTTAGCAGAGAGCCTCTCATCCAGTGGTTCTAGAGTTGCAGTAGGCACTCGGGTCAGTGTGCACACCTTGAGATCTGCCTCATAGACCAGTCCTAGACTGACCCTGGAGGCGTCACGTGGTTGAAGCATGCCGATGTGAGCCAGATACGCGGGTCTGTGCGAGTTTTTAGAGACTCATCCAATTTGTGTATTTACTGGATACACATGACAACTTTTTCTGGCACATGAGAAAGCAGTAGGTGGAAGGCGTGAGGGTGCAGCTTCTAGACTGCCTGTGATCTCAGGGTCCCCGTGGGGAGGGCTGCGCGTGGCGAGCCCTGAGTGAGTGAGGGAGGCCGCGCTCACATGCCGCTTAGCTCTGGAGCATGTTTGCTTTTCTCAGATGCAGGAGGCCTGTTTGAGGTGGCAGCTGTGTCATCTTCCTGCCCTGCATTCTTTGCATTAATAACGTGGGGACCAGTGTTGTCTTTAAAAATAATTCAAAGCCATCTGTCACCTCTGTTTCCAGTTCGGGGCCAGCCTGCCCACGTGTTTTACAGAGAGATTCATTTTAGCATCACCTGATCTTAAAAATGCGTGGTGGTGTTTTCCTCCCTTTGTGTCTGTGCAGTTTGAGAGAGACCAGAAGGTGATCGTCTTTTTCTCAAGTTGCGAGCTGGTGGAGTTCCACTACACCCTCTTCCTCCAGACCCTGCTGAGCGGCTCAGGGGCCCTGGCCCCAGAGCATTTGCCATCCACCTCCACGCCATTAAAATTCCTGCGGCTGCACAGCGCCCTGGAGCAAGAGGTGAGCCCTGGCCTCCCCGGACCGGGACCCTGCTGAACCAGGGAAGAGCGTGGCTAACGTGGGCAACCCACTGGAGGCCACAGCAGGTGACACAGCCGTGTCCCCAGGGGAGGCGGTGGGGAGCCCCTTGTTCCCGTTCACTTGTGCTCCAGGAGCGGGTCTCTTCCACCTGAGAGAGCGCGCAGGCCAGCTTGGCCGGACTCTGCCCCAGCCAGCTGTTAAGGCAACAGAGCACCACTAAGTAGCTGGCACCAGGGAAGGCTTTTGCCTTTTTAGTACCCAGTGTGTAATTAGGGCTTGATGTCTTCAAATTAAGAGCATTAATGGAGCTAAATTGTGGCTCCCATATGGCACTGCTGCGCGGGACTGCTGTCGTTGTCAACAAGATGCACAGCTTCCGCTCGGAGCACTCGGGCTGGGAGAGGGCGCGGGGCACCAGGGCTGCGGGGGCTCCGGTGGCGAGGGTTTCTGAGCAGGAAGGAGAGTGAAACGTTCTCTTCATCTTGGGTACTTAGGTACTGAGCTGCGTTCACTCTCATTCCGCCGCTGGTCACCAAGCCAGCCATTCAGGGAGTCGAGCAGGCTGTAGGAGGAGGTGAGCTCGCTGGAACTGTGGCAGGAGGCAGGCAGGGCTTAAAGAGGGAGCCAGCCTGTCCTAGAGGAGAGGTTACCAGGCAGCTGAGGAAACGGAAAGCCGGAAAGCAGAGGATGGTTTGACTAGAACCACCATAGGAAAGTCAGAGCGTTTTTAGAGCCAGAGAAGGCCATCAAGTCTAGCCCCTCTTTTTGTTATTGCTTTTTTGTTTTAATAATTAAGGAAATGGAGGCTCAGAAAAATGGTTACTCAGGGTCACTCAAGGACACAGCTTCTTAACACAAGACTGTGCCAAATGTCTTGAAAATTCCAGCCTTAATGAGTTTTGTAAACTCTTGAGTTCTGCCTTCAGGTTCCCCATTTCAGCTGAGTTTGTTGATTTTGTAATGTAATGCCATTTATGGTTTGTTTTTTAACTCAGTTTACTAGTCCTCTAGGTCTCTTCTCCAGAGCCATCCCTCAGAGGAGGTGTGAGGATAAAGAAGAAGCTGAATATGGGCTCAGGAGCGTCTAGGGACTTGCAGTTAGGGTGTTTCAAACAGTGAATCTCACAGGGTAGCAGGGTGTTTACAGCTGTGTGCCCTGGGGCAGGCTCCTGTGTCCTGGGCCTGACTGCCATTCACTGGCTGTGTGACCTCAGGGAAGCATCTGGCTTCTCTGTGCTCGGTGTCCAGGTCTCTAAAGTGGAGAGAACAGTGGTACAGACTTCCGGAGTTGTGGCGGTTCACTGAGTTAGTGCAGACCGAGTGCTCAGTACATGTCCAGGGCCATCCTTGTTGTTATTTCCCTTTCAGAAAAAGTGATTTTTCATCATTTAATAATTTCTAGTATTTTTTTCATGTTGTCCTGTTTGTTAGGTGTTTAGCCGTCGCACCCTCCCTGTGAGATGGGCAGGAGATTGAAGGGAGGGTCTCTGTGTTTCGTTTTTTAAACGAAGTGAAGTGTCTTGTCCCAAGGACTAAGCTAAAACTGGGCCCATCACATCTTCCTGGCTAGTTACCCTGCCCACTGTTCCACGTGATCTCAGTGTGGTCTCCCTGAGTGGCCAACTCAGTGTTTTAGGAGCATCAGAGAGGGGCTGCTGTTGAAGTTGTTGTCTCCTGATGGCCGTGCTGAATCCTCAGGGGTCTGGTCATTGTATTTCTTACTCCACGTCTTCATACAGCATATCCTGCCTTTAAGGTGTTTCATGGGTTCTTAGGAACTTTTTTGGTTTTGACTCCACGGAGAAGCCATGAACTCCCAGGGTTCAGAAACCAGTTCAGCCCTTTACTAACAGTGGATGCACATTAAGAGGCAAGATCCTTAACCTCTTATGCCTCAGTTTCTCCCCCTGGCCCAGGGGCCGGTGACAGTACCTGTGCAGATCGGGTACGTTCAGACACGTAGAACGCAGGCCAGCTCTGGTACCTGGGAGCCCTCAGTGGGAGCCCTCAGAGGGAGCCTCGTGATGTTACCAGCTGTATCGTTTGTTTTGAGAGGTGGGATGATTTCATTTCCTTCCTTTGACTTGAAATATTTTTCTCCAGTTAAGACATATGGTTCTTAGCAATTTTACAATCATTTTAAAAATAAATTTTTTTCAAAAAATTGCTCTATAGGAAAGGTTGGTTGCTCTTCATCCTCCAGACCACCTGTAGAAAAGGTGTTAGAATAAATTCTGAGTTGGGACCCCCAAGGGCAGGTACTTGCCTTCAGCACCCCTACTCTTGGTGTTGGCCGTCTCTGGAGGGTGTGCCCCTCTCCCTGCATTATCTTAATGAAACGTGCTGCTCTCCATTATTTGCCACTGTCTGGAAGAAGCCTAGTGCTGTAGGAGCAGGGTCTTGTTGGATGATATGAAGAATCCACTTCTTCCTCTTCCTTGGCAAAACCTTTCTGTGCCTAGAAGTGGTTACAGTAGTTGGAAGTCGGGAGACTTGTGAGAATCTAAGCCCACCACCTGGTTGGCATTGAGCTGAGTTATAAAGACCCTGTTTTTTCTTGTTTTTGTAGGAAAGAACAGCAGTGTTTCAAGATTTCATGCATTCCAAAACAGGCATTCTTTTTTGCACGGTATGTATCACTCTGTGCTCTGTGGGAAGGCTGAAAATTGATGGTGGTGGTGGTGGTTGCAGTCTTTTGTCTCTGGACGATCTGCCTTGCAGTCAGCGGCCCTACAGGGAGCAGGGTTCCCGGCGGCCACTGGCTGTGCTGGTCTTCTTGCCCTCCTGGTTTGTCACCCTGCTGCCAAGGGTGGCGGGCTGCCACTGCCCAGAAGACTTGGCGATTTGCTCACTAATGGTGGCAGCTGTTGGTCTGAAAATGTGTGAATCTTGGTGATTTCTATCCACCAAGAACTTGTAAATTACAGCTATCGGGAGTAATTAGAGCTGAGAAAGCCTTTTCACAGCAAAATCACTCTGCTTGCCTCTGCTCACCTTTTTTTTTAAAGGAAACTAGACGTGTTTGGACAGATTCTGGGCGCTTTTGTTTAAACCTACCATTTGCCCTACAGTATACAGAGCCATTTCATTTGGCCTCAGTCTTGACAATTGTGGTTAGCCGGCCTCTCCAGCATCGCTCTGCCTTTTTCCTGCACATCTCTTGTGCTCTTTCAAGCTTGGAAACACATTTTCAACGTCCCCGCTTCTCCACGTACTCACTTCACCAAAGGAGCTGCTCACTCCCAAGATTAAAATGCCTTCTCCATGTGTGCCATCTCAGAAGATATAACTTAATCTCCAGCGGTTGTTTGAGAAATCTGTATCTATACAGTAATGAAATCTCACTGTGGATTTAGTAACCCCGTGAACAAGTGCGAGGTAGAAACAAAGACAGTTGGCTGTTTGAAGGCCTCTTTAGGGCTCACTTAATGCAATTACTTTTGAAGGAGCCCTTGTTTTCTATTTAGTTTTGAAGGTAATAGAGATGATTTTCTTTCTAAATTGAGAGTTTATGGGCAAGTACAACTTTGTTACTTATGTGTATGTTACTTGTTTATATGATCATCTACAAGACAGGCCTGCCTGGTCACCTGCTGACGATTCTCAAGTGCACACGCGCATGCGCGCGCGCGTGTGTGTGTGTGTGCACATATGTGTGTGCCCAGCAGTGGTTCCACTGGCCCTGGTGATTCAGATCTTAGAGCAGCGACTGCTGGAACACTTGCCTCCAAAGGAGGTCTGAGTCTGGCCAAGTAGCCCTTGTCTTTATGACCCCCCCATCAAGTCAGATGCTTGTGTTTATCCTAAACCATCTTTACATGTCCAGTGTAAAAAGATAAGTCCAGACAATCTACTTGACACAGAAATTTGTTAAGAATCCTACGTCCATTGACACTTCTGGAGCCTGACCCCTTCCTTCCCCTCTGTCCCCTTTCCCCTTACTCCGCATCCTTCAGTCAAACAGGCCCCTCTCTTGGCTCCTTCTGGCCTCAGGGCTCTAGTACATGATTCCCTCCTCCTGGGACACCCCACCTTGACTTAGACTCACCCCTTCTTAGGTCTCAGCTTCATTGTCATTTTTTCTGGAAACAGAAGCCCCTGCGCTTCCCCATGAGACACTGCCAGGGCAGCCTGCGTTTCTCAGTGATGCTCCTCCCAGCTGGCCTTGGTGTCTTCCCACCGAACCTCAAGCTTTTGAAGACAGGAGCTGTGTGCTGTTTGCAGTCCTGTCCCAGCGCCTGGCACAGAGTAGTGTGTAGTAGGCGCCGGTATTTGTGGGTTAAATGGGTGGATACTTGGGGATCAGTGTTGAGAACCACTGATATATATCTTTTTCTAAAGACTGAGGCTAACAATATACTTGTTCACTAGGGAATACTACTCAGCCATAACAGAATGGAATCATGCATTTGTAGCAACATGGGTGGGTCTAGAGATGACCATTCTAAGTGAAATAGGCAGTCCAAGAAGACAGATATCAAATGGTATCACTTATATGTGGGATCTAAGATACCATACGAATGAGCTCATTTACAAAACAGAGACGGACACACAGAATAGAAAACAAACTTATGGTTATCAAAAGGGAATGGGGGAGGGATAAAATAGGAGTTTGGAATTAGCAGATACAAACTGTATATGTAAAATAGATGAACAACAAGTTCTTACTATATAGCATAGGGAACTATATTCAGTTTCCTGTAATAAACCACAATGGAAAGTAATACGAAAAAGAATATATGTGTGTATATACAGACACACACACACACACACACACATAAACTGAATTACTTTGCTCTACACCAGAAACTAAAACAACATTGTAAGTCAACTGTATCTCAATAAAAAAATAATAAAAATTCAGTTTTACCCATGGGATTCTCGTAAACATTCCTATAAAGGATTGTTTGTGACTTTTTTTTTTAACATGCTCATTGGGAATAAGTTTACTTTTTCATATCCATGGTGTTGTCTGAAGAGTGAATGTTGGAGATCACCTATGTTAAAACAGAAGGCAGCAAGAGGCCACATGTTGGAGTTTGAGTTAGGACCAGAACAGCGTGCTTTCTTTGACCCTTACGATGCTGGAAATGTCCCTGGTGGGAAATTGTCAGGTCTCCCAAGGTGAGCAAATGCAACTGTGTATTTCACAGATGTGGATGAGCTCCAAGTCTCAAAGAAAACTCCAGGTATTTAAAGTTCAGTTTTTGGTTTTTGTCTTTTTCCAGTAGCTCTGTGGAAGCAAAGATCATTTTCTAAAATGCAGCTCTCGGGGGGGTCAAAAGCACTCGATGACTTTCCTGGTTCAGCCTGGCTGCTGCCTGCAAGCAGGTGATGTCAGCTAGGCGATGAGCACTCTTGACTTGGAACATGTGGCACCCCCACCTCTGCCCCTACCAGGCCCTGGTGCCATGTGTAAAGCACCCTCTTGCCATCATCTGACTCCTCTAAGCCCTGAGTGTTCGTTTGCTGGTCCAGGGCGCGCCCAGCATGCTGAGCCTCTGCTAGTCTCTTCTTTATTGCGCTTGAAGAGAGCCGGGCGGGGGCTCATTTCCCTCTACTTCTAAGCCAGAATCCCCGCCCAGGTCCCCGATGATACGAAGTTCTTCATTTCTGCTCAGTTTTCCTCCTCCTTCTGCCGCGTGTGGTCTCAGTGGCCTGAAATTTGGGGTGTCTGAGACTCGCGGGTCTGATAGGTGGTACCTGGGTTGGGGAAGCTTTGTCATAGCGTCTTTGGCAGCAGTCTGTTGCTTGCCAGGCTCTGACCGCTCTCCGGGAGCCTCCTGGGTGCTAATGAGCAGTGGGCCCACAGGACGAGGCAGATGGAGACTCACATCTTCGCATAAAGGGGACCCATGTTGTTAACTGTTGCATGGAGACTTTCTGCCTTTGTACCGTCTCTTTTGCCATTTTGATTTTCCCCAAGATTCTTTTAACAAGGCCAGAAGGCTGAATGTCTTGTGTGGGAAGTTGGGAATTATGGTGTAAGCACACAAAAGTTCACAATTTTGCTGTTTCCTTTTCTTCTAGAAAGTACCGTTTTGCTGCCCATTCCCCTCCATTGTATTTTTTCTGTGGTGAGGGAAGTTAAGGGTGTGCGTGTCTGTGTGTTTAATTATAAACATCTTAAAAGCAAGGACTGTCTTAATTTCATGAAGTCTTTTGGGACCTGATACATGACTATATAACATGAGTTCTCGGTACATGTGTGACCGCAGTGGCATGGAGTCTGGGCAGAGGTGAAAGGATACTTGGGCAGGAGAGACCAATCTGGGAAAGAAGAGTTCTTACATACTTGGAATGTAATTCTGTGTAATTTTCTAGCTTTTTCTAGAAAACTGGATCTAGAGAAACCAAGGTAAGGAGGGAGCAAAGTACTAGCAGGAAGGAGTCATTTGAAAGTTCAGAGCCCACTTTTCTCAATGAAATTTAAGAAATCAGAAGAACCACATAGAGGAGATGGGCTTATCTTCATGCTCATTCCTTTGGCTCATAGTGAAGCACTCATGCAAAGCCAGAGGTTTTGAACATCACTGTTAAATCAAGCAGTTGGGAAAGAGAAACCCCAGTAAGTGGCTTCAGTGTGGTGTCTCCAGCTCCTTCTGGCCTTAGGGCTGGCGGGCAGCCCTCCCTGGTTGTCCCTGGTGGTGCCCAGTGCTGTGGCCCCCCGGCAAGGACGGGCCCTTCCGGCTCCGCCCGCGTCCACTGGCTGAGCCTCTTGGAATGTGTGTGGTTGCCCACACAGGCCTTATGTTTCAGAAGAGACCTGAAGCGCCTGTGCTGCTCTCCCTCACCTGCTCGCGCTCTCTTTTTTTGCTTGAATCACACCATTAGGTCTCTGCACTTCTTAATTTCCTTTCTTCCTGGGGAATTTCCGCAGTGCCAGGTGGCCAGGAGACAAAGGATGCTTCTACACGTCCCAAGAATATCCCTTCGCTGCCCCCCAAAAATGGAGACTTTCTGGGTTTTCTCTGGCCTATGCCTTTTAGGTGAAGCTTATCTTTTCCGCTCGTATTTCATCCCTGTTCATGGCGAGATCATTTGGAGACGGTCGGCTGTTGACTCAGTTACGCTAACTCATGTTGCCAGATTTCTGGCGACTCCAGCCAAGCTCTCGCGCCTCTGACAGCTTCTGCGCGCTCTCCTTCCCCCTCTGATTACGCAGCCCAATCTGTCACCCGGACGACGGGGGCCCGGACCCTGCTGATGGCTTTCCACACACGGCAGTAATGACTTCTGGCAGGCCGGGAAGGCGGCAGAGGCGAATTTGCTGCGTCCCTTGCTCAGAGAGCCACAGGCCCCCTCTCCCTGTTAGTAAAAGCACTTTGTGAGGTTCTTGGGTAAATAAATGAGTCATTTTAATCCAACTGACAGGCTGGCACCTGAGCAAGCTGCCTTCCATCTGTACCCCTCGGTCTTGTGGAGGCAGCCAATTGTCAGCCCACGGCCTTCAAGGCCTCGCCCGTGAGTGTCTTTCAGAACTGACTTTAGTGAATTGTTCCATGTGAATTAGGTTAAAGGAATACAGGTGAGTTGGATCTTAAGTTCTGAGGGCGGGCACAGAACCGAGTCTCAGCCGCGTCTTGTGCAGCTCAGAGTCCTCTGGTCTGGTCCTGCTACAGTGTCCGGGAGGATGGAGCCATCTCCCCCTCCTCCGCGGCCCTCTGCCCGCGTGAGGTGACGGGCTGTGAGCGGGGAAGAGAACCCAGAAGCTTTGACAGCCCTACCTCATTGCCTGCATGCCCGTTTCTACTTCATCACCAGCCAGTACACTCAAATCAATGATTCTCAAGACACTTCTCACGTCCACTGTCTCATTGGATCGTCATAGCAACCTGGGGAGATAAATGAATTGCAGCCATTTTATTGGCGGGTAAACTGAGGCTCGGAGAGCAGAGTTGACTTGCCCAGATTGGATGGCTGCCTCAGTGGTCCTAGAGTCCAGTTCTCCCCATTGCTCCCTCCCACCCTCAGTGTAGCCCTAGCCGAGACTGCCAAGAATTGCTGAAGGAAACAGCAGGGTTGAGTCCAGGCAGTGGCTGGCTGTGAGGTGACCCCTCCCCAACACCAGGAGTCGTGGGAAGCGGGAGACTCTCAGCCTGGTGTCCTGGGCTGGCTTGCCCAGCCTGAGTGGGAAAACCGTGAATGGTCTGATGGCGGTGGCTGCTGAGCCCCCCGACTCACTGATTCAGTGTGTTTGTGCTCGGAGTGATTTTCCTGAACATCACATGCTGTATGAGAGTTCCATCTGTGTTTCTTAGTTGATTTACTAAACCGACGAGTATTAAATTTTTTACAAAGCCTGTCTTTAAATCTCAGACAGCCGTTGTTGCCATGCCTCTCCCACTGCAGAGCGCGTAAATGAAGTAAATCATTTCTTCACAAGAGCTTTGCAGATTTA
The DNA here is from genome assembly GCA_006410615.1 of Neotragus moschatus. Classification (NCBI taxonomy): domain Eukaryota; kingdom Metazoa; phylum Chordata; class Mammalia; order Artiodactyla; family Bovidae; genus Neotragus; species Neotragus moschatus. The sequence continues at coordinate 27,220 of SJYA01003761.1, read as the reverse complement.
AGAGCCTGACAGTATCTCTTTATAAAGACAGTGACTGGTTTGTGTCGAGAACACTCTGAGTTGTGTTCTCAGAGGCATCGGCCCCGGAACATCCGCCTTCAGCTTTCAGGGCACCTGGGAGCTGTCAGGAAACACTTCCTGGGTGGTTGACACACTTCTACTACATGAAATGTCTACGTAGCACCCACAAATGCAGCCTCTTGCCACCGTTCAGAGGGGACCTGCAATCCAGGTGGGATTTAATCAGCGGGAAGGCAGACTACCCTGACCTGCCCACCGGTAATCGTTCTGGCTTACTCGGGTGACAGGGGGAGTGTCTTCCTCGGGTCCTGCTCTGACCCTGGAAGATCAGGGAGTGATGTTTTAATGTGGTTCTTGCAGAACTTTGCATTGAGTTTTTTTTTTTTTTTTAAGAAACTTTATAGGGATGTCCTTGGTGATCCAGTGGTTAAGATTGCCCATCCGGTGCAGGGGGTGCAGATTCAGTCCCTGTCGGGGAACTAAAATCCCACACGCCATATGCTGTGGCCAAAAAGTAAAAGCTGCATTATATGCAAGTAAATCCTTAGTGATACTGAAAAGTGAGGGGAGAGGCAGAAGAGCTGTCCTTTACAGAAGGGTGCCAGTTGTGAAATGGAAGCAGTCATCGACTTAGAAAGCCCTCGTCTGGTAGCCATCAGGGTTATCAACTGATAGAGGCAAGCAGCCTCGACAGATGCAAATCGCACTGGGCAGAAGGTTCTGGGAAACAGTCTCAGAGTTTCCCTCACTCATCACAAGGATAAAGGGCCCTCCTTGAGGGAGGGCGAGGGTGGCCGCCACCTGCTCCGACGACCGAGCCCAGCTTCCCTGCACAGGACAGACTGTGTCTCCTGAGGTCACGTGCTGGGCGGCACACCCCACCCTGGTGGTGTCCTTCTGCCAGAACACTCTACCTAAATCTTGCCACAAGGAGTCAGAAAAACTCCAGATTTTGGGATGGGCCTCCAGACAGCTGGACTCCTCAAAAACTTATATATTTTTAAAAAAAGTAAATGTTAAGGGCAGGGATACGCCATTCTAGGTTAAGGAAGGCTGTTGTCGCTAAGTCGTGTACGACTCTTTGTGACCCCATGGCCTGCAGCACGCCAGGCTTCCCTGTCCTCCATTATCTCCTGGAATTTGCTCACGTTCATGTCCATTGAGCCGATGATGCTATCTGACTGTCTCATCCTCTGCTCCCCTCTTCTCATAGATCAGCCTTGTCATGGCAAAGGGGCTTACATAACTCAGTGAAGCTATGAGCCATGCCATGCAGGGCGCCCCGAGACCGACAGGTCATAGTGAGAGTTCTGACAAAATGTGGTCCACTGGGGGAGGGAATGGGAGACCACCCCAGTATTCTTTCTGTGAGAACCCCATGAACAGTACAGTAAGGAAGGCTAGATGGCTGTAATAAAAATAGAACACGGTGATCTAGGCTTTAGTCCAGGGTTAGGGAAGGAAAACTATTAAGGTTGGTGCAAAAGTAATTGCGGTTTTGCATTGTTGAACTTTGCTGTTTGATATTGGGTGCATTCTTAAGTAAATGTGGCAGTGTTACACATCATTTTAATGCGCATTTCTCACTTTATATATATATATATTTTTTTTTGCTAATGACACTACTTGCTGTGTATTTCGGAGAAGGCAGTGGCACCCACTCTAGTACTCTTGCCGGGAAAATCCCATGGACAGAGGAGCCTGGAAGGCTGCAGTCCATGGGGTCGCTAGGAGTCAGACACGACTGAACGACTTCACTTTCACTTTTCACTTTCATGCATTGGAGAAGGAAATGACAACTCACTCCAGTGTTCTTGACTGGAGAACCCCAGGGACAGAGGAGCCTGGTGGGGCTGCCGTCTATGGTGTTGCACAGAGTCGGACACGACTGAAGTGACTTAGCAGCAGCAGCAGCTGTGTATTTTATATTTATTTTAGACTAGGGCGATGTTAGACAAAAAGAGCAAATTCAAGCAATTTTCTTAATTCAAGGTCAAAATGGGTCTTAAAGCAGCAGAGACAAGTTGCAGCGTTGACAGTGCATTTGGCCGAGGAACTGCTGACTAATGTACAGTGTGGCTGTTCAGGCTCCTCAGAGGAGACGAGAGCCTGGGAGAGCGGCACAGTGGCCGGCTGGCCGGAGTTGGAAATGGCCAGTTGAGAGGGTCTTCGAAGTTGATCCTCTTACAACTACACAAGAAATTGTGGGACAACTCACTGTCGACCGTTCTACAGTCATTAGGCATTTGAAGCAGATTAGAAAGGTGAAAATGCTTGATAAGTGGGTCTCTCATGAGCTAACCCCAAATCAAAAAAAATTAGTCATTCCGAAGTGTCATCTTCTCTTACTGTATGCAACAGCAGTGGGCCGTTTCTCAGTTGGACTCTCACGTGTGACGAAAAGTGGATTTTCCGTGACAACTGGTGACAACCAGCTCAGTGGTTGGACAGAGAAAAAGCTCCAAAGCACTTCCCAAAGCCAAACTTGCACCAAAAAAAGGTCCTGGTCACTGTTTGATGGTCTGTTACTAGCCTGATCGACACCTTTCTGAATCCCAGTGAAACCGTTTCATCTGAGAAGTATACTCAGCAAATGGGTAAGATGTCCAGAAAACTGCCGTACCTGCAGTCAGCATGGGTCAGCAAGAAGGGCCCAGTTCTCTGCAATAATGTCCGCCCACACACCGCACAGCCAACACTGCAGAAGCTGAACAGATGGGGCCACGAAGTTTTGCCTCATCCGCCGTGTTCACCTGACCTCTTGGCAGCTGACTACCACTTCTTCAAACATTGCAACAACTTTTTGCAGGGAAAACACTTCCACAACCAACAGAAGGCAGAAGATGCTTTCCAAGAGTTTGTTGAATCCCGAAGCACAAATTTTTACGCTACAGGAATAAACAAACTTATTTCTCATTGGCAAAAATGTGTTGATTGCAGTGGTTCCTATTTTGATTAATAAAGATATGTTTGAGCCTAGTTACAATGACTTAAAATCACAGTTACTTTTTCAGTGACCTGTTATAAAAATCATCTTAGGTACAGTTGGTGAAACTTGAAATGGACTGATTATTAGAAAATAAAGTTATTTGTGTGCCCAGTGTTGTGACGGGTAGGAGAATGTCCTTCTACTGACGCGATCTGTGCTGAAGTTCGAGGGGCGAGATGTCATCATATTTGCAACTTCCTTTTGGGAGGTTCTGAAAAATGTGACCGTACAGAGAGGAAAAAAACGTGACAGTTTAGCAGTTGGAGAATTGGGAGGAAGGGTTGACAAGTGTTCATGGTCCTATTCTTTTGGTTTTTTTGTAGGTTTAAATCTTTCTGTAATAAAAATGGGGGCGTTAATAGACATTAATTGTCAAAAGAAAAAGCAAACAACACAGGAAGCTGCAAAAAGTGAAAGTCGCTCAGTCCTGTCCAACTCTTTGCAGCCCATGCACTATATAGTCCATGGAATTCTCCAGGCCAAAATACTGGAGTGGGTAACTGTTCCCTTCTCCAGGGGATCTTCTCAACTCAGGGATCAAACCTAGGTTTCCTGCATTGCGGGTGGATTCTTTACCAGCTGGGCCCCCAGGGAAGCCCAAGTATACTGGAGTGGGTAGCCTATACTGCCCCCAAGCCTCTGGACCTGGGGATGACCGCAGCTGACAGTTCGGTGTACCTCCTTCCAGGTGCTGGTTCTTGGAATGTCAGTCCGCCTGTCCATTTATCCGTCTGCCTGATGTCTTCTTTGTATTTCTTTGGGTGCGTCAGCCCCATCTTAGTTGCAGCACATAAAATCTTTGCAGGACACAGACTCTCTAGTTGTGGCCTGCAGGCTAGTTGCCCCAAGGGATGTGGGATCTTAGTTCCTGGACCAGGGATTGAACCCGCGTCCCCTGCATCGTAAGGCAGGTTCTTAACCACTGGACCGCCAGGGAAGTCTTCCCCCTAAAGTCTTCTATTTTTATTGCCCTCCTTTTTTTTCCCCCTGGATTTTTTAGCTGAAGAAAGACTGTTGTTCTTTAGAATAAATACCCCGCATCCCGGATTTGGCTAGTTGTGTCCTTAAGGTGCTGTTTACCTTGTTCTCCCCACCCCCCCGCAGTAGGTGTGGACATTGGTTTAGATTCCAGTCTTAGGACTTTGTGTTTTGGCAAGAATATGTCGTGGGTGTCACTCAGTCCTTCCTGTTGCATGACAGCAGGTTGTCTTCCTTTTTAATTGCATTGAAACATGGTCTCAGGGTTAGAATTATAAGGGCCTTAAAGGCGTACAGGACCCATCCTGGTCCCCTCGCCCCTGTTCTCTTCTTTTCCCTTTAGCTCACTATTTTTACAAGCTTTGGAGTTTTTCCCTCCAGTATTTCCTTTTGAAATATGAGCCCAGTGTATTTGTATTTTCTCCACTCCTTATGCAAAAGCATACTATTTGCACTCAAAATATGGCCTCGACGATCTCCATGTCGGTGCAGAGGCACCTCCCTCTTTCTGAAGCTGTGTTCTGTAGCTCTGTTCTGTGTGGTGGTTATTGCCATGTTTTATTCAGCCAGTCTCCTGCTGGACACTGGGGTGTTCACCAGACCTGCAGTCATAAGCAGTGCTGAAATGAAGAGCCTTGTGCATCAGTCATTTACATTTTCACCAGTGTGCCTTTGGGATGGATTTCTAGAGGGGAGATCGCTCTGGGTCGGAGAGCAAGTGCATATGTAATTTTTCTGGCTATCCCCAGATTCCTCGCCATAGCATTTTGCATTCCCACCACATGCGAGGGACACAGCGTCGTCTTTGATGGCAGAACCGTGCAGTGTAATTTGGTCTTAAAGCAGACCTGGGTGGGCGGGCTAGCCTCTGCTTGTTAGCTGTGTGTCCCTGGACAAGTTGCTTAACTTCTCTGAATCTTGGTTCCCCTCTGTTTTGAGGCGTTATTTTGACTATGAGTCAAGATAATGCAGGTACAGTGTTCTCATGTATGCGAGTGCTCAGAGACTGCTGCCTGGGGCTGCTCTTGGTGTGGCTTGCCCTTGGATGTGGATGCTGGCTGTGTATTTACTGCCAAAGATGGAAAGATTCCCATTTTCCAGTCTCCCTGCTAGAGTGGCCAGACATACCAGAGAGCAGAATCTTTGCTCTTGAGACGGTGGCCAGCTCAAAGGAAACTAGTCTCCATTGCTTTTATACTTTGTGTCTGTCTGGTTAAATCTCTGGCCCATGTTCTGATTGTAACCACCTATCAGAAGAAGGAGTGTCCTTCAGTCCTTTTCGCTCTCCAAGGCCCATGAGCAGCGTCCTTGGTCAGGGACTCTGGGGCTCACCCCCATGAGGACATATCTCGGGGTGACCTTCCAGAATCATGCCTCAGAGCACATTATCGTTGAGCATTGCTGATAAGACCGGGCATGGGCAATAACCCATGACCATGTTCACCATAAAGGGATGTTTCAGATAAAATGTAAAACGTGCCAGCAGTTCTCTGAATTCTTAACACGACACAACAGCCCATGACTCATTCCAGTTCTCCGGTCTGCGTGCAGGTGATGTTTTGTAGTGAAGTGGGTTGCAGCCGCCTCACCGCTGGTTCAGTAGAACTCATCCCTAAATCAGAATTACCCACAGGTGGACAACAGTGGGTTCCTGAAGTTGTATGCATGCTTGTGCACATTCCCAGGGATGAGCCCTCAGTGTTTGCACTAGGTCATCAAATGGGCCCAGGACCCCAAAAAGGTTGAGAAACTCCATCCTAAGCCATGTTCTTTTGTTCTTTTCTGTTTTGAAGGATGTTGCGGCTCGGGGCTTGGATCTCCCTCAAGTCACATGGATTGTCCAGGTAACATCTCTCGTTGGTCTGGTGCAGGCTTGAGGCTGGAGTGTACGATCGTGAGCAGATGCATTGGCTCGAAGTAGAGTGATTCTTAAGATCCTCTTGGGTGTTGCCCTGGTCTCTAGGCAGCCACCAGTCTGATCCGCACCATTCTCCTGCCATCTCTCCTTACCCCAGCCCCCTGACCACCACAGCTCAGCCTCCAGGCTGCACAGCTGCGGGAAGGAGGGGCGGGCTCCCCAGCCCCCAGACAAACACGTGTCACACCCCGAGTTTCAGCACTCTGAAAATAACGGGAACCACTGGGCCACTGGGAGGCCTCATTGTGTCTGGAAGACAGTGGATCAGCTGTCCTGAGAGCTACCGGTGCACACTGACCTGCGGGGGCAATTAAGGCCCTGACAGCATCTTAATGCACACCTCCGGCCTTCGCCGCCTTGCCAGAGGGTACGGGTGTTCGCCCTAGAGCCTGGTGGTTTCGGTTTTGTTTTTTCTTTTCGTTAGTCTGCGGAGTGGTATTTTTAAGCCCTTCTGTGAGAGGGCTAGGGGACACATGCCCTGTTTACGTGAGTCATAGTTGATTCACATTTTAGTGGAATTGCAGGATTGGCACCGGCTAGAGATCTGCTCTGCTGACCACACATGATGACTTTGCTACCAGAGGCATTGTGTCTCCTCTCCTGCCAGCCACAGGGCAGATGTGAAATAGGAAGGATGATTTTAATGTGTGGGAGACGAGCCACGTAGAATGGATCATTGAGCACCTCCTTGTAATTGTGGATATTGATTAGTTTAATATGCCTGGCCTGCCACCGTGGTCATCTCGGCCCGTGGTCTTTGAGTCAGGTAGCAGCAAAGGACAAAAGGGCAGAATGAGTGCAGGGTCAGTTAGCGTTAATGATGACCAGTTATTGCCAGGGAGCACACCTGTTCTGCTGAGTTCGAGCATTTGCCTATCTCCCGGGCCAGGAATGCTGTCCGCGGGAGCAGAGTGTGTCCCTTAGGAAGGGAACCTGCCTCTGAATCCGCCTGTAGCCCTGCTTCACGGGGACTGGGGGCCCTGCAGCGAGCCGCTGGGACCTGATCCCTCTCTACCCTGTGCGCCATCTTCCATGCCCGCAGCCCCACTGCTCTGTCTCTCGAGGAAGTAGGCCAAGGTCGTGCAGCCATCCTGCCTGCATTCTCACCTTGCCCAGTCACCTCAGTGAAAAGATGCAAATAGGAAAGCGAGGAGACCTGTGGAGAAGTGAAATTAAAAAGGAGATATTGGGACGGGGAGATGTCTCGTTTATCTGAAACTTGGCCACTGTTCCTGTTGGCATGTTGGAGCCTTGTTATTTCCAATGAAGCTGGGAGTTTCAGGGTTGAGTGACTTCTCCTTGTGATGATGGTGGGGTAACCATAGCACCAGGATTTAATTCTTGGGATACCTGGAGGCAGGTGAGGGGTATTGCACTTCCAATTAATGGCAATCCCTTGATCTGTGAATGCCTTCATTTTCGTGCCCCTCTTTTAGTACAATGCTCCATCTTCACCTGCCGAATACATCCACCGCGTTGGGAGAACGGCCCGGATTGGCTGCCATGGGAGCAGCCTGCTCGTCTTGGCTCCTTCGGAGGCAGAATATGTCAACTCGTTGGCTTCTCACAAAATCAAGTGAGTCAGAAACCTGAACGGGGTTTCCGCTGATCTCTCCTAATTAACTTTCTGTCGCTTCTTACGGTGGCTGGGCCTTGTAAGCTGACGAAGAGCCATTAACCCTTGTGATCCCTCAATGAGTCCCAGAATAGCCAGTGGCAAAGACTAAAACCCTTCACACCGCCAGCACATGACAGCTGCGAGTCAGGGAGTGAGCGGTTACACTCCTTCTCTTTTTCGGGCAGAGGGCTGCACTCCCTTGCTCGCTGTGGAGTCAGTGTGTACCACCCTCCCAGCCAGCTCCACCACGGTTTCTTACAGGCATCGAGTTTTGTCTCTTGCTGTTCATTAACATTTTGGACCTTTAGAGGTGATTTATCTGTGAGAAAAATGATGCTTTGGATTCATCACTTTCCCTCCTCCTGGAAAGTACACCGAGGGAGGAAACCGTTCCGAGCGGGTGAATTACTGTGCACCCCACGTTTGCGGGCAAGGGCACCCAGTCAGATGGCAGTGTCTCACATCCCCCAGTGTGAAGCCCCAGCCTGCACTCCCTCCACCTGGGCTGGGGACTCCGCAGGGCTCGGCAGCTTGGAACCTGGGCCGGGGGCTTCCATCTAACCCCGATCTCCCTGAGCAAGGACAAAGATGGAGGGCAGCAGCTCAAGCTGGGCAGGCAGTTCTGATGAAAGCAGAAAGTGTTGACCTGGGCCCCAGAGATGAGGTGGTTTTGTCACGTTTTCCGTAAAATCTCCAGCACTTTGAGTAATAGGCCCTCAAAATGGGCTTCAAAAGGCGTGTGTGAAAAACTCACAGTCATCTGCATAAGTTCACGCGTTTCCTCTGCTTAAAGCAGTGATGCCGAGAGCATGTTCAGAGCACAGGCTGGCAGCCCAGTGCACGCTGGGCATGAGAGTGGCCGGCTGCCATGACGTCACGCGGTGACGTGGTGCACAGCGTAGCTAACTGGAGGGTCGCGTTTCTGGGTGGCTTCCTCGCCCAGCCTGTGTTTTACGTAACAAGGCTTTTCCCCTTGAAGTGCAGAGCTGGGAACGCCATCGCCTCACCATCTGCACTGCCATGCCCCAGCCACCCACTCAGACAGGAGAACTGTGCGTGGCTGTCCTCACGGGGAGCACCCACTCCCTGCCTTGCACCTCAGCTGACTGCGGCGCTCTCAGCACTGCTGGGACTGCCAGTGTGATGGTCCCGCTGCCTGGGCGCAGCTTCCTCAGAAACACGCTCCCCACCCTTCAGGGCTGAGGAGGGCGGGGCCTGCCCCGGTGGGTCCTGGGGGCCATGTCAGGAGGGTCCGAGTGAAAGGTTGAGCTTTCCTCTCGGTTCTCTCATCTCATCTCTTACTCTGTCAGGTCAAAGAGTGTTTTTTGTTTATTTCAGTAAGGCGTGCATCTTTTCTCTTGTGAGAAAAGACTACTACTTTGGCTACCCCTGGCTACTTTGTGGGTGAGCTCTAGTCACCCCGAGTGTGGTCAGATCTGCTGCTGTGGTACTGCTGAGCGTTGTTACACGTGCCGGTTTCCATTCAAGGCAGGGCTGTCTGTGGGGAAAGTGTATGCAGACTGTTTCTTTGGTTTCATACAATAAAATTAAATCTAATAAGTCATTCCAAAGTGTGCTGTGGGGAAAGGCAGGCTTGAAGATTTTTGAAATCCAAAAGGTACACATCTAAACATCCAAAAAAACGGAAGAGGAAGGGGTGTGTGCCTGTCTGGTGCCTGAGGACCTGAGAGCCAGGCGGTGGGACACTGGGATGGCTGATGAATTACAGGGAAGATTCAGGAAGGCAGGCGTAGCAAGGGCCATCACAGCAAATCGCCACCCACCTCCATGCGTCCAGTGCCGCGGAACCGGCCCTGACAATGTACTTCAGCAGAGGGAGTGAGAGACCCAGGCCACGCCGCCTCTGAGTGGGTGCACAGAACTTCGTCTCTGCATCCTTGTGACTTCTTGGTATTTGCCAACTTCTTCACTTTTCCGCACTTCTCCTTAAAATGTTTTTCTAATGAAAGTCACCGTAGCTTTATTAAAATGGGAAAGCTTCCTGAAAATGCGTGTCTCTTAGATCGGGCTTAAGGAAGACTGTTCCTTGAGTCTGTTCCCGCGCTCTCTCTCCATAGCGAGCTGGGGGTGACTCGGATCTGCTGATAGAACCATACAGGGGCAGAATCACTTTGCTTTGTTCCTCAGAAGTAGTGGTGTCTTAGACAAGGAGGAGGCCCTTTTAAACGTGTGAATCTCTGCGGGCCAGTCCCGACTCCTGCTCACCTTGGGGAAACAGTGCCCCACCGCAGCCCGCACAGCCCGCGCGTGGCACCCGGCTGCACGGCAGCACCCCCCCGCGCCCGAGGGACCGCGCCCTCCCCTGGCGGCGGCAACCTCGGCATCGCTGGCGGCGAATGACACCGTGCCTGCCTTCTTTCTCCTCACTTCAGAATCTGACCCCAAGCTTTTACATTGCTTTTCCTTTTGTTTCTTCCTCTTCTGTTTTTTTTTTTTTTTTTTTTTTATAGAGGCAAGGCAGCTGGACAAAGGGAAAGACAGGATTGGGCTCTGGTTTTTACTTTGCTCCAGCTTTCCAGGCATAAATAAGAGGCAAATTCAATAGCCATAACATTTTCCTCCCACATGAAAAAAATAGATTTTCCAGGAGACTATGAGCAGTTTCCCCAGCTCCTGCCCTCTCTGCACGCACCTCGCCTTCTCGGGTTGAGTCTTAACTGCCGTGAAAAGATTTCCCGAATCTGGCAGCCGAGAAGGAGTGGTGCGGGCTGGGGACTGAGGGCGTTTCAGGGAGCGGTGACTCAGCGCAGGCGCGTTGCTGTCAGGCGCAGCGTGCTCATTCATAGCTCTGTCAGAGTCACCTTTGGGGGGGTGGTGGGGGTTGTCTTCTCCCTCAGAGAGGTTGCCATTCACATTCTAATTTGCTGTTACATTTTCAAAAAAACAAAACATACAAGAAAAGCGTTTTTCCTTTTTCTTTTTTTTTGGCTGCGCTGAGCCATTGTGGCACGCAGGCTTTTCTCTGCACCTCACAGGGGCTTCTTTAGTTGTGGCCCCAGGGCTGAATTGCCCCGTGGCGTGTGGGATCCTAGTTCCTTGACCAGGGATCGAACCCATGCCCCCTGCATCAGAGGGAGGTGGATTCTTAACCACTGGACCACCAGGGAAGTCCCGAAAGTCATTTACCTTTTTAGAATCTGTTTTCCTGCCCTAGAACTCCTCTTTCCCTCTCCCTTCCTCCCTGGGAAGTCTGTTCTCTTTGTCTCTGCCTCAGGACTCTGCTGTGTGCCCTTCCCCAGGACAAGGGCTGGGGCCTTCCAGAGCCAAGGGGGACTGTGTGCTCTCCAGACCCCCCCCCAGGAGGCTGCTTGGAGATCTCATCCTGGCTCCTTGTGGCTCCCATTCACAGGCGAAGCCTGAGTTCTGGTTTCAGCTGTTAGCCCGTGACTCTCTACATTTGCCAGAGGTCGTTTGGTCCTCACCCTTGAGTAGTTGAGAGAAGACTGTCAGGAAGGTGCCCGGGTAGATTAGGACGGAGTTCTGCTACTGTCAGCGGGAGACGTTGGTCACCTGTTCACCTTCACTCAGGTGTTTGTTTACCCCACTGTTAAGGGTCTTCAGCCACCTTAATGTTTTTTTGGCTTGTTGCCTTCTGCTCAAGTCCAGGTAATATGTCAGTAAGCAGGCCTATGTAGTTTTCCAGATTTATTAAGAAATGGTGATGTGATCCCCATAAAGGAGATTGTAAATGTAGCCTCTGTACATGTATCCGGGAGGGTGAGAATTGGTGGCGATGTCACCCCTTCTGTGCCTCTAATGCCATAGAGCCCCCTTCCTTCCAAATTCCTGAAAGGTTAGGAAAGCACCCCTTTCCCATGGCCAAGCGCCACTTCTCCTTGATTTCTGGTTAGCCGGAGGAGAGGCCGGCGCTACGCATCACAGTTGGTAGAATGATGTTTCTGGAAGAGTAGAAAGCTTACCTCTGTGTGTCCTTCTTTTTGCAGCGTTTCTGAGATGAAGATGGAAGACATTTTGTCTGTTCTGACAAAGGATGATTGTTTTAAAGGGAGACGAGGGGGAGGCCAGGTGAGTTTCTTGTTGACTGGGCTTGCTGCTCACAAACATGACTCATCTCCTGGTGTGGGGAGGCAGCGACTCTGAGAACTGGGCAGTTCCTACCACTGGCCAGTAAAGTGTGTGTTTTTGAGACCATGAACATTAGACGAGGCCACATCTTGCTGGCGTTTCTCTCTCTTTGCTTCTGGATGCGTTTGCTGGCCCATCCAGTTAATGGGCTCCCGTCCGTCCTGAGTGTCTGCCAGGCGGCAGCAGGCTCCCTGAAAGGAGGGCTCGTCCCCGGCCAGAAAGAGTCTGGAGGCAGCAGCACTGCATGCTCAGCCCTGGTGGTACCCCCCCAGCTTACCCACACGAACACCTGGCCTGACCCATTCACCCAGGACCGCGTGGAAAAAGTAAATGTCTCAGAACCTCCTTTCAGACACACTTAGTTCATCCATTTTTAACGTGTGCTATACACAGAGGAAGAGTAAAGTTGAGGTTGTTAGGAAGAAGAATTTTTATCATCTGAGCACTTCCATATGGAGATCCTGAGCAGCGCAGGCATCCCCGGACAGCCTTTTCTGCTGCTTTCCGAGGCCTCCCCCACTTCCACCCTAACTCTGCTGCGTTCCATGTGTACCACATAGACGTGTGTGTGTGTGTGTGTAGTATTGCTCTGTATAATTTTGTCCATGAAATTTTAATATTTGGATATTTTTGTATCTCTATTCTGATGCCTGTGGATAGACTGGAAAATCAGAGCCAAATAGGTAAAGTTTAAGAGTCTCTTTTGTGCATCAGTACATGTCTTTGGATCAGTATTCTCCCTGAAGCAAGGAGTCCGTTTGCCTGACCCCGATTTAAGTTCTCCCGTTCGAGAGNTTTGTATCTCTATTCTGATGCCTGTGGATAGACTGGAAAATCAGAGCCAAATAGGTAAAGTTTAAGAGTCTCTTTTGTGCATCAGTACATGTCTTTGGATCAGTATTCTCCCTGAAGCAAGGAGTCCGTTTGCCTGACCCCGATTTAAGTTCTCCCGTTCGAGAGAACCTGCAGAAGTGCACTAAAGAGAGGAGAGGAGCAGGTGCCTGTTGCCCAGCACGTGTTCTGGGCCTGCCTGTGTGCTGATGAGGCCTTCCCATGCTTGGTTCCGTCTTAGCCTCTCAGCAGCCCACAAGGCGAGTGTTACTCTCCCACTTCATAGATGAGAAAGCTGAGGCTTAGAGAGCTAAAGGAGCGTCCGTGAGGGTACACTGATAATCATGGGTCCTTTTGGTGTGAAAGCAGGCCACCTGCCCTTCACGGTATACCAGCAGGCCTCCGTTAGTACTAACTAGGCCAAGTAAGTGAAACTAAAATGCTTTCTAAATTGGGTAACGTTAGCCGTTTTCATGGCTTCCCCAGTGGTTCAGTGGGTAAAGAACCCGCCTGTGAATGCAGGAGACGCAGATTCAATCCCTGGGTTGGGAAGATCCCCTGAGAAGGCAGTGGCAACCCATTCCAGTATTCTTGCCTGGAGAATTCCATAGCCTGGTGGGCTACTGTCCATGGGATCACAAAGAGTTGGACATGACCGAGCAACTAAGCAGCTATGTTCATAGAGGTAAAATTTGGCCAGTAAATGGTACCACAACAACAATCCCCAGGAACAAGAAAAGCTATTATGGACTTGGTTAATCAATATATTAAGTGATATTTCACTACAGAGGGTCCTGGCCCCACAGGCCTTCAGGCCATCCCATAATAATAGACTGTCATGGGAACTGGCTGGAAACTGTAGAGAATCATGGGTCTTGGCCCACTTCTCTGTTCTTCTGAAACTACTGCAAGTTCTAGTTAGGGGGCAGGGTTTGTTTTCTGTTTTTCCAGATGTTCCCATAGCTATGTAATTACAGCCCCAGGGAAGCTCTGTGGGCTGAGCAGAGGCACCCGGGGAGCTGTGTGAGGATGGGATAGCCCAGTGGTCAGGAGCACGGCCTTTGGGCCTGAGTCCCATCTCACCAGCTGTGTGGCTTTGGGCCAGGACTTAGGGTCAATTTCTTCCTGTGTACAACTGAGATAATTTTAGTTTTCTTCTCAGAAGGAGATGGAAGAATTGAGCGAAAAATAACCCGAGAGTTCTAACACAGGGACCGAAGTGTATTTATTATTATTATTATTATTATTATATCACATCAGTTAATAGTACAAGCATATATGAAATTGGAGCTCAGACTCATTGACACGAAGCCCAGTGCCTTTTTTTTTTTTGCAGTTTCACACTAAGTGGAAAATTGGCACTTGGCTTCCCTGGTGGCTCAGACGGTAAAGAATCTGCCTGCAGTGTGGGAGACCTGGGTTCTGTCCCTATTTGGGGAAGATCCCCTGGAGAAGGGAATGGCTACCCATTCCAGTATTCTTACTTGGAGAATTCCATGAACAGAGAAACCTGGCAGGCTACAGTCCATGGGGTCACAAAGAGTCGGACACAACTGAGCAACTTTCACCCCGACCGCTCTCCAGAATTAAGAGCAAGCAGCAAAATTACACAAGGAGACGGTGAAGGTTTCCAGTAGCCTTGTGTTCACTTACACTGTGGCCGGGACCAGCTTTGCTGTCAGTATTTATCCCCGAGCACAGCCCAGTTCTGTCCTGGGTGCCAGTGGTCGTGTGTCTCTGAGTATCTCTGGGGAGGCTATGGATGGGCACAGGGCGCCTCCTGCAGGACGCTTCCCCAGAGCAAGAGAGCCTTCCTCTGGTCTCTCTCTGAAGCGAGCCACAGCCATTCTGTAAACATCCGCCCTGTGGCTGGTGGCCCTAGTTCCTCTCCCTAAGCCTTTTCTGTGGCTCGAGACCAGCCTGGAAGGCTGGCTGGGATTTGAGGAGCCCTCCTGAGATGGTGGGTGAGAGGCGGGGCCCAAAGTCTGACAGGCTCAGATCCGAGTCCCGGCTTCACAGTCAGTCAGTCTGCAACCTGGGGCAGATTCTCCCCAGCCTGGGTTTTCCCTGCTGGAGAAGGAGGACATCTCCAGTACCTGTCCTGCCAGGCTGCGGTGAGGTTTAAATAAAACAACATGGAGCACTGTGCACACTCTGGGTCATGTGAGTTTACCTCCGCCCTGAACTGCTGCCTTGATGGACATGATGTTTCGGTATGTTTACGGCCTGGTGATCTTTGAAAGAGAAAAAGTGCTGAGCAAGGCCGGGCTTTCACTACGCCAAAATAACTAACGGTTAACTTAGAAAACTCAGCGAGTCATGCCAGGTTCTCGATGTCACATCCATCGGCACCACCTGTTTGACCGATTTACCTTCATTCACAGGACCAAGCAAAACAAAAACCAAGTTGACTGCATTACTGACTGTCACGTAGATTACTGCCTTCAAAAGTGTACTAAGTGCGTGAGTCCTAGGAGTGGTGAGGAGAATAAAGTGAATGGTGGACACAGCTTTTGAGCCTGTTTCGCCTGAAAAATGCAGTGCCCTAGTTGGCATCTTTGATGTGGGCAGTTCTTGCTGGCGTACCAGCCAGTGCCTGGCACACAAAGGTGGGCGTGGTGGCTGGGCCTTCATGCCAAGCCAGATGCCTCATCCTGAAGCCCATCCTCACCCAGCTCGGTTGAAGGCCATTGTAAATGTCCCTCTGGCACATACATTTTAGGGCTTCCGTGAACAGAAAGCAAGCGAGCAAGGCATCTGTAAAATGTATATTTCATATTTAGGTATATAAAATATATATAGCTGCGTCTGGGCGCGCGAATGTTCACCCACCTACAAAGAGAATAAATTTGATCTTTCAACTTGACTGGGAAGTGCTCAGAAGGTTCTAGGGACTATAGAGGTAAAACTCAGCTTGGCAGTAAAGTGATTAAAACAAAATCCTTCCATTTAGTTTAAAAATACCTTAGAAATTGGAAATGTCAAGACACATGCTTCAGATAAAAAAAAGTCTCCCACCCCCACTGCTCCCACCTAAAACTTCTTACAACAAAAATAACCCCGTCCAGCTGTCTTGGACTCATCTGTTGATTCTTGATAGGCATGAATTTCCATCTCCACAGTATAAACATACACCCAAACATATTCTTCCTGAAAGTTTTTTTTGTCCAATGAGATACACCTATAAGCTCATCCTAACAGAAAGCTCCCTGGCATCATGAGCGATTAAAATAAGATCACTAGCCGTTGCCTGGTTTTTGTGGACTGTTTCTTCTTGCCAAGACCAGTAGAGTCTCTACAGACACAGAGTATTGAGTGTGTCTAGACCTTTGGAAATGTTTTTTTCCTAAACCACCCACTGTCTGCTAGTTGTGAGCTGCTTCATTAAGCAGGACTAAGTCTGCGTCTTTGAGAGTTAGGGGGGCAGGTCCTTGGAGATGTGCCCTCTGGGGTCTTACCCCCCTCATTATGGGAGCTTCTTCCCTGTCTGGGGCTGAGCCAGTGCTGCCTGACTCTGCCCCCTCTGTCTTCAGTTTAAATTTAGACTGTCCTCCCCAGAAGACAGCGGAAAAATACCTCGTTCATTCTCAAGAGGGGCAATTTTAAAATAAAGTATTTCTGGAAGTGGCAAGGGGTGGGGGGTGGGGGCTAAGACCTGCTTTCTCTTCAGTGTATGATGTTTCCTGCCATTAGCTTTTTCTTATATTCTACTAAAACTGACCTCATCATTTCAAATGAGCGAACCTAGTTTTATCGCCTTTTTTCTACATATTTTACTGATATACACACATATATATGTGTATACGTAATTTTTTTTTTTTTTTTTGGTTGGGAAGAAAAGATGCCTCATTTTGAAACCTAAAGGGGGGAATAAGAAAAGCCCTTTGTAATATATTGCCATATTATCACTAAATCCCCTGACAGTTGTGACACAGAAGCAAGTCACCTGTCACTTAAGCTTGAGGTCTCTTTAATTTTCTCCTGGAATTCGCACCAGGCTGTCTTTAATTTGAGGCCTTTATTGGAATTCTGAAACCTCTCTGCCTCCCTGGCTCTCAGATCTATTCTGAGAGCTGTTACAGAATGTATACAATAACCAACAGAGGGATTGGAGAGGGCTGGAGCTCTGTTTATTTAACACTCTGGAGGGATTTTTGTGCTTATTCGGTCCTGGCTGCCCGGCTTTCAATATCGCTTTGACAACCATTCTGCCCTTCTCATTAATTTTAAACAGTTAAAACACAGGAAAAAGAGGAAAAAGTTTTCATTATTAAAGTGCTTTACTTTTTAATAACAGAGGATTCTGTCCGCCAGGGGAAAGGGCATCCTTGCTAATTTCACATTCATATTAAAAAAAAAGCTCGAGGAAGGTGACAGTTTCGTTGCTGAGGTGGCTTAACGAAAGGAGGATGGCAAAAAAAAAAAGTTTGCATTTCACATCAGTTAAGAGGGTAAAAAAGAAATCCTTGTTAATGACAACAGCAAATGTCCACTTTCGTAACACAGCTCCTGAGTGACTTTTCTCTTGACATTTGTGTGGATAAAACCCTTAGGGGGACCATGTACCGTGAAATCAGGTAGACTGTCATCAACCAAACAGGTAGCAGGAATGATTTGACTAAACTAAAAACATTTTCAGGTTGTTAAGTCTCTATTAATACAGAGACGAACGCTGCTCCCAAGAAGGAGGCTTTTTCTCCTTCCACCCCACCCTTTATTCTTCCTCCAGCAGCTTTCACTGTGAAAGATGCCAGGGTGCCTGCGAGAGGCGCGGCCAGCAGACCCTGGAGCACGCCCCCTGTCCTCTACAGGAGTTAAAAGGAACATGAATTGGGTCTCACGCTGGTTTTCTCCTGGTGACCCACGTAGGGCGCGGCAGGTGAGGAGGGCTGGAGCTTCATTAGCACCATCCAAAGGATCAATACCTCTGGGAAGGTGGATTAGCCAAGTTTGGGGTCTGTTGATTCTCAGTTTCACATTCAGGAGACAGTGTTCGTGTCAAGATACAGGACACATAAGCCATGTGTTTTCAGGGAGATGTAAAGAAAGGAAATCTTTTCTCTGGGGTTGCTAAAGGCTGAGAAGAAATGAAATTTTGGTTTTACCCACATTTTCCACCTGTAGGGTCTTTTGTGCATACCAATATGACTCCTTACAGAGGGGCCGTTGGCTGCAGAGATGCATGGCGGCGGCCTCACGTGGTTGGCTGGAGCAGCCCAGTCCTCCGTGGTTTCCTGGGCACAGGGCTGCAAGAATGTTTCTGGAACACTGAGAGGCTGGACCTCTCAGGAGTGAGGACACATGCTCTGTGATTCAGGGACAGACCACCTTGTGGGCAGGTGGCTGTGGGTTGCTCTTAGACAGGAATGGCCAGGGCTCCACCGATGAATACCAGGCAGGGGGCAGATTGAAAGCCTAAGTGGGATATACAAGGTTCCTCTGAAAACCGCTTCTGTCTCGTCGTGTTTTAAATGCCTGAATTGGACGTGGAAAATTCCAAAGTGTCTCCCATAGACTTACACTTTGAACATGAATGATAAGAAGCCAGGAAGAAAAGTAAATAAGTAAATAACTAAGAGACCCAACCTACTCCCTCACAAAGCCATCCTCATCTTTGCTTGACTTTAACATCTTTATCACTCCCTTTTCTTCCCTAGTAATATTGAAAGGATTACCCTTGTTGGCCCCTTGGTGGTTACTGTGTGATTTTACTGTTATTAAATCTATTATAAACCGCTTCATTATTCCTGACTCTGACTGTCTGTCCTCTAATCCTTCCGTCACCTTCCCAGAAATCCCGCGCCGCTGGCCCCCAGGAAATCCGAGAACGAGCCACGGTCTTACAGACGGTGTTTGAAGATTACGTGCACTCCAGTGAGGAGACAGTCTCCGGGGCCAAGAAAGGTTGGTCAATGTCTTGGGTGGTTGTAGATGGATAACCCGACTGGGCATTGTCCCACATCCACCCACATGCCCCCAGACAGGTTGGGAGGCCAACCAGGCAGCTCTGCTCACCAGCAAAAGCCTTCAATCTCCCTGATTCTGCAGGGATTGGACGCAGGCACGGAAGGCTTTAAAGTGATATTAAATGTTAATTTCATCCATCCTCGCGTTTTGCACAAATGAGGCTTTATCTTGGCTTACGTCAGGTCTAGAGCTGTCACCCAGCAACTTGGGTCTCTGGGACCCATTTTCTTCTTTCTTTGAAAACTGGATAGACGAGATATAGCATGTTGGTAGGAGTTGTAGAGATGGAAATCAGAGATAAAGGCAAGGTCTGGAAATGTTAGACCAAAGCAGTTCCTACTTGAAAATACAAAGAAAAACTAGAAAGGGCAGTGCTGAGAAAGGGCCGCAGACCATGAACCCAGCTCCTAGGAAATTTATGAAAGGGTTAGGTATTAATTCAGTATTCGGCACCTTTGTAGCGTAAATTGGCCTCTGGGATCACCAGGCATTAGGTGTGGACTCAGTAGTTCACTCTGAGCACTGAACAGACCGCAGGGGAGGGGAGCTCACAACAGCCCAGTGTCTTCCATGCTGGAACATGTGTGTCTTGGCTACTGACTGTCCCATGTCTGCTGAGGAGACTCACCCCCGCTATGGGGAGATCCTCAGTAACCCATGATTTGAAGAAGAATGCCAGGCTGGCTTACCAAGAGATATACGCTACAGGCTGTTGTTTTCTTCTTTTCATGAACTGAAACTTTTTGAAAAATTCCTTTAGTGTTTATTGACTTGGGCACAATTCCCAGCGCTTGGGACACACCGGGTGTCAGAGGAGACAAAAATTGTCACCTTTGTGCCATTCTAGTGGGGAGGCAGGCAGTGAGAGCAAGAAACAGAATGAAGGAGTTGCAGTGGCTGAGACTCTGAGCACCCAATGCAGGGGACCTGGGTTCAAGCTCTGGTTAGGGAACTCAGTCCCGCTGCTGCAGCTAAGAGCTGAAGATTCTGTGCGCCACAACTAAGACTTGGCAAAGCCAGACCGTTAGTTACTTTAATTCAGTAGCGAAAGGCGATGAGAGCCATGGAGGGAGCAGAGCAGATGAGGGGGATGGAGGGCTGAGGGCAGAGTGAGCCGTGTCGGGACGGGTGCCATGTGAGCAAAACCCTGAAGAAGGGCCGCCCTGGGGCTCTGACTGAGGGCATCCAGGCAGGCGCCCTGTGCAGTGTGCCTGGAAAGAGGGGAGGGGCAGCAGGGGCAGCAGAGGCAGGGCGTGGAGGCGTCCCAGGCACCCAGCTACCACGAGCGAAAGGGGAGCCAGGGGAGGCCTTGGGGCAGGGAGGTGGTCTGGTGGTTCTGAGAAGGTCACGTGCGGCTGGGTGAGAACAGACCCGGATAAAGATGAAGGCCAGGAGACCAGCTCCCAGGCAGTTACGGTAATCAGGAAACCAATGAAGTCTGGTTTCTAATAATATCCCGTTCACATGTCTCCCTGCAGTGAATTCAGCAGCTCCTAAGGCTCTTCCTGAGAACCTGCCTTCGGAGATGTACTAGAACATTCTCTCATGGAGAACAGAATGTCTCGGGGAGGGTTTGGGCACATGTTGAAAGTTCGACGAATTCAACTTGCTGTGGGATACCTGACCAAGGGTTGGCCACAGGGTTGATAACAGAGTCGGAGTGAAGAGGAGAAAGCAAAGCCACAGCAGCGCTATGTTGCTGGCGTCAGAGGTGCTTTGGATATCCTAGCGATCCCACAACTATTTCAGCGTGTCTGGGTCATCAGGGTAAAAGTGACAGTGAATAGTCCTTAGAGAATATGGTTTTGGGTCGTCTCTTCATCATCACCATTGAACTTACTAACACCAAGAAGCTGGCAAGGTTACTTGTCTTCTTTTCAAAGGATGTTGGAGTGGGGCCACTCCCAATGTTTATGGGCCAAGAAGGAAATAACTACATTATCTTTTAAGGGGGAACTGCCTGTAGAGCTTCTTGGTCACCCCACAGCAGGCGTTAGGTTCTCTGCTCTTCTCTCCTCTTAGGATGGAGCTCTGGGGGTTTGAGGAGAGGAGACCTGTAACTGCCGTACCCCAGGAGTCGATGCTGTCTTTTGTGTTTTCCTGTCTCCATATGCAAATTCTCTATCCCTGACTGTCCTCTCTTAGCCATTTCAGAACCCAACTCATGAATAACTAACAAAAGCAGCTAGGTTTTGCCTTCATGGCAGAAAACTAGTTGCAAACTGGGCCAAGTATGCATTTGTTTTCCTTTTGTACTTTCTGAGCCAGCTATTGCTAATATCCAGCATTTCATCATGGTCAATTTCCAGAAGCAGTTAGCCCTTTCCCCCCTCACATCTTGCATCTTGTGAGTAGAGCTTCAAGTGGTAAAAATTGTGGTAATGTAAGTTTGAACTCCAGACTCCTGAACAAAAATTTCAGAAAGCGGAGCCCTTCAGCTGCACGGCACCACTTCCACTTCCTCCTGGGGTTCTTCCCCGAAGAGCAGAGGTTATGTGTTAGGGCTGCACCTGGCTCAGAAGGGACCATCCCTCCCTGTGATTAGAGGGGGGCTGGCTCCTTGGTCAAACACTTTGGCTTTGAGAGAATTGGTGCGAGCCGCCCTTCCCCCTACCTTTGGGTGGTTGTCCCTGTTAATGTGCTAGACGCGTGCTCCTCTGGGGCAGGACTGGGGTTGGGAGGAGCAAGGCCGGGCAGCACCTTCCAGGCTGGAGCTTTGCTCCTTTCTGCCTCCTTGACCCTAAGCATCATCCACAAGATGTCGCTCTTCCTGATCAGATGTCCAGGAATAGGTTTGGTTTTATTGCTCAAAAGGACAAAGTGTCCTATGTCCTTGGAAGGTATTTTGAAATAGATTTCCCTAAATCCTGTCATCCTTACGGCTCTGAAATGGGATTCAGTGAGAGCACCAGCTCTGAGTGGCTGAAGCGTCATCCCACTTGCATCCCACAAGTCTCCTGTCATGAAAGGTCTCCTTCATGACCTCTCATCTTCCACCCCATCTCCGCCTTACAGCCCCTCTTCCTTCCACTCATTCTTGGCACTGCCAGCATGAGCCACTTCCTGCCCCCAGAAGTACAACCTGCCTCTCGAGGGAGAGAACTCTTCTGCCATTTCCTGGCAGACCCCTTTCCCCGTAGCTATTAGGTCAGTCAATTCAGTCTCTCAGTTGTGTCCAACTGTTTGCGACCCCATGAACTACAGCACACCAGGCGTCCCTGTCCATCACCAACTCCCAGAGTCTACTCAGACTCATGTCCATGGAGTTGGTGATGCCATCCATCTATCTCATCCTCTGTCGTCCCCTTTTCTTCCTGCCTTCAATCTTTCCCAGCATCAAGGTCTTTTCCAATGAGTCAGTACTTCACATCAGGTGGCCAAAGTATTGGAGTTTCAGCTTCAGCATCAGTCCTTCCAATGAATATTCAGGATGGATTTCCGTTAGGATGGACTAGTTGCATCTCCTTGCAGTCCAAGGGACTCTCAAGAGTCTTCTCCAACACCACAGTTCAGAAGCATCAGTTCTTCAGTGCTCAACTTTCTTTATAGTCCAACTCTCACATCCATACATGGATGGGTTAGCTATTAGTGGAGCACCTATAGCTCCCAGGACTAGGCTCTGCAGCCTGAGCTCTCAGGATTAGTGTGGAGAAGAGCAGTCGTTCTAACCTGCTCCAGCACAAGAGCAGTGTTTGTGAGGAGGCCTGGGCCAGCAATGGGGTGAATGAGGTTTTAAAGGTGCAGACTCTTTGCTGTGTCCTGGTCTCAGCCTGCTTTTTCTGTCTAGAGTAGATGTTGGGGGTTGGGAAGAGGCAATGTCTCCTGGGTCATGTTGGTTGTAGCACTTTCCCTTCTGAGGACTTGAATTTGTGTCAGAACCCTCCCAACTGCAGAGACCATTTGAAGCATTAAAGATCTTCCTTGAAAAACCTCGTCCCCAGTTATTAAAAAGGGGAGTGAGCACAGGTGACAAGAGGGGTGCAGAGGAGTCGCCTTGGTTATTATTTCTCATCGATTGGGAAAAGGAGTTCACTTTGCTCAGTAAATAGAGCTTTGATGGGTTCCCAGGATCCTTCCAGGAGCTGATCTGCTAAAATGACACTTTTTATTACTGTTCATAAACGCCGATCTCCAGGTGCTGCCTGGATATTACGTTTAAGCTGTGGGCAAACTTGCCAGTCCAGTGGCTCAAACAGTGAGGGCGGTGGAGACTGGTGCCTGCTTCCAGCAACTGGGTGGAGAGGGACAGGGCTCTGGGAGGAGAGGGGCGGGGCTATGACTGGGCCAGGAAGGCAGGGACGCGCAGTCCTCGGATGAGGAAGATCGCCCATGAGAAAAGGGCAAGATACCTGACTGTCACTGTTGTTGAGAGACGTTCCAGGGAAACCAGGGATGGAAGAATGATTCCTTCGAGGAGCATCCAGTGAAGGTAGATCCAGAGCGCCGCCTGCCTGTGAGCCGCCTCTGGCTTCTCTCTGGCCAGTGAGGGGTCCAGAACAGGGGCCTCTCTCTAGCTTTAAAACAGGACCCAGACGTTCCTGGTTAGACTGTCTGGTGAACAGCTCTATACCCATGGCAATCAATGACTGTTTTGACAGGTCTTTTAGAAACTACATCCTTTTCTTTCTCCTCTTTAAAATTCTTTTTTCATTTCATTTTTTCCACATTCTTTGAATGGGTAAGAAACACTGCATTGGTCAATCCTGGGTGCTTTCACGTGAATTTGATTTTAAAATTTCATGAGTCTATGGCGAACTGGTGTCATTGATTCCTGTG
>SJYA01003760.1:18907-54290 GCA_006410615.1 Neotragus moschatus | reverse complement strand
TGGCGTGCTGCGATTCATGGGGTCACAAAGAGTCGGACACGACTGAGCGACTGAACGGAACTGAACTGAATGCTTTCTTCTGCAGTGTTCAGGCTGCCACTCAACACGTTTTTTCACTTCAGCTATTGTATTTTCCTATTCTAACATTTTTATTTGTTTCTTCTTTAGAGTTTTTGTTTCTCTCTTGATATTTCCCACCTCAGTGGGAAAATATATACAATCAATTCATCTTTTCTGTAAATTTAAAAAATATGTCTAGAATATTTATTTTAAAGTTCTTATCAAGTGATTCTGACAGTGGGTTTTCTGCCAGTTTGCTTTTTCTGACCAAGGTTTTCTTTTATTTGTACCACACGTTCTTGGTTCTTTGCATGCCTGAAAAGTCTGAAAGTGTTGGTCACTCTCTTTGCTACCCCATGGACTGTAGCCTGCCAGGCTTCTCTGTCCACGGGATTCTTGAGGCAAGATTACTGAAGTGGGTTGCCATTCCCTCCCCCAGGGGATCTTCCTGACCCAGGCTGTTGCAGGAAGATTCTTTACGGCCTGAGCCACCAGGGAAGTCCTCTTTTCATGCCAGGTAATTTTAAATTAAATAGTGGACACTGTGAATGGTATATCGTAGAGGCTCTGGGTTCTGGTATTCTCCTCAGAAGAATGTTACTTTTTGTCCCTGTTGTTTTTGTTTAGTCGCTAAATTGAGTCCACCTCTTTGGGACCCCAGGGACTGTAGCCCGCCAGGCTCCTCTGTCCATGAGTTTCCCAGCAAGAACCCTGGAGTGGCTCGCCGCTCCCCCGCCTCCGCCTCTTGGGGCTCTGGCATTGACACTGAATTCTTGGCCACCAGCGCCACCTCTTGTTACAGTTTCGGCTGAATTACCAACAACCGCCTCGACCTTGTGCAGGTTTGGGGCTTAGGCTTTGAAAGGGTAAGTCTATTCCAGTTTTCCCTCAGTCTGACAGTACCACCCTAAGTCTGAGGACTTGAGCTTCATGCCTAAGGCATACCCTTTCCTTGGCTCCAGTTGAAGGACCGAAAACTACAGAAATTGAACTTCCAGTTCTGTACCCCCTGAGCTGACCAGCCAGCTAAATCTCTGCTCTCATCTTAAAGACTGGGTGTTGCTTGCCAGTGATATTTTTGGATGCAACCTTGTGCATGTACAGTTTATGAGTCAGCCA
Source organism: Neotragus moschatus (assembly GCA_006410615.1). Classification (NCBI taxonomy): domain Eukaryota; kingdom Metazoa; phylum Chordata; class Mammalia; order Artiodactyla; family Bovidae; genus Neotragus; species Neotragus moschatus. Next base: position 53,111 of record SJYA01003760.1, on the reverse strand, counting down.
AGAGGCATTTATATGCAGATTCAAGGATATCCTCTTCCAGCCCTGGACTCTCTTTTGTCTTGTATTTCCTCCTCATTTTCCAGTTTCTCTGGTGTTGCTGAGTTCAGGCCTTGACTCCTCAACTTTTTTAGACAGCCGCTTTCTTCTTTATCTCCGTTCCTCCGTGCCTTGTAAACTGGAGGGTGCCTCCAGGGCAAAAGTTCATTATACATATATCTCATCTGCTGTTTCCCATGTTTTAAGTGTCCTATCCTTTCAAGTTTCGGCCCATTGTTGATTGTTTTTAAGTGTCTTCAAGCAGCTGTTTCTCTCTTTTGTCCAGAGTGCGGTTATTGTCAGGAGAAAGCATGATCTGTTGCAAGCAATCCCACCATTATTGGACTCTTCAGACATTTAATTTTACTTTAAAAAATTATTACAGTCTCCCTGGAAATTGATAAAATAGTACATAAAGTCCAATATATTGTTCTCTCCGCTTCCCTTAGTGATGATACCTTTAGCGCAACCTCAAACAAAGGAGGCTGATGTTGGCACGATACCGTGAATTAGACCACAGAAGTTATTCAGTGTCCACCTGCACTCATTTGTGTGTTGTTTGTGTGCATATGTGTGTGTGGTTCTGTGCACTGTGGTCCCACGTATAATTCAGGTAACCGTTTCTCACACAAAGGCTCTCCTTTTGCTATTCCCTTATATTCTCACCCCTTCCATTCTTGTGCCTTGGAAACCGTTCATATGTTCTTGATTTCTCTATTTTTGTCATTTTAATAATGTTATGCAAATGAAATTACATAGTATGTGAGATTTTTGAGGCTGACTTTTGCAATGAGCTCAACACCCTTGAGGTCCATCCAAGCCGTTGTATGGTACCAACACTTTGCTCCTTTTCTTTCTTTTTACGTTTGAATTTTTAAAAGGAAACTTATACTTTTAGAACAGTTTTACATGTACAGAATTATTCCAAAGGTTGTACAAAGAGTTCACGTATACCCCGTACCAAGTTCCTCCTATTATTAACATCTTACATTAGTATGGCAGTGTGTCACAATTTGTGAGCCAATACTGATATGTTGGTATTAACTAGAGCCCATATATTGAGTTGGCCAAAATGTTTGTTCTGCTCTTTCATAAGAGGTTACCAAAAAACCTGAATGAATTTTTGGCCATCCCAATACTATACGCATTTCCTTACTTTTCCCTTAATGTCCTTTTTCTCTTTCAGGATTCCACTCAGGAAACCATATTAACTTTACATGTCATATCTCCTTAGGCTTGGAGGAGGGCATGGCAACACACTTCAGGATTCTTTCCAGGAAAATCCCACGGATTTTCCATAAACAGCTTGGTGGGCTACAGTCCATGGGGTCACAAAGAGTCAGATATGACTGAGGCCTTCCGTCTCCTTGTGGCTGTGTCTAAGGCATCCCTTTCTTTTTGTTTTATTATTTTATTTTTTAGAGTTTTGAGGGGTACATGTCAGATGTTTTGTAGAATGTTTCAAAACTGGGATTTATCCGATGCCTGTCTCATGATTAGAACAGGATAATGTGTTTGGGGGAAGAAGGCCACACAGGAAAAGTAACAGTCTCTTCAGGTCGTATCAGGGGAAGATACTATCAAACCTGCCTCATCACTGTTGACGCTGACCCTGCTGGCCTGGCTTGGGGTCGTGTTTGTCAGGTTACCTCGTTGCAGCTATACTCTTTTGATCTCTCCTCTTTGGAAGAAAGTCTTCATAGGCAGCCCCATAAAATCCTACGCTTGAGGACTGGGAGATATGCCCCCACCCTGAGAGCTGAACATTTGCACAATCATTTGGAATTCTCCTGTACAGGACACTGTCTATATTCATTTGTTAGTTTATTCAACCATTTATTTATGTCACTATGAACTCAAGGATATTTAGTTTATGCTTTAGCTTATAATCCGATACTATGTTTTTTAAAAAAGATTGATTTCTTTATTTGGCTGTGCCAAGTCTTAGGTGCAGCATGGGGGACCTGGTTTCCTGACCAGGGATGGAAGCGAGCCCCCTGCATTCGGAGTGTGGAGTTTTAGTCCCTCGACCACCAGGAAAGTGCGCCAGAACTACGTTTCTATTTTGTTCCCCAGAAATGTTTCAGCTTTGGCCATCGGGATCCCTTTGAACTGACCGCTTTATGCGGTTGACGCGTTTCAGGCGGTTGTGAGTTTTCTGGTTTGGTTTGGTTTTTAGGCACTTTCTTCCTTTCCAGCCCTGTAGCGTGCTTCAGGCACCTCTTGTACTTCCTAGCCTCCCTCCTACAGCCAGTGGTTTTCCCAAGGAACCCTGGTTCCTTCTCTTGGATAATGTTACGAGAAGGCAGCATCTGGGTACAAGATGTTCTCGCTGCTACTGGAGAGTCATTGCTTCTCGGCCCTCCAAGCTGACGGAGCAAGGAGACTGCTTAGCCCACCTCGTGCATACACACATCGGCACGAAGCTCCACGTGTAACCGTCTGTGTGTCTGTTACAGGGAACGTCTTCACGCTGGTGGCTCCAGCCCTGCTGCGTCGGCACGTGGACCATTCTAGGCTCCTCCCCTTACTCATCTGTAGCTTCTCACTCAGACAATGAGAAATTTGCTTCCTACCATCTGCTGCCTGTGTTTTAACTGTTCACTTCCAGTGTACATGTCTAGTGGCTTCATCACCGTTAGCCCACACATTCCCCCATAGGAAACAGCTCCTTGAATTAGAATCCTGCGTTTATGCGCACGTCTGCCTTTCTTTTGCCCTCGGTCTTACTGACTTTACTGTTTTCAAAGTTCCTTACACCCACCCCGTTCCCTTCAGGGAGGCCGTGTCATCCGGTCTAATACGTCTAGAGTATTCTGGCACCATCTGCATTTTATCCTGAGACACTGCAACCTCCTAAACGATCTTTTTAATTTGCATATAATGCACTTCACTGTTCGCACTACGAAGTTCTACAGGTTTTGACAAATGATAAGGTCATTGGTCCACCACTGTAATGTGATAAAAAATAGCTTCGCTGCCCTAAACTATCTCTTATGCTTCACTCATTCAACACCTTCCCCCAGTCTCTCAGCAGCCGCACTTTTTTCACTATCTTTATAGTTCTGTCTTTCCCGTAAGGTCATATCCGAAATCTATTGTACACAGCCTTTTCAAAGAATTTTTTTCACTTAACAATATTCTAAATAGTATTATTATTCATTTAGAAATGGCCATTTAGTACAGACATTATGGAGAATGGTATGATAATCCCTTAGAAAAACTAAAAATAGAGCTACCATGTGATCTTGCAATCCCATTCGTGGACTTGTACCCAGAGAAAACCGTGGTCTGAAAGGCTGCACGCACCCAGGGTCCACTGCAGCACTGTTTACAATAGGCCAGACATGGAAGCAACCTGAATGTCCATCAGCAGAGGAGTGGGCAAGGAATATGTGGCGTGTATGCACAGTGGAATGTTACTTCGCCATTGAAAATCATGAAATAATGCCATTTGCATCGAATACGCCTATAGATTGTCAGACTGAGTGATGCAAGTCAGAGAGAAGGAAGAACATTGTATCACTTATAAGGGGAATCTAAAAACTAAGGATACAAACGAACTTACTTACAAAACAGAAACAGATTCACAGACTTAGAGAATGAATTTCTAGTTACCATGGAGGGAGAGTAGAGGGGAGGGGTAGTCAGGGAGTCTGGGACTGACGTGTACACACCACTGTGTTTAAAATGGAGAACCAGCAGGCCTTACAGTGGAGCACGGGGAACTCTGCTCCACATGGTGGAACAGCCCAAATGGGAAAAGAGTTTGGAAGAGAGTAGATCCGGGTATGTGCATAACCAAAAGCACTTTGCTGTACCCCTGAAACTGACAAAACTGTTGATCACCTCTCTAAGCATAGTATAGAACAAAACATTTTCCCAAAACGGGTTAATATATGATATTACGGAGAAGCAGACAGAGAGAACAGGCTTGGGGGCACAGGGCGGGCAGGAGAGGGCGGGGCGAATTGAGAGAGGAGCATGGAAACATATACATTACTGTATGTAACATAGATAACCAGTGGAAATTTTCCATGGCCCAGGGAGCTCAAACCAGGTGATCTGTGACAACCCAGAGGGGCACGATAGGGTGGGAGGCGGCAGGGAGAGTCAAGAGGGAGGGGACATACGTACACCCATGGCTGACTGATGTTGATGTATGGCAGACGCCAACACAATACTAGAAAGCAATTATCCTCCAGCTAAAAATGAATACATTCTTAAAAAAGAAACGGACATTTCATGTCTATCCCTGTCTTTGTGACTCAATAGATTGTTTCCTTTTATTGTTGAATAATATCCCATTGTGTGGATGAACCATGCTTGTGTATCCATTCTCCTAGGAAAGACACCTTGGTTGCTTCCTGTGTGGGGCATTTACAAATAAAGTCTCTATCAGCATTTATTTGCAGGGTTTTGGGTGCACTTGTGTTTTCAGTTTGGTTGGATAAATACTGAGTAGTTTGATGGATCCTGTGGTAAGATAATATTTCACTTTGTAAGACACTGTCGAGCTTCCTCCTAGAAGACTATGCCATTTTGCCTTCTGACCAGCAATGAATGAGATTTCCTGTTACTCTGCACCTGTACCAGCCATCACGAATTGGATTTTAGGCAACCTGATGGGTGTGTTGGTATCCCATCGTTGTTTTAATTTGCAAGTCCCAAATGACAACAGAGGTCCGTCTATGCAAAGCTATGGTTTTCCCAGTAGTCATTTAGGGATGTGAGAGTTGGACCATAAAGAAGGCTGAGCGCTGAAGAATTGATGCTTTCAAATTGTGGTTTAAAAGGAGATCAAACCAGTCAGTCCTAAAGAAAATCAACTGGAATATTCGTTGGAAGGACTGACACTGAAGCTTCAGTACTTTGGTCAGCTGTTACAAAAGCTGACTCATTGGAAAAGACCCTGATGCTGGGAAAGATAGAGGGCAGGAGGAGAAGCGGAAGACAGAGGATGAGATGGTTGGATGGCATCACCGATTTGNCATTTACAAATAAAGTCTCTATCAGCATTTATTTGCAGGGTTTTGGGTGCACTTGTGTTTTCAGTTTGGTTGGATAAATACTGAGTAGTTTGATGGATCCTGTGGTAAGATAATATTTCACTTTGTAAGACACTGTCGAGCTTCCTCCTAGAAGACTATGCCATTTTGCCTTCTGACCAGCAATGAATGAGATTTCCTGTTACTCTGCACCTGTACCAGCCATCACGAATTGGATTTTAGGCAACCTGATGGGTGTGTTGGTATCCCATCGTTGTTTTAATTTGCAAGTCCCAAATGACAACAGAGGTCCGTCTATGCAAAGCTATGGTTTTCCCAGTAGTCATTTAGGGATGTGAGAGTTGGACCATAAAGAAGGCTGAGCGCTGAAGAATTGATGCTTTCAAATTGTGGTTTAAAAGGAGATCAAACCAGTCAGTCCTAAAGAAAATCAACTGGAATATTCGTTGGAAGGACTGACACTGAAGCTTCAGTACTTTGGTCAGCTGTTACAAAAGCTGACTCATTGGAAAAGACCCTGATGCTGGGAAAGATAGAGGGCAGGAGGAGAAGCGGAAGACAGAGGATGAGATGGTTGGATGGCATCACCGATTTGATGGACATGAGTTTGAGCAAACTCTGGGAGACAGTGAAGGACAGGGAAGCCTGGCGTGCTGCAGTCCACCGGGTTGCAGAGAGTCAGAGCGACTGAACAGCAGCGCATAGGCTATCGAGCCCCTTTCTTATACTTCTTTACTACGTGTGTCTCTTCTTTGATGAGAAGTCACTTCAGATCTTTTTTCCATAAGTTGTTTGTTTTCCTGTTGCTGAATTCTAAGGGTTCTTTCTTTTAACTTTTGGATATAAGTCCTTTAGCAGATATGTGTTGCACAAATATTTCTTCCCACTATGGGAACTGCATTTCCATTCTCTTCAGTGTCTTTTGCAGAACAGAAGTTTTAAATCTTGATAACATCCCGTGTATCACCTTCTCCCTTCACAGAGCATGCCACTGATACTGCATGTACAAGCTCATCACCAAGCCCAAGGTCAGGTGGAATTCCTCCCGTGTTTTCTTCCAGGAGTTTATAGCTCCATGTTTCAAGTTTAGACTTATGATCTGGGCTTCCCTGGTGGCTCAATGGTGAAGAATCTGCCTGCAATGCAGGAGACCTGAGTTTGATCCCCGGGTTGGGAAGATCCCCTGGGGGAGGGCATGGGAACCCACTCCAGTATCTTTCCTGAAGAATCCTTGGACAGAGGAGCCTGGTGGGCGACATACAGCCCGTGGGGTCACACAGAGTTGGACATGATGGAGCGATTAAGCATAGCGCCAGTTTATGATTTATTGCCCTTTTCTTCTCGAAGAACATTGTTTTCTTGATATAGGATTTGGGGGTTGACAGTTCTTTTCTTTCAGAACTCTAAAAATATACCTCTTCTTCCTGACCCTCATGAGAAATTGCTTTTGTTTGGATTGCTGTCCTGTGCTCAGTTGCTCAATCCTGTCTGACACTTTGTGACCTCATGGACTGTAGCCCGCCAGACTCCTCTGTCCATGGAATTCTCCAGGTAATATACTGGAGTGTGTTGCTATGACCTCCTCCAGGGGATCTTCCCAACCCAGGGATCACACCCTCATCTCCTCACTACAGGTAAATTTACCATTGAGCCAACAGAGAAGCCCTGTTTGGATTGAGGTTCCCCTAAATATAGTATGTAATTGCCATCTGGTTCGGAGAAGGCAGTGGCACCCCACTCCAGTGCTCTTGCCTGGAAAATCCCATGGGCGGAGGAGCCTGGTGGGCTGCAGTCCATGGGGTTGCAAAGAGTTGGACATGACTGAGCGACTTAACGTTCACTTTTCACTTTCATGCATTGGAGAAGGAAATGGCAACCCACTCCAGTGTTCTTGCCTGGAGAATCTCAGGGACGGGGGAGCCTGGTGGGCTGCCGTCTACGGGGTCGCACAGAGTCGGACATGACTGAAGCGACTTAGCAGCAGCAGCAGCAGCACTCTGGTTGGTCTCAGCAATCCTGTGTCTTTGGTTTTCGAAAGTTTCATTATGATGTTTCTTGGCATGGACTTCTTTGGGTTCATTCTGTTTAGGATTCAGTCAGTTTCTTGACTCCCTAGGTTGACACCTTTTGCCAAATTAGAGGAATTATCAGCCATCATTTCTTTAAATCTTATTTCAGCCTCACTTTTCTGTCCTCTCTTTCTCAGATTCCAATGACTAGAGTGTTGGAACCTTCAACAGGTCAACTGAGTGTCTGTTTTTTAACTTTTTTTTTTTTTTCATTCTATTTTCTCTCTTTGGCTCAGGCTGGTCCTTCTTTAATTCTACTGATCTCTTCAGAGTTCAGAGCTCTCTCCCTTTGTTATCTCCAGTCCACCTTCGAGCTCATCCAGTGATTTTTAAATCTCAGTTATTGCTTCTTTTTTTTAAATTTTAGTTCCAAAGTTTCCCCTTGGCATCATTTTATATCTTTCAGTTCTGATTTTCTGGATTTTTTTTTCATGTGTCTCAAGGGTCTTCAAATTGCTGTGGCAGCACTCTTGTGATTGCCTCTCTGTAGTCCATGTCAGATCATTTCAGCATCTGATTCATTTCAGTGTTGCTATCCGTTGATTGCTGTTCCTCTTTCAGACGGTGATTGCCCTGACTCTTGGTATGATGAGTGGTGCTTTATTATATCCGGGATTTTGAGCCATTATATGACAAGGCTCTGGACCCTATTTAATCTCTGTCTAGGTCTCCTTGTTAGGTGTCACGTGCAAGCCTGCGTGGGGCAAGTATTCAGCTTCCCGCCTGATGTCTGGAAACCCCACCTGAGCTAAAGTGATCCTCCAATTCATAGCACCTTGCTGGCCAAAGGCAAGACTGGAAGCTTGGTTCCCCACTCCCCCAACTCTGCTGACACCGCCTCGACAAAAGCATAACACTGCTGTGCAAACCATCTGCTTGCTGTTGGCTAAAGGTGGGGATTCAGCTGCCCCCTGGGCCCCAGTGGGGCCACGTGTGGGGAAGTCAAGTTCCAAGTGGTGCCGTCTCATCCCGCCTCCAGGATCCAGGAGGCCGCTGACTGCTCCGGGAGGTGTACATTCATTCACTGAGCACATGGGCCACCTTGTGTCCTGGTCCTGCTGCTGCTAGGAGGGATGGTACCTCCTTGCTCGCTCCGCCAGCAGAGAGGCAGTGTCCTCATTGGCATTTGACTCCACGAGGGCAGCAGGTTATCTTTAAAAATGGCTTTCTACTCTGCTAAGTTGCCTGATCCCTTTGGCTACATGGAGCAAGCTCTTCTGGGGGCTTTTTTTTTTTTTTTTTGGTCCAGGCCTCACTCTCTGGTGAGAATTATGCCGGTGCAGGATGGATGGGAGGCTGAGAGAAAACCCAGGGGCCCAGGGCCACATTGCCCCTAAGTCCTAAGACCCCTTGACGATCCTTTGTTTCATCCTTCAGAATCTTTCCAAACTGGTTAGGTTAGTTTTCCATTGTAAAGGGGAATAAAGAAGAAGGAGGCCACTCCATCGTGGCGAGAGCTGGAAATTTCTATTTTGACATCTTCCTTAACCATTTAGTAGGGTTCTCGAGTTTCCCAAATGGGCCAGTGAACCCTTTCAAGAACCGCAATCCTCAGTGTGGGAAACACTTGGGAAGTCCCTACAAAAAATTTTACCATTACAACTGGCAAAATAAACGTTTATGTTATTATTAAAAGGAACATGTGTGTGTGCTTAGTGCCTTCAGTTGTGTCTGACTCTCTGCGACCCCATGGACCATGGCCCACCAGGCTCCTCTGTCTATGGGATTCTCCAGGCAAGAATACTGGAGTAGGCTGCCATTTCCTCCTCCAGTGAAAAAGAGCACACATACACTAAAAAATACTCTCATAGAATGTGTAGGCTCTGTGCCCAGACCTATACAGCTTTGTCTGGTTTGAGGAGAGAAACGTGGGCACTGGTATGCGCCCTCCGCACCTTGCCAGGCCTCCCTGGTTGTTGTTATCACGCATATGACCCCTCTTCTCATTCCTGATTCTTCTTATTTTAAGATTTTTTTTTTTAATTTGATGTTTATGTTTTGGGGCTTCCCTGGTGGCTCAATGGTAAAGAATTCACCTGCCAATGCAAGAGATGTGGGCGCAATCCCAGCGTCAGGAAGATCCCCTGGAGGAGGGCATGGCAACCCACTCCAGTATTCTTGCCTGGAGAGTGCCATGGACAGAGGAGCCTGGCGGGCTACAGTCCATGGGGTTGCAAAGAGTCAGACGTGAGTGAAGGGACTTAGCTTTTATGTTTTGGAATTTTGGTCTCGAGGCACATGGGATCTTAGTCCCATGCCTGGGGATCGAGCCTGCACCCCCTGCTTTGGAAGGCGAAGTCTTATCCACTGGACTGTCAGGGAAGTTCTCTAATCCCTAATTTTTAGCTCTTCTCACTGTGGTGAAGAAGCGATGCAGACCCAGGTTCCGTGCCAGCGCCTGCCACTCACTAGCTGAGTCACAGCAGATCCGCAAAGATGGCATAGCATGTGAACGGACCTTATGGGGTAGCTGTGATGATTGAATTTAATAAGGTGGGTGAAGGGAGAAAGCAAGCGCCAACATCAGTTCTCAATAAACATTTGTTAAATGGATGGGAAGAGAGCCTGGCTCAGTGGCTGGAGTGTCAGCATGGATCCTTTACATACTATGGTATTTTTTTCTCAGCCTCCTGGAATCATCTCCAGCAGCCAGTCCTCGACTGCCTCCAGGGCACAGGGACCCCTTCTGGATCCCTGTTATCAGCCCTGTGATGGCCCGTGTCACCGTGTACTCCAACTGCCTCTTCTGGTCTTGGTGCCCCTGGAGAATGGGCCCTCCTTGAAGGGTTCTCTTCTTGCTTTATCTACGGGACCTGTAAACACCATAGCATTACTCAGTGGTGGTGGGGCAGCAGGAGGGAAGAATCCTAAGGCTAATGCCCCCCAGAAGTGTCACCAGTGAGTGGGTGTGAGAGGACAGAGAGCCTGCAAGGGAACCTGAGATGGTCAGCAGATATGGCAGATGCCAGGGAAGGAATTGTCAAGAAAGGAAGGGAGACACCGGATCCGGTGACGTGGCTGCTCTTGGTGGGACTCTGTGTGGCTGGCTTGGGCAGTGGGCTGGGGGTGGGGCTGAATGAACCCTGCTCCTGGAGCGAGGTGTTCCCTGAGTCTGTCCATGGCCCAGCACAAGTGTTCCTGCAGGAGATGCGCCCAAAGCAGCAAAGTCTGGGTCCTGCTTCCTCTGCACAAGCCTCCCCCTCTTCCAGAAACATCCACAAAACCCACAGTGCATCTAACAACCATGGCAACTGTCCCTTCCTTCGTCATCAGAGCTACAGTGCGTGCAAGCTGAGTCACTCAGTCATGTCCGATTCTCTGCGACCCCACGGACTGTAGCCCACCAGGCTCCTCTGTCCATGAGATTCTCCGGACAAGGATACTGGAGTGGGTTGCCATGCCCTCCTCCAGGGGATCTCACTCTGAAGCCTGGGGAGGGGAAGGGGCTCTCCTGAGCTCCAGGCTAACAGACCCTCTTGGAACACTCTCTGAGATCACTCTTCCCAAATGCTGGCCGGCCATGCCAAGGCAGAAGGCCAGCAGAAGCACCCTGGCCAGGAGTGGGGGTGGAAGGGTGGACAGGCTTCGCAGAAAGCCAGTTAGAAACGCAACCGCGGTGCTGGCCTTGTGAGCGTGCAGGTCAGGGTCACCAGGGGCGGGCTGGCACGTGGGCTGGCTGCCACGTGTCAAGGGCTCCTTGGGGACAGGGAGGGTGGAAGTAGAGGGTCCTAGATCCCTTGGCACCCACTGCCCACAGCTCCCCTTGGTCACAGAGGTTCTGACTTCTGCACGGCCCACAGTGACAGGGCTGGCCGTTCACATCAGCCCCTCAGGCTGTCCTCCGTGTTTCTCAATCGGCCTCTTCCAGGTCCTTTACACGGCAGCTCACTGCTCCTGTTTTTTTAAAAAAAAAGGAAGAGGAGGGAATTTTTTTTTCTCTCCCTACAAAAAGCACAAGGCTTGGGAGAGAGAGGAAAAGCTGATGCAGAGATGCCAGCCCGGGGTCTGGCCTGCCTTCCCTTCGCTCCCTGAACCCCAGGCTTTTGCCCTCGGTCACCAGAGGGGGCTCAGAGACCGCCCCTCCCGAACGCCACTGCATGGAAGGGAGACACCAGGCCTTGCCCTGGTCTGCCATCTCCCCTCACAGCAGGGAAGACTTGGGCCCAGAGAGACTGAAGGACTTACCCAGGGTCACAGAGCAGGGCAGAGCAAACACAGGATGGAAACATCCAGGGCGTGAGGGGGTGGGAGGGATTATGCCTGGGCCTCACCTCAGGTCACTAGAACATGGCAAAGGGACAAGGTTTCGCAGATGCAATGGAAGGCCCAAATCGGTAGATTTTTGAGTCCATCAAAAAGAATTTCACACTGGGTTGGGCCTGATTTAAGCAGGGGGACTGGGCCTTCCCTGAGGTCAGACACTCTTCCTGCTGGCCGGCAAAGCAAGCCACCGTGAGTCCCAGAGCTGCAGGGATGGGAAATCTGCCCACAACCTGAGGGAGTCGGGAGACAGATTCCCTTCCCTGGCCGTCGAGCCTCCAGATGAAAACACGGCCCCTGGATCGCAGCTTCGGGGGTCCAGGCAGAGGACAGAGATCAGCCAGCCTGCAGTCTGTCCCCGGGAGCTGTGAGGGGGAAGAAAAAAATGTGTTACTTCATTATGTGTTCTACGGCACAGGATCTCTCAGTGAGGCATCCAAACCCTCTGTTTGTGGTACACGGGCTCAGTGGTGTGGTCCGTGGGCTTAGCTGCTCAGTCGCGTGTGCGATCTCAGTTCCCTGGCTAGGGACCGAACCCACGTCCCCTGCATTGCGAGGCAGATTTTCAACCACTGGACCCTGAGGGACGTTTCCAGGGCATCACCTGGAGCCAGGCCTGCTCAGTCACTCAACAGCAAGTGGACCTTGGCATTCTTCTTCTTCTTTTTCAGTCTCAGTTTTATTTATTTTTTACTTTACGATATTGTATTGGTTTTGCCATACACTGACATGAATCCGCCACGGGTGTACATGTGAACCCCGCTGAACCCCGCTCCCACCTCCCTCTTCATCCCATCTCTCTGGGTCATCCCCGGGCACCAGCCCCGAGCACCCTGTATCATGCATCAAACCTGGACTAGCGATTCATTTCATAGCCTCGGCATTCTTATCTGTGAAATGGAGTTACTGGGGCTGATTCTCCATGGCTGCTGAGCAGCCCAGCTAACAGAAGACAGGAGGACCCACCGGCTGGGGCTCAGGCTGAGAAGCTGGGCCACTGATCCCCCAAGCCCATAACTGGGTCCCTGCATTTCTTTCCACACTGGACCACAAAACCCTTGGGCCAGGAACCCAGGCCACTCAGGGTATGCAGAGAATCCTACCCAGAGCTTTAGGACAACATGAGGCAGCACCCAGCTCTGCCGAGTCCCAGGCCACCTGGGTCCCCCGCACATTAGAAGTCACCCCACCTCCCTTGCTCAATGTTCAGGCCTCCAGCCTGCCCTGCCGGACACACCTCACCCAGGCCACTGTGTGTGGGGGGCCACACTGAGCCCTGGGGTGTAGAATGCACAAAGCCACTGCCTGCCTGGGTCAAAGGCCCCTTGGCGTCCTGAGGCTGCACTCACCGGGCACTTAGGAGACCCGGGCAGGTCTCTGTGATCAGGGTGACGGGCATTCATATGGGCCCGCCCCGTCTGTCACACGGGAAGTCTCTCTGGCTCTCGGACGACCAGCGCTGCCATGGCAGCAGGCGGGGCACCAGCCTACGGGAGAGGATGTCCTCACGGCGGGCGCAGAGGCAGCTGTACTTCTCCTTGGAGCTCACACCGGAGCATGCCAGGCGGTCCTCCAGCTGCCAACAACTGCGTCTTGGCCTCAGGGCTTTCTTTGAAGTTGCAAATACTCACTCCACTCCTTCACCATGGTTGGCCTCCAGCACTGGGGGTTAACAGCCTCGGAAGTGGCCCAGGGGCTGAGGTGCAAGCCTGCCAGCTCCCTGTCCCCACTGGCTCACGGAGAACCCAGGGAGACTGAGCCCCCGTTACCCTAGGAGGAGCTTGCTTAGAAATGCACTGTGCTCCCTTCCTTCGTGTTTCCAGGACTGCCTTCCAAATAAACTGCTGGCATGGCCACCTTGTCCAGAGTCTGCTTCTGAGAGGCCCAAGCTCAGACAGTAATTAGGGCATGTCCCTGCCCTCAGGAGGCTCACCGCCTGGTAGAAGCAGGTATGGGACTTAGGGTTGCCATGGAGCTCCAGGTGGGACAGGGGGGTGCAAAGCCCCCCAGCTGCTCTTAGCAGCCCGATATCCACCCAGCACCTGGCGCATGACTGACATCCCTGTCTGACATCCCAGGGCCTCTGAGGATGCTGTGAGCGGACACAGAGAAGGGGAGAGTGGCGTTTCCTGGAAAACAGACGGGCCTGCCAGGGCCTTAATCACAGGAAAAATGACAGTCATCCCAGCCAACCTTCGATCGTTGATTGGGGTAAACACAGTGGGATTAAAAGAAACCACCAGCATTCCAGCTCATTAGAGCTAAAACGTTTCTTAAGCTTGGAACATCATCTTGTCAGGTCCCTCCAGACCCAGCCAGCCGGTGGAAAATCCGGCTAATTTAGAGATGAGTGTGGGAGCCTGCTTTGTCTCAGGCCCTGCAGGTCAGGGATCTGGCTGGAGGAATGTGGGGCCCTAGGCTGGCCCTTCACAGGCCTGTGACAGCCATGATCTCACCCGCCCTCCCCCAGCTCCTTGCGAAAGAGGGGCCAGAGAGGGGTGACCGCCCGCTGAGACCTCTGGGATGGGTCCTTGCTGGTCTCCCCCGGCAGTGGGCTGTACCCACACACGAATATCAGCTCCCTCCTCATCTTTTCCTGCCCCTGACAGAGGGACAGTCCCTTCTGCAACCTTCACCCATGTGGAAAGGGCTTCCCACACCTTTCCGTGAAGGCCCAGAGAGTAACGTTTTAGGTTTTGCTGTCTACAATGCTTTTCCTCCTCTCTGTTGCATTTTCCCCTTTACTTACTTTTTCCGGGTGCTCAGTTGCTCAGTTGTGTCTGACTCTTTGTGACCCCGTGGACTATAGCCCTCCAGGCTCCTCTGTCTGTGGGATTGTCCATGCAAGTACTAGAGTGGGTTGCCATTTTCTCCTCCAGGGGGTCTTCCTGACCCAGGGATCCAACCTGCGTCTCCTGTCTGCTGCATTGGCTGATGGATTCTTTACCACTGAGGCATCTGGGAAGACCCTCACCAATATAAAACAGCTTAATTTGCTGGTTGTTTTTTCATACTGTTCATGGGGTTCTCGTGGCCAGAATACTGAAGTGAGTTGCCATTTCCTCCTCCAGAGAAGGTCCATCTAGTCAAGGCTATGGTTTTTCCAGGAGTCATGTATGGATGTGAGAGTGGGACCATAAAGAAGGCTGAGCGCCGAAAAATCGATGCTTTCAAACTGTGGCGCTGGAGAAGACTCTTGAGAGTCCCTTGAACTGCAAGGAGATCAAACTTGTCAGTCCTAAAGGAAATCAGCCCTGGATGTTCATTGGAAGGACTGGTGCTGAAGCCAAAGCCCCAACACTTTGGCTACCTGATGCAAAGAGCTGACTCACTGGAGAAGAGCCTGCTGATGGGAAAGAGAGGGCAGGAGGAGAAGGGAGTGGCAGAGGATGAGACAGTCAAAGAGCATCACCGACTTAATGGACCTGAATTTGAGTGAACTCTGAGAGAGAGTGGAGGACAGAGAGCCTGGTGTGTTGCAGGCTATGGGGTTGCAAAGAGTTGGACATGACTGAGCGATTGAATGATGACAAAACTTGCAGGCTGTGCAAAAATAAATCTTAGGCAGAATTTGGCCACTAGGCTATAGCTTGCCAACTTCTGGTCGCTAGACATACGGGGATTCATGTGGCGCTAATTCTCCACTTCTGCCTCTCACAGACTCCTATCCATCCTTCACAACCCAGTTCGAATGGTCTCTTCTGCCTGAGGTCTTTCTCAGCTTCTCTCCTCCAGGCACCTACACTCTGGAACTGCCTTCTGGCCCCAGGAGGGCTCCAGGCGGTGATGACAGCGCTCAGGTACCATCTGAATCCAGCCCGTACCCGCATGGGGCATCCTCCAGGCACCAGGAGTGTGTGAGGAGCCAGAAGGTGTGTGAGGGGCAACATGGCTCAGTGTGAAAGTCACAGGTTTCCAAAGGGACCCTGTGCAGGGAAGCCGGTGCCCTTCAGTTCACACCGGAGCGATCGCCGGGGCTACAGACCCAGGGTTCGGAGAGCCGAGGACAGCACGGGGTGGGCTGCAGTGATTCAGGGACGAGCTCCTTCCAGAAAGGGGTCAGGAGGGCAGGCCGTGGTGGCCAGGCAGGGGTGGGGCTGCGAATGGAGGAGGAGCCTTCTCGGGAGAGAACAGCGCTGACGAAGTCCCGAGGTGGGGAATCCACAGCACGGTTTAGGAAGTATGAGCAGTGGGGTTGGGAGGTCACCGTGGGTTCTGAGCCCTCCACGAGGGCCAGGAACCTGCGTGCTCTTCTCTGGGGGTGCCCTGAGCCCCCCCAACACAGGACCCAGGATGGAGGGGCTGAGTGCAGATGGTGGAGAACGAGCAGGAGGCAGAGACGGGGCGGCGAGGTGCCAGCAGCCTTCCTGGGGCACGGGGTGGTCTGGGCACTGAGGGCCCTGGTGGATGAGGCTGCTTCAGGCAGGAAATGCTGTTGGCTAAGAAGGGTGGGCGGGCCCTGGGTGGGTATCAAGAGTGTAGACTTAGGGAGGTGCTGGTGGGACTTGCTGGTGGACCTAGGTGGGGCTCAGCCTTCCCAGGTGTCATTAGTGAAAAAGAGCCTGTCTGTTAATGCAGGAGATGTAGGAGGTGTGGGTTTGACCCCCAGATCAGGAAGATCCCCTGGAGGAGGAAATGGCAACCCGCTCCAGTACTCTGGCCTGGGAAATCCCACAGACAGAGGAGCCTGGTGGGGTTGCGAAGAGAAGGACGAGACTGAGCCAAAGACACAACCGAGGAGGGCACGGAGTGGAGAAGTGGGTTTGAGAGTCAGGCTAGATTGGGAGGTGGGAAGCAGAGGGTCTTGCCCAAAGCTGGAGCCCAGACCTCCATCTGCACGATGAGGCCGTTGATGAGGACCTTGATGAAGCCTCCTGAGCCCCACGGAGCCTGAGTGTCCTGGAGTCCAATCAGGACACTTCCAGCCCGGGGACCTGACTCCCTCTGAAGAGAAGTGAAGGCCGAAGACTGCCAGGCCTGCAGCGGGGAGAGGGGCTGCAGCCCCAGTGCAAGCTCAGCCCAGAACCTCCCACCATGCTGGGTTTGAGAAGCCGCTGTCCCAGCCCACCTGTGGCCTTGACTTGACCTTCCCCTCTAGCAGGGTTCAGGTCCGAGCCCTCCCTCGGGCTGCGCCGGGCTCTAAGGAAAGCAAATCTTGCCCGAGGGGCCAGGGGGCTGGGACGGGTGGCTTCCTCTCCACCCCCTCCCCACTCCCCTCCCACCTCATCAGCTTCAAAGGCCTCCTCTCCATAGGCAGAGCTTGCAGGCTCAGCCCCTCCAGGACCGTGGGCAGCAGGCAACGCTTGTGTGCCAAACCAGGATGGAAAACATACTCTTACAGCCTTAATGTAAAGCATGTGTTCCCAGCTGTGTGGGAGCAGGGGCCTCGGAGTAGGCCAGCGACCCCCAGCCCGGCCCCCGCTGCAGCGGCTCACAGGGTTCTGTCTCAGCTGCTCCGGGGCCACAGGGAGCCCTCCACCCACACCCCTTCAACCAGCAGGGCCTCGGGCTGACTGAATCAGAGATGATGTCTGGGGGCCCCAGGGAGGATCCAGGCTTCAAACCCACCAGCCGCTCCTCAGGGCCTCAAGGAAAGGTTCAAGTCTCCAAGACTGGGCTTCAAGACTGATCCCCATAAAGTGGCCCCGGAGCCTTACTGGCTGCCACGCCTGAAAAAATTGCAGGTTCCCTCTGCGGTCAGCAGAATCACGGACCCCAAAGATGTCTGTGTCCTAATCGTTGGAACCTGTCAGTGTGACCTGACCTAGCAGATCCAGATGTGATTAAGGACCTCAAGGGGGAGGTGGATGATCTTAGACGTTCCAGGTGGGCTAGTGTCTCCCCAGGGTCCAAATACAGAGGAGGGAGGCAGGAGGGGCGGAGTTTGAGAAGACAGGACAATGAGCCTGAAGCTCAGTGGCCTCTAGAAGCTGGAAAGGGCAGAGGACGAGTCCCCCGTGCCTCAAAGACCCCAGAAACAGCCAGCTCTGCTGGCCCCTTGATTCTCCCTCCTCTGGGACTGCCAGCCCCATAGACCATAAGAGGACAAATCGGTGCTGTTTCAAGTTGCAGTTTGCAGGGATTTGTCACAGCAGCCATACGGGCTTCACTGTTGTTCAGTCACTCAGTTGTGTCTGATTCTTTGCAAGCCCATGGACTGCAGCACGCCAGGCCTCCCTGTCCATCATCAAATCCCAGAGCTTGCTCAAACTGTGTCCATTGAGTCAGTGATGCCATCCAACCATCTCATCCTCTGTCACCCCCTTCTCCTCATGCCTTCAATCCTTCCCAGCATCAAGGTCTTTTCCAATGAGTCAGTTCTTCGAATCAGGTGGCCAAAGTGTTGGAGCTTCAGCATCAGTCCTTCCAATAAATATTCAGGACTGATCTCCTTTAGGATGGACTGGTTGGATCTCCTTACAGTCCAAGGACTCTCAAGAGTCTTCTCCAGCACCACAGTTCACAAGCATCAGTTCTCTGGTGCTCAGCTTTCTTTATGGTCCAACAATCATATACTCTCCCTCCTCCATCTCCCCCTCACCCCAACTGGTGCCTGCTTGGGGGCCGCTCCAGCCCCTGGACCAACTGCTCCCCTGGGCTCCCCACCGAGCAGGCTCTGCTCCAACAGGCAAGTCCTCAGTGGACAAGTCCTGTCTCAATGGTCAGCCAAGTGGTTTAGACACTGCTCTTCTGCCCCGATCACATGCTCAGCAATGTCCAACTTTGCTGCTGAGTGTCAGGACTGGGAGACTTCCTGC
Organism: Neotragus moschatus; assembly: GCA_006410615.1. Taxonomy (NCBI): domain Eukaryota; kingdom Metazoa; phylum Chordata; class Mammalia; order Artiodactyla; family Bovidae; genus Neotragus; species Neotragus moschatus. The sequence continues at coordinate 34,979 of SJYA01003760.1, read as the reverse complement.
AACAGGACGCTCATCACCTCTCAAGACAGCCCAGCCCACCAATCCTCCCAGGACTGTGCAGCTTGTTCCTGCTCACAGGCCCAGGCTGAAGAGGTGAGTGGGGCAGAAACCAGCCCCAAATGGCCATGGAGGCAAGGGGGTCAATTCTCAGGCTCTGGTTTCTTAGTTAAGTCTCCAATTCACATCTCCTGTAACAGTGCCCCCTGCCCTTGTCATAGGATTGCCAGATTTAGCAAATAAGAAAAAGAACACGCCGTTAAATTAAATTTCAGACCAATGATGGGTACTTTTTCAGTCCCTTGGACAGCAAGGAGATCAAACCAGTCCATCCTAAAGGAAATCAACCCTGAATATTCATTGGAAGGACTGATGCTGAAGCTAAAACTCCAATACTTTGGCCAGTTGACTCACTGGAAAAGACTTTGATGCTAGGAAAGATTGAGGGCAGGAGGAAAAGAGGACAAGAGAGGATGAGATGGTTGGATGGTATCACTGACTCAATGGACATGAGTTTGAGCAAGCTCTGAGAGAAGGTGGAAGACAGGGAAGGCTGGCATGCTGCAGTCCATGGGGTCACAGAGAGTTGGCCACACTTAGCAACTGAACAACAACAACATTCTAATATGTGAACTGATAACTTCCAGATGTTCAAACTGGATTTAGAAAAGACTAAGGAACCAGAAATCAAATTGTCAACATCCACTGGATCGTAGAAAAAAACAAGAGAATTCTAGAAAAACATCTACTTCTACTTCATTGACTACTTAAAGCCTTTTACTGTGTGGATCACAAAAACTAGGAAAATTCTTAAAAAGATGTGAATACCAGACCACCTTACCTGCCTCCTGAGAAGCCTATATGCAGGTCAAGTAGCAACATTTAGAACTGGACATGGAACAGTGGACTTGTTCCAAATTGGGAAAGGAGTACATCGAGGTTATATATTGTCACCCTGCTTATTTAGATTATATGCAGAGTACATCATGCAAAATGCCAGGCTGGATGAATCACAAGCTGGAATCAAGACTGCCAGGAGAAATATCAACAATCTCAGATATGTAGATGAGACTATTCTATGACAGAATGTGAGTAAGAACTAAAGGGCCTGTTGATGAGGGTGAAATAGGAGTGAAAAATCTGGCTTGAAGCTCAACATTTAAAAAACTAAGATTACAGCATCCAGTCCCATCACTTCACGGCAAATAGAAGGGGAAAAAGTGGAAGCCTTGACATATTTTATTTTCTTGAGCTCTGAAATCACTGTAGATGGTGACCTCAGCCATGAAATTAAAAGACACTTGCTCTTTGGAAGGAAAGCTATGACAAACCTAGCTTTGGAAGGAAAGCTATGACAAAAAGCAAAGACATCACTTTGCTGACAAAGGTCTGTATAGTCCAAGCTGTGGTTTCTCCAGTAGTCATGTATGGAGTAAGAATTGGACCATAAAGAAGGCTGAGCTCTGAAGAACTGATACTTTCAAATTGTGGTGCTGGAGAAAACTCTTCAGAGAGACTGCAAGAAGATCAAACCAGTCCATCCTAAAGGAAATCAACCCTGAATATTCATTGGAAGAACTGATGCTAACATTGAAGCTCTAATACTTTGGCCACCTAATGTGAACAGCTGAAAAAAAACGCTGATGCTGGGAAAGATTGAGGGCAGGAGAAAAAGGGGGTGACAGAGGATGAGATGGTTGGATGGTGTCACTGACCCAAAGGACATGAGTTTGAAGAAACTCCAGAAGATAGTGAAGGACAAGGAAGATGTCCTTCAGCACTGGCGTGCTGTAGTCCATGAGGTCACAAAGAATCTGAAACAAGTTAGCAATTGAACCGCAACAACAAATGTCCCAAATGCTGCTTGAATACACTTTTACTAAAAAGTTCCTTGTTGTTCACATGATACTCAGATCTGCCCAGGAGTCCCAGTTCTTATCAGGTGGCCACACACTGTCCATCCTCTGGAATGCAGTGGACAGGGCACGCTTCGCCTCGGCCCACCCAGAACTGGGGCCCCCAGGGCACAGGCAAGGAGGTGGGGAGACCCATCGGCCTCAGAGTTGGGGCGCAGGTGCCTCTCTGATCCCCTCCTCTCTGGGGGGTGCCCTGGAGATTTCCCCCAGGGCGGCTTTGGCCTCCATATCCAGTGAGATTTATGGAGTTCTGTCCTGGGGCCAGGACACCTGGTTTGGGAGTCCTGCCCTCCTCATCTGTCCACAGAGATCCTACCATGACTTCAGGACACTTTGTTCTCTTCTGGGCCCCGGATCCTCACTCCCAGGGGGTGGGGGACCCTGGACTCAAAACCTCCTCAGCCTCCTGTGGGGTTGCAGTGACCCCTGTCTGTTTAGGCAGATCTTGGAGACAAGCAGCCAGCACAGACCCCCACCTGCCCCCTTCACCCCCAGCCTGCCTGCCCAAGTCCATCGTGAGTGACGAGGCCAGCTGGAAAGTGTGGGAGGGCAGCCGAGGAGGGAGAAGGGGGGTGGAAGCTACCTTCCCGTCCCCACTGCCACTTGTCAGAGTTCAAGGCGCCAACAAGTGTGAAAGCACTGCCCGCCAGTGCAGTCCTCCCAGGCCTGGAGCCCTCAGGACGCCACCCTCCAGGCCCAAAGTCAGGGCCGTGCTCTGCCAGGCCATCCAGTGAGCAAGGGCTCCGTCCCTGAGCAAAGCAGCAGGGGCCTCGGGCAAACCCCACCAGCTAGAGGCCTCAGTTTCCTCATTTGTAACTCTAAGACCAGACCTGGGAGAGCCCTCAATGAGCAGACAGCATCCAGACAAGGCCCACGCCCCCTGAGAAGCAGGCCTCCTGTATCAGCCATCTATGGGCTTCCCAGGGGGTGCTTACCCCCCTTGCCAATGCAGGAGACAGGAGACGCGGGTTCTATCCCCGAGTCAGGCAGATCCCCTGGAGAAGGGAATGGCAACCCACTCCACAGTGTGCTTGCCTGGAGAATCCCATGGACAGAGGAGCCTGGCGGGTTACAGTCCATAGTGTCACGAAGAGTCGGATACGACTGAAGCGGCTCAGCGCATGCTGTGTAACAAGCAGCCCCCAGTCGCAGAAGCTGGAAGCAGCAAACACTTGCCGTCTCTGACAGGTGCTGCCGAGGCTCAGCCCCCAGCCTGCGGCCCCAAGGCTCCCGTGAGCCCACAGAAGGGCTGTCAGCTGAGGCCGCCATGTCAGCAGGAGGCTCGGCTGCCGTGGGAAGGGTCCCCCTGTGGCCCCGCTCACTCCCCCTCCCCGCGGCTCTGGGCAGCCTCTGTCCCCGGCTGCGTGGCCTCTCCGCGGGGCCCCATCGTGACACTGCAGCTTCCTCCCTCCAGAGCTCAGAGCTCAGAAGTGAGCCACCTCTCCCCAGACAGAAGCCACAGTTCCTTAAAAACCTAATCTTGGAAGGGACGTCCCAACCCTCATGCTATTTTCTGTTCGTTGGAAGCAGGTCAGTAAGAAGGACTCACACTTGAGGGAAAGGATGACGTGGTGTAATAAATACCAGAGGGCAGGTCACTGGGGCCCCCCTAGAGCCTGCTCCCCACACCTCCCAGGGAAGTCGAGAGGGTGTTGGGCAGCTGGTGCCTGACATCCAAATGCTTTCACAGATGGGGAAACATCTTACCTAGAGAGGAAGGAGGCTGGTGTTTAAAGACTGGGAAGGTGAGGGGACCATCAGAGTGGGGGAACTGGGAATTCTCAGGCCCATCGGCCTCCTCCTTCTCCCCTCCCTCTTTCTCCCTGTCTCTCTCTCTCTCCCCCTTATTCTTCATTCCTTCCGGTTCCTTCTTCTTCCTCTCCCCCACCCACCAACTCTCTCTTTTACTCCCCTAACCAGCAGCCCCCCAATAAGTCCCAGACCCCCACTCCATCCAGGAGGAGCTGGCCTCTATTTCCCATCCCAGCTCAAAGGAGCCTTGAAGCAGGAGGACCCTGGCCAGCCAGCAGGACTCAGCCACAGGAGGGCCTTCCCCCTGCAGCTGGGGCTGGGGCTGTTACCCCATTTTTATGGCATCGAAAGTGAGCACTTTAGAGATGGACAAGGAGAGATTTGGGGTGGATGGGTGGACGTGCCCTGGCGACACAGAGAGGACGATGTCACTGACAGAACGTTAGATCCCTCCAAGGTGGAACTGTTGGGCCCGCCCACCTGATAGAATCATCGACTCAATGGACACGAGTCTGAGTGAACTGGGGGAGATGGTGAAGGACAGAGGGGTCTGGCGTGCTGTAGTCCACAGGGTCGCAAACAGTTGGACACGACTGAGCGACTGAACAACAACAACATCATGAAAGCTTCTGCTAAGGCACCCTCCCTGAACGCCATCCCAGGGCAGAGGCTGTGGGCATGTCTGCACACGCCACTCTCCACGCCCTGTCAGCCCTCACTGCTGGGCTGCTGTCATAGGCAGAAAAAAAAAAAAAAAAACCTCCAAAAAGTCTCATCATTTCATTTTGTAATTTAAATCCCTCTGGCCGAGGAGCTCTTCAGATACCTGTTGCTGCAACTGCCTATTCAGAGCCTCTGTCCGCATTTCTCTTGGAAGCGATTTCTAATTAGTTTGTAGGGTACTTTGCCTGTTGAGTATCAGCCCCCTGTCTATCAGAAATGTTGCAGATCTTTCCTCCGGTCTACCATTCATCGAGCACTTTTAGCCTGCGTGTGAATCTGCAGCACTCGGAGGTCTTGTGATGCTCCTTTATGGCTTCTGGGGTTTTCGCTGTGTGTGGGAAGGCTCTCCCGACTCCGGAGCCCAGCATTAGTCCTCTGTTCCCTGATGCTCTGTTATTCATTGTTTGTAGCATCTTTAGTGCATTTAGGACATTTGTTTGGTGTGAAATAGGGGACTAACTTAACATTCAAAAAGCTAAGATCATGGCATCAGTCCCCTCATTTCATGGCAAATAGATGGGGGAAAATTGAAAGAGTGACAGACTGTATCTTCTTGGGCTCAAAAATCACTGCAGATGGTGAGTGCAGCCACCAAATTAAAAGACGCTTGGGTCTTGGAAGGAAAGCTATGACAAATCTAGACAGCATACTAAAAAGTAGAGACATCACTTTGCTGACAAAGGTGTTTATAGTCAAAGCTGTGGTTTTTCCAGTAGTCATGTACAGGTCTGAGAGTTGGACCATAACGAAGGCTGTGCACCAAAGAATTGATGGTGCTGGAGAAGACTCTTGAGAGTCCCTTGGACTGCAAGGAGATCAAACCAGTCAGTCCTAAATTAAATCAACCTGAATATTCATTGGAAATACTGATGCTGAAACTGAAGCTCCAGTACTTTGGCCACCTGATGCAAAGAGCCGACTCATTAGAAAAAACCCCGACTGAAGGCAGGAGGAGAAGGGGACTACACAGGATGAGGTGCTTAGTTGGCATCACCAGCTCAATGGACATGAATTTGAGCAAACTCCAAGAGATGGTGAAGAACAGGGAAGATGAAGTTCCCTGGTGAAGATGCCAGGGAAGCCTGGCATGCTGCAGTCCATGAGGGTCACAAAGAGCTGGACACGACTTGGCGACTGAACAACAACAACAACCAAAGGGACAGACTGGTGTGGGTTGCTGCCCAGTGACTGCTGTCCCTCCCCATCCCCTCTGGTCAGGAGCTCTGAGTCCTCATGGGAGCTGCAGGTCTTAGACCAGGAGGAGAGGCTGAGGCACAGGACCAAGTGGAGCTCTGGGCCCTCCTGGTCACTGGCCCTCAGGGAGGGGTGCTGGAAAGAGGCTTCCCTGGGAACTGCATGCCTGAGACCCCTGGTCTATGCCCTACCTGAGCAGCCAGACCCCGTGTCTGGACCAAACAGAGTTTTTTTTTTTTTTAATTAATTAATTTTTTTTTTTTTTGAAGCGGACCCTTCTCAGTCTTTAGGAATCTGCCACAGTACTGCCCCTGTCCCACAGCTGGTTTTTTCCAGATCTGCAACTTGTGGGATCCTAGCTCCCTGAACAGGGATCAAACGCACACCCCCTGCATTGGAAGCTGAGGTCTTGACCTCGGGACTCCCAGGGACATCCCCAGGGCAGAGCGGAGTTTTAAGGTCCCCACAGCTCCAGAGCGGTTTCCAGGGCCTCCCCTCCTCACCCGGCCATCCTGATCTCTGGGGAGGGGACTCCGGCATGTCCAGAGCCCCCGTGACTCTGCTCTCCCTGCCTCAGGGCAGAACCCTCGTCTTGCACTAGATCTGAAGAGAATGAGCGGCCCCTGCTCAGCTGTGGGGGCCGCTGGAGATTTTCGCGTGGGTCACAGCCCGCAGGGTCTACTAGGTGAGGAAACAGTTCTGAGATTCCCTCAGGGAAATCAGGGAGGCTGCTGGCACCCTGAGAGAGACTGCTGGAACTGTGAGAACCTTTCTAGGCACTTCCCTAGCCTCTAGACCAAGGGTAGAAAGAGCTCTTTTCCTTCTTTCCTTGAGGGCTGATGCAGACAGGGTAGAAAGATGCTGTAACAGTGGGCGTGTCTTCAGGCTGAGCCCTCAGCAAGCTCTTTGCCTTCTTATCACCAGTCTCCACAGCAGCCCTGCAAGGTGAAGGCCCTGATCGCTTTGTTCAGTCACTCAGTCGTGTTCAACTCTCTGCAACCCCATGGACTGCAGCATGCCAGGCTCCTCCATCCTCCACTGTCTCCCAAAGTTTGCTCAAATTCATGTCCATTGAGTCTGTAATGCCATCCAACGATCTCATCCTCTGTTATCCCCTTCTCCTCCCACCTTCAGTCTTTCCCAGCATCAGGGTCTTTTCAAATGAGTCAATCCTTCACTTCAGGTGGCCAAAGTACTGGAGCTTCAGCTTCAGCATCAGTTCTTCCAATGAATATTCAGAGTTGACTTCCTTTAGGATGGACTGGTTTGATCTCCTTGCAGTCCAAGGGACTCTCAAGAATCTTCTCCGGCAAAATGAGTACAGTATTGTAAAGCAAAACAAACTAAAAAATAAAAATTTAAACTTAAAAAAAAAAAAGAATCTTATCCGGCACCACAATTGGAAAGCATCAGTTCTTGGGCACTCAGCTTACTTTTTGGTCCAACTCTCACATCCATACATGACGACTAGAAAACCATAGCTTTGACTATCTGGACCTTTGTCGGCAAAGTGATGTCTCTGCTTTTCAATGTGCAGTCTTGTGTCTATTATGCTGTCTGTCTATAATATGTCTGTTATAGCTTACCTTCCAAGGGGCAAATGGCTTACTTTCATGGCTGTAGCCACCATCCGCAGTGATTTTTGGAGCCTAATCCCTACTTTACAGAATACAGAGGCTCTGGAAGGTTAAGTAACTTTCGAAGAGCTGCCTAGCATGCTGGGAAACTGAAGTCACAGTGGGAGGTGCTGGAATGGGCCAACCAGAGCACAGCAGCTGTCTGCCTGGCAGGATTGCCACATAGGAGGCACTCAGTACACTTAGCTGACCCTCCCCCTCCCTTCCTCCCTCCTTTCTCTATGATCCTTTTTTCCCCAGGAGATCCCTCACCACCTGAAATCTATGATGACAGTGGCAAGCAAACACCCATCCTGAGACAGTGCACTTTTAAACAGGAGAAGAGACGGGAATTCAGCAACTGAGTGGCAAGGACCCTTCATTCAAAGACTTATTCCAAAAGCTTCTCCCTGGGTGGCAGGCCCTTACAGGGAGCTCTCAAGAGTCGACATCCCGAATACCTCCCTGTGCAACCAGGGGTTCACACTGAACCAGGAGGGGACGGAGTGGGAAACTTTCCACCCACAGGATGGCTCTCAGGAGGGAGGGGAATCCCGAGGGGCTCCCTGGAGGAGGAGGTATCTAGCCTGCTGGTCAAGGATTTGAGGTGCTGGTGTTGGGCAGGGCTAGGGGGAGGGGTAGAGGTAGGGTGGGGCTTCTCCCAGACAGTGGAAGGAAAGTGGTTCTCTTTCCTGGTGCACAGAGATGGGAGACATAACATTTTCAAAGCCTGCTAAACAAACCACACACAAAAAAGCACACAGCGTGACGTACGATTCCATGTACAAAAATGAAATAACCAATTAAAAACAAACAAAAATTAAAGTGCAGAGATCAGTATAATGATCCTCGCTGGGGCCGAAGGGGACTCCTGACCTGAAGAGGGTGTGGTGGGGGTTTCTGGGGGCACTGGTCTCAGCGCGTTTCCTAATCTGGAGGAGGCTGCCTGCAGGGGTGTGCCCCTCACAGTGTGAAAACGTCTGCGTACTCCTGCGATCTGTGTACTTTTAAACCCGCGTATTCCACTCCTGTAAAAAGTTAAGAATACTAAAACTAGATCTCGGGGGGGACGGGAGAGTTCGACCAGGATTCTGGAGGCAGTGAGCAGATCCAGAAGGACTCTGAGCAGTGGCAGTTCGTGACCAGAGCTGTGTTTTCAGATGATGAATCGGGAGGCGTGCGAGAGATGGATGAGCAGGAAGAAGGGGCAGGCTGGGGAGCAGCACAGGTGAGACGTAATTCACAGCCGCCCCGGGGAGGACCGCCGTGCACCAGCTGTCCGCGGCTTCATTAAACCCCAGGAAAGAGAAATGAACCAATTTCCCGGCCCCGGTCAGCGCTTTCTCCCAGGATGTGGAGTCAGAGGCTCCGCAACTGAAGGCCAGTAGCAATCCGATTAATTCCCCAGGATAAAGCCTTTAATCTAACACATAACAGCAAATTCTTGTTTTTCCATTAAAAACAATACCTCAGCCCCCAGGTTGGCTGCCAGGGCCTTAATGAGATCCCTTTCCCACACGGAAGCCTGAATTGGACCTTTGTTCATCGCAGCACAGGGCTTTGCTAGTTTGGCGGTAGGTCTGGTAGGGGGTATTTGCACTGATGGGGAGCGTGAGGCTGGAGGAGACATAGGCAGTGCAAGGTCCTTGGCGACCTCAGCTGAACTAAACGTTGGCCTAACTTCTTGGAAGGGTGTGTGGGGAGGTTTGCTGGGGCCAGGTCCAGGCATGGGAGAGAGCAGAAAAAACCATGGGCTGCGAGGTCAGAGCTCTGGAGCTTGTCCACCGACTGTCTGAGTGACCTTGGGCAAACCTTGCCTTCTTTGGCTTCCGTGTCTCTCCGGGTCCCGTGAGATGTTTGGCCCCTTGGGAAGACCAGTTCCCTAAAGACTCGGGCTCCTGGTTTCTAGTCCCCTGATGACGAGGACTGAATAGGACTGTGGGCAGGAACTTGCTGGTCTACCGAGCTCAAGGGGCAGAAGAGGTGGGAGAACTCCCCCCAGCACTAGGAAGCAGCCGGGGGAAACTTAATGGTGCTGCACAGGAAGTGCGGTGGCATCCATTGTCCCGGAACATGGCGGAGGAGAGACTTGTTCACCCTGGATCCTGTTCAACAGAAAGTGACTCACCACCAAAGGAGGTGGCAAAGGCTCTGCCCACCTCCCAGGATAGGGTGACCACCGACTCACCTTGGTCTGCCCAGTACTTTCCTGCATTAGCTTGGAAGCTCCACACCCCAGGAAAGCCCGTAGACCCTGGCCAACCAGGATGCTTGGGCACCCTACTTCTGGATGGCTGAACAGAATGAGATTGTCCTCTAGACTCTGCCTATGGTTGGGATGTTTGCTGTGGTGGGTCGGATGTACCCCTTCTGGGCTGTAGCCCCATCATCCTATCAAATTCTCTTCTTTGCATGTATGTGTGCTCATATCTGACTCTTTGTGACCCCATGGACTATAAGCCCACCAGGCTCCTCTGGGATACTGGAGTGGGTAGTCCTTTGGTATTCCAGGGGATCTTCCTGACCCAGACCTGGAACCCATGTCTCCTATAGATAGGTGAATTCCTTACCACTGAGACACGTTAGAAGCCATCTTGTCCCTAGAGATCCCAATTAACAGGACGCTGTCCAGGAAGAGCCGAGGAGGGGCTTCCTGACCTCATGGTCCCACCTGACCTCTGCAGCAAGGCTTTGGAAGCCTTTAGGGCCAAACCAGGTGAGTGGCCCTCCTCCAGGCCCTTGACTCAGCCAGGCTTTATTCGGACTGGACGTGTGCCAGTCATAACCTTGCTAGCTGGGGCCTCGGGGCCTGGCTCACCTCACCGGGCTCCCCAAGCTCCAGCTGCCTTTGCCTCCAACGAGGAGCCAAGCTCTTGGTCACTGGGTGGCCCCCCCGGCCAGGCCAGAGGACCTGAGACATGAGGCATCACTTTCGAGGGAGAGCTTTGGTTCTGGGGCTGGAAGTCTCACTCTTCTTAATGAGGTGTCACTGGGGAGGTGTCCAGGACAGGCCTGGATGCTGGATAGGCAGACAGAGCTTCCAAACAGACTCCACACTGGGCAGTGTGAGTCCAGCTGGGACGCCTCGTGTCTAATGCCCAGTAGGTGGGGGACACCACTCGTGGGAAATGGTGATGGGCAGTGACCTATGAATCAGGGGCAACAGGATACAAACGTTTGTCACTGAGAAAATAAGTTTATGCTGATTAGAACAACATGTTTTCGGACTCACAGAAAATAAACACGTTGGGTCGAATATTGCCATGAGTCTTAACGTTTACAAAGGGACGAGGGAGGTATGAAATTGTGGTCATGAGCTGGCAAGAATGAAAAATTACAGCGGGATGAGCTTCTTGTGCTGTAAACTGGAAATTTCAGAGATGTGTGGCACCGCTGTGGAGGCCCAAACTTCTAAATGAAATTTATTATTTCTGTAAAATCTGGAAACAACATCTTCAGGGATAACAAATACAGAGAAAACATGATTTCAGTCTTGATACTTGGTCTCCTTGCAGATGGTTTTCATTAAAAAGGGCTTTATAAAAATGATAAAAATGTTATAGTTTGCTAAATTAAGTCTGAAATGGCTCTATTTAATAATCTGGTGCATTTTAATCATTTTTTGAAAAGCCTGACATATTAAAAAGAACCTCAGTCTTGGGTACCACCAAAAAAAAAAAAAAGGAAAGGAAAAAGAAATCATCTCAACTTATCTTGGGTTGTTTTGTCTTACATTTGTCCTCCTCAGTGAAAGTTGGTGCCAACTGAGTAAGCATCTGAGGTCCAGACCTCCAGAGTTTTAGTAGCTGTGAGTGACTGAGTGAAGTCGCTCAGTCGTGTCCGACTCTTTGCGACCCCATGGACTATAGCCTACCAGGCTCCTCTGTCCATGGGATTTTCCAGGCGATCGTACTGGAGTGGATTGCCATTTCCTTCTCCAGGGGATCTTCCCAACCCAGGGAATGAACCTGGGTCTCCCGCACTGTAGACAGATGCTTTGCCGTCTGAGCCACCAGGGAAATCCTTAGTAGCTGTGACAGGGGTCAGATGACAATGGGGTTTCTCTGCTCATTTTTCTCTCAGGCACCTGAGTAGAAAGGGGTAACTGCTCTGTTTCCACTCTTGGCCCCCTGCTGCAAAACTGAGGAATGAAGGAGAGACAGGGAAGAGGCCGCAGGAGCAGACCATAGCGTGAAGTTTGGAGTGAAGCCCTCACACAACGCCTTTCAGGGGCCAGTAGAAAGGGCCTTCCAAAGGGTCCTTAGAAAAGATCTTGGTTTCGGAGGCAGAAGTTGAATTTGAGAGGCGGCTGTAGGAGTGGTAAGAACCGTGGGCTCTTGAAAACCAGAGCTACGACACCATCGAAGGCCAAGCATTGGATGCCCTGGCACGGCCACGGCCTCTGGACCTGCCTTCCCCTGCCACGTTCCTACCTCTCCTCAGGCTCCCCAAACTGCCTGTCCTGCTTATGGGGCAGGAAGCAGATCGGCCCCGGCTCTGGCAAGTTTGGAGGAACAGCGACACCCAGAGATGCGTGGGAAGCACCTGGGGCCCCCGTGGGCAGCACCCAGCAGGGATGCTGTCTTCCCTGGCCAGCCCCGCCCTGGAAATGCTGCTGCCCAGTGCTTACCTCATCTCCTTTCCCCTTCTTTTTCACAACCTCGTTAAACTTTTAACTGCAATGTAAAAGTATCCCCAAGCTACTAAGGAGGATGTGACTCAGTCTCCAAGAGCCAGGTGGCCTCTGGGTGGGCAGCTTCTACAGGGGCCCCCACCCCTGGAGTCGGGCCATGGGTCACCCGGAAATGGGAGTGTCCTTCTGGGACTGGCTTCCCCTTCCTCCGGTGCAGAGCCAGGGCAATGCTCCTGGTCATCAAGATGGAGGTTCCTGTCTAATTCACACAAATAAAGACCCACTAAGTCTGCCACCCCACTTGTGTGCAGTGGGTCAGTCACCCATGGGGTACAATTCCCTTCTGGCTCTGAGTGCTTTCTTTCCCAAGATGATGGAGGAAACCACTGGGCAGAGTAGGGCAGTGAGGGCCTGGTGGCCAGGGCTCTGCCAGGGTCCCTGCTGTACCCTTAGACATAGTTATTGATCTCCAATTCCTTTCTGTGATAGTATGAAAGAACCCCATGTCTACATCTTGAGTCCATGGCTACCCAAATTTAGTTCAGTTCAGTTCAGTTGCTCAGTTGTGTCTGACTCTTTGTGAGCCCATAAACCAAATCACGCCAGGCCTCTCTGTCCATCACCAACTACCGGAGTCTACCCAAACCTATGTCCATTGAGTCGGTGATGCCATTCAACCATCTCATCCTCTGTCATCCCCTTCTCCTCCTGCCCTCAATCTTTCCCAGCCTCAGGGTCTTTTTATTTATTTTTTATTTTTTTAGAAAATCAGAATTTATTTGAATAAAATGTATATCCAGGTCTATTAAGGCACGGTTAATATGAGTGGAAGGTGTAACCAAATTGTAACAAAATTTAAAGATGAAAAACCAGAAGCATCATAAACACATTGTCACAAACATTCTATTTGGATTTAACTGTGGTAAAGTTTTCATGAGGAAAGAACTCTATTCTTCAGTTGTCCAGTCACGTCCAACTCTTTGCAACTGCATGGACTGCAGAACCCTAGGCTTCTCTGTCCATCAGTGAGTGTCTCCTGGAGTGTGCTCAAATTCATGTCCAGTGAGTCAATGATGCCATCAAACAATCTCATCCTCTGTTTCCCCCTTCTCCTCTTGACCTCAATCTTTCCCAGCATCAGGCTCTTTTCCAATGAATCAGCTCTTTGCATCAGGTAGCCAAAGTATTGGAGCTTTAGCTTCAGCATCAGTCGTTCCAATGAATATTTAGGGTTGATTTCCTTTAGGATTGACTGGTTTGATCTCTGTTGTACAAGGGACTCTCAAGAGTTTTAACCAGCACCACCATTCAAAAACATCAATTTTTTAGCACTCAGCCTTCTTTATGGTCCAATTTTCACATCTGTACATGAGTACTGGAAAACCACAGCTTTGACTATATGGACCTTTATTGGCAGAGTGATGTCTCTGCTTTTTAATACACTGTATAGGTTTGTCATAGCTTTTCGTTTAAGGAGCAAGTGCCTTTTAATTTCATGACTGCAGTCATGGTCCATAGTGATCTTGGAGTCCCCCAAAATAGAATGTCTTTCAGTTTCCGTTTTTCCCCATCTATTTGCCATGAAATGATGGGACCAATGGCATGATCTTAGTTTTTAAATGTTGAATTTTAAGCCAGCTTTTTCACTTTCTTTTTTCACCTTCATCAAGAGGCTCTTTAGTTCTTCTTAGCTTTCTGCCATTAGGGTGGTGTCATCTGCATATCTGAGGTTATTGATATTTCTCCTGGCAATTTTGATTCTAACTTGAGCTTCATCCAGCCTGGCATTTCTCATTATGTACTCTGCATATAAATTAAATAAGCAGGGTAACAATATACAGCTTTCCCAGTTTTGAACCAGTCCATTGTTCCATATCTGGTTCTAACAACTGTTGCTTCTTGATATGCATATAGGGTTCTTAGAACTCTGAAAATCTCTCAATTCTATCATTTATTTGTATGTTCCTGTATATCTATCTGTGAATATGTTAGCAATGTTTCAAACATCTATGCAGAGTAAAGCTGTAATACTAGAAAACTATATAATTTGTTAATAACCTGATGAACTTGACTATTGTGTATTATATTCTGTGATGGAGTTCCTGAGATTACTGACCCTTTGGATCATGAATCAGCTACTTTAAAAAGTGTAGATAACCTATGAATTGAGTGATTTCCTTATAAACGAGTTCTGTAACATAGAATATATAATTTTTAAAAATAGGGTTTCATAAATGAGACCCAGTGACAGGAAATCAGGGTCTTTTTAAATGAGTCAGCTCTTCCCATCAGGTGGCCAAAGTATTGGAGTTTCAGCTTCAACATCAGTCCTTCCAATGAACACCCAAGACTGATCTCCTTTAGGATGGACTGGTTGGATCTCCTTGCGGACCAAGGGACTCTCAAGAGTCTTCTCCAACATCACAGTTCAAAAGGGTCAATTCTTTGGCACTCAGCTTTGTTTGTAGTCCAACTCTCACATCCATACATGACCACTGGAAAAACCATAGCCTTGACTAGACGGACCTTTATTGACAAAGTAATATCTCTAGTTTTTAATATGCTGTCTAGGTTGGTCACAGCTAATCTGTAAATTCAGTCCCTCACTAAGACCAGAAATTATCTGTGTTTGTCTGTCCACTGGCTACCAGCTTGGCAATGAAACAGGGCTGATTCTTAGTGAACCCACGTTGGGTCCCAGGACCACCCTCTTCTGGCCCTGATATTCTGCAGGCCATCTGTTATAATCTCTTTTCTTTAGTTTGGTTGGGAACTTCCAGGAAGTTTTGTTGTGTGGACCACCTGGGATCTGCAGGACTGCTGTTCTGAACACTTCAGCTTTGGTTCTGTGGTCTCAAGACACCTGTTCTGTCCTGAAGGGCTTCTGTGATTGCTGCCACAGGAGACTGGAGTGGCAGGAACAAGGTTGGATGCCTGCCCAGGGGTTGACTCACCTGAGAGGAGTTCACAGGAAGCCCCAGAGATCTGAAAAAGGGGACGGCCTTATCTGGTGGGGTGGGCAGTGGTGGGGATAAGCAAGAGGGTGTGGGGTCCACTTCCTGGAGGAGGTGTCTGAAAGCAGGGTCTTCAGAGGTTGGGAGGGGCTGCAACCACATGTAAACCCACCTGGAAAGCAGGTCGGGGCAGCTGGACATTCACTGAGAGGCACCAGCCAGGCAATGGGACGGCTTCTTGCAGCCTAGGGAGGTGACGTTTACAGATGGCAAGCTTCCTCATTCCTGGGGCTACAAAAGCTGAGGCAAAGATCAGAATTCCCAGCAAACACTGGCGAGCTCTAAGCTTTCTCCCCAAGAGGAAGTCTCCAGAGAGTTACTCAGACATGTGTTCCCCTGAGTCTGGGATGCAACTTCCCTGGAATGTCATTTGAAAGTGGTTCTTGGGACTTCCCTGGTGGTCCAGTGGCTAAGATTCTGTGCTCCCAATGCAGGGGCCCCAGGTCTGATCCTTGGTCAGGGAACAAGATCCCACATGCCACAATTAAGAGTTCGCATTCCACAACTGGGACCCAATTCAGTTCAGTTCAGTCGCTCAGTCACGTCCGACTCTTTGCGACCCCATGAATTGCAGCACGCCAGGCCTCCCTGTCCATCACCAACTCCCGGAGTTCACCCAAATTCATGTGCATCGAGTTGGTGATGCCATCCAACTGTCTCACCCTCTGTCGTCCCCTTCTCCTCCTGTCCCCAATCCCTCCCAGCATCAGAGTCTTTTCCAGTGAGTCAGCTCTTTGCATGAGGTGGCCAAAGTATTGGAGTTTCGGCTTTAGCATCAGTCCTTCCAAAGAACACCCAGGACTGATGGATCTCTTCGCAGTCCAAGGGACTCTCAAGAGTCCTCCAATACCACAGTTCAAAAGCATCAATTCTTCAGTGCTCAGCTTTCTTCACAGTCCAACTTTCACATCCATACATGACCACTGGAAAAACCATAGCCTTGACTAGACAGACCTTTGTTGGCAAAGTAATGTCTCTGCTTTTTAATATGCTGTCTAGGTTGGTCATAACTTTCCTTCCAAGGAGTAAGTGTCTTTTAATTTCATGGCTGCAATCACCATCTGCAGTGATTTTGGAGCCTAGAAAAATAGTCTGACACCATTTCCACTGCTTCCCCACCTATTTCCCATGAAGTGACGGGACCAGATGCCATGATCTTCGTTTTCTGAATGTTGAGCTTTAAGCCAACTTTTTCGCTCTCCTCTTTCACTTTCATCAAGAGGCTTT
>SJYA01003760.1:0-13964 GCA_006410615.1 Neotragus moschatus | reverse complement strand
CCAGCTGTCGTTGGGCCCTGCTCCCTGCCCAGCCGTGTGCCAGCCCATCTGCTGTGAGCCCAGTCCTTCCCGCAGCGTCCAGGGCAGACGGCGCTCTGGGCGGCGGGTCAGAGCTCCCTCTTCCCCGCGGGCCCCACTCTCCAGTAAGGGTGGCAGGAAAGGCGACGGGGTGAGCGGCATGCGCCCTCCCCCACCCCCATGCACCCCGGTGCAGAGCCCAGCTCCACTGAAAGCCACTGGTGGGCTCCAGGCGCACCATCGACAGGGCACAGAGGCAGCACTCCTGCGGTCCTGCTGTTCCGGTCCGAGACCCCCCACCACAGCCCCCCCCGCCCCGCTTTCCACTTCCCTTAAGTTACCAGAAGAGGAGGTCTTAACTCCTCGTGGATGGTGGCTAAAAATGAGCTCCTCTCTGAGAATCCATGCCGTCTCTCCAAGGTTGTAAAGGGGTCCCCACTGCTGTTTCCCTCCCAAGGACCCAGAGCAGGATGCAGGCTTCTTGGCTGGGTAGCGTGAGGCCAGGGTGAGGCTCTTTGCCAGGAGGCTCCTCTTGACCAGACTAAGCCAGACCGTGAGCCCAAAGCCCTGCTGCCCTGGCCCCCCAGCGTCCAGAAGCCCATTGCAGGGGTGGGGAAACTGCGGCTCGGTGTCCCCGGGCAATCCAGGCACTGAGGGAGCAGCAGATGGGCCTCACCCAGGGCTGGGTCCCCTTGCCAGCCCCCCGGAAACACAGCAGGCCTCTGTCAGTCACTAAAGGTCAGGCCGAATTACCAGAGAAATGCCAAAAGTCGCCGTTCCCTGACCTTTCCGGGCTAATAAGGAGAAATATTTGATGCTATAAAACACTGCATTATTAAAGCAACCAGGAAAACCTTTGCAGAGGAGCAGCCAATGGGCTCTACTCAATTAGCATGAGCAGGGGCCTCCCCATCCTCTCCAGGCCGCCCACCCATGCTTCCAGAAGCCAGCGGAGGCCTGGCCCAAACTGCAGTCTCTCCGGCGGAGAAGGGCCTGGGCAAGTGCAGGGCTCCGAGCCGCTCGTTTTTCAGCGGCTGCTCCATCCACCCTGGTCAGCTGGCTTCCGTGAGGCGCCTGGGCCGGGCCCTGCACCCTCAGCGACAGGGGTTGGATGTGCGTCTGCTTGGAGAAGCTCCTGGGGCAGCGGCGGAGGGGGTGTTTGCAAATCCATGCCATGAGGAACCACTGTGTGTCGGGAGTCTGGCCTAGCTGAGGTCTCAAGGGAAGCTTCTTGGAGGAGAGGGAGTGATGGGAGCTGAGTGCTGGGGTAGATAGAGTAGGGCAAACCCTGGAGCAGTGTTGGCCAGAAACTTCTGGAAGCCAGGGCACAGCCTGTGACCTAGCTCAGCCCATCACTTCCAGTCACTTCTGTGGCTGCTAGCCCGGTGC
Organism: Neotragus moschatus; assembly: GCA_006410615.1. Taxonomy (NCBI): domain Eukaryota; kingdom Metazoa; phylum Chordata; class Mammalia; order Artiodactyla; family Bovidae; genus Neotragus; species Neotragus moschatus. The sequence continues at coordinate 12,557 of SJYA01003760.1, read as the reverse complement.
CCGCACACAGCCCAGGGGGATCCCTCCTCTGCCCCTCAGGTCTCTGTTGGCATCTCTGCTCCAGCCCCTGGCTCCTCGATCTGCCCCCCGGCTCCACCCACAGAGCCCCCCCCCTCCCCCGATTCCATCCGGCTTTCTGGTCACTCAGGATCACCAGTTTCTGCACCCTCTCCCTCCCCCAGGCAAGCTCCCAGACCCCGGTCCGGTCCATGTCTTCGGAGGGGCTGCCCAGGACAGAGAGACAGGAGCTCCTGGGCCAGGTTTGCTTCAAGAATGTGGCCCCAGGGCAACGGGGTGAGGAGAGGGAGCCAGGCAGGGACACAAGCCAGCGAGGGGAAGGCAGTGAGGGCCTGAGCTCAACCAGCTTCCTGAGTCCCCTTCCTGGGCCTTGGGGGCCTTGGAGGCTGGCCTCAGAGAAGCTACCAGAAGCCTCTCCATGGGGCCCTGGGGTGTCTGCCCCTGGCTCTGTGTCCCATGGTGCGGGGGGCAGAGGGGTCCAGCTGGATCCCTGCCCCAGCTCAGCAGAGCCTCCCAGGACCCCAGGCCAGCAGCAGGGAGCAGCAGGGACCTGGCCCCCTGACCACAGAACAGCGAGCCCCTTCCTGGCCACAACTGAGCAAGGCCGGGGGGCCTGGGGCCCAGGGCACACCTGGTCTGGTCTGAGTTTCCTCAAGTAGAAGCCCAAGCAGTGACCCCCTCACCTCCAGCCAGGAGGCCTCAGCCTGGAAGGTGCCCCACCCCAGCCCCCCATCGCCAAGCCCCTACTTAATTGTGGGGGGCCCAGACCCAGCCCCCGCTCCCTCCTCCCCCTCAGTCGGGCCCAGCCCTCCCTCTGGAAGCTTCTCTCTGCCCACAGGCTGCCCTGGAGCTGAGCTGAGCTGTGCTTACCTGGGAGAACGTGTACCCTCCTGTGTAGTTTTGAGCTGAGCTACCCCTTCTTACAAACATCTCCCCTGGTGGCTCAGAGGTTAAAGCACTTGCCTGCAATGTGGGAGACTTGGGTTCGATCCCTGGGTTGGGAAGATCCCCTGGAGGACGAAATGGCAGCCCACTTCAGTGTTCTCGCCTGGAGTATCCCATGGACGGAGGAGCCTGGTGGGCACAGTCCATGGAGTTGCAAAGAGTCGGACACGACTGAGTGACTTCACTTTCACTTTTCACCTCTTCTTACACCCCGGCAGTCCATGGAGGTGAACAGTCTGTTATAAGAGGAGGGAGGCTGGAAGGCCAGATTTCTTTTCTGCCAGCTTACTTTCTTAGAAGAGGATTGGAACACATCTGTAATGTCTTTGTCCTCAAGAAAAAAATGCCCCCGACCCTGTTTTTGGATGCACTGTATTATTTGTTATTATTTGAACTTCCCTGGTGGCTTAGACAGTAAAGCATCTGCCTACAATGTGGGAGACCCGGATTCGATCCCTGGGTCGGGAAGATCTCCTGGAGAAGGAAATGGCAACCCACTCCAGTACTCTTGCCTGGAAAATTCTGTGGACGAGGAGCCTGGTGGGCTGCAGTCCATGGGGTTGCAAAGAGGCGGACACGACTGAGCGACTTCAATGTCAATGTCAATGTCAGTATTATTTGTTCCTGTCTGGTGTGTGTGTGTGTGTGTGTGTGTGTTAGTCACTCAGTGGTGTCCAGCTAAACCTCATGGACTATATAGCCCACCAGGCTCCTCTGTCCACGGAATTTTTCAGGTGAGAGTACTGGAGGGGCAGCTCTGCCCTTCTGAGAGGGGAACCTCCCGACCCAGGGATTGAATCTGCGTCTCTTAAGTCCCCTGCACTGGCGGAGGGACTCTCTACCCCTGCAGCACCTGCTGTTGTCTGTTACTGCCTGATGATGAGACCCCAGACAGACCTCATGCTTGCTTCCCACCTCCGTTCCCAGGCAGCCCAGAGCTGAGACCAGGTGGAGAAATGGTTGGGTGGGAGACCTCAGCCTCCCTGTACACATACGGGACTCACAGCTTGGTTGCCTCCATCTGGCAACCAGCAGGCGCCCAGCCTTGTTGGCTCAACTCCAGAACCTGAGCCCTGTGGCTCAGAGAGGTTAAGTGCCCGGGCTCGGGGCGAACAGCACACGGTAGGGTCGGAACTCATCCTCCGTCCTCAAGGCTCCTGCTCTCCCCTACCTCTGCTCTCAGCCAGCCCCCGCCTCCCCCAGGAAGGCTCCATCTGTGTTTGTGACGTGATCTGCCTCCCGGAGCCCAGATTGCTCCTCCTGGCGCCCCCCATGCCCAGATCTGCAGCAGGGGGTCTGCGGCTTCAAATCTGCAGGAAGCCTCCAGGGGCGCAGTGCGGCCTGGCAACCTGTGATTAATTTCCCCGTCCTCATTAATTCCCGGATTTCGCCCTCTCATTACGAGGCGGTGGGCGGTGCGGCTGGGGCCGCAGGCCTGCCCGGCTCTGAGGAGCGGTTACTGGAAGGCCTGGCACTCCTAATTGCCTCGCTGGGCCTCAGATGGGCTCATTAGAGGGAAGGAAATCTGGGCGCTGGGGCTGAGGGGAGAGGCTGCGTTACTCCCCCCACCCCGCTCCCGCCAACTCCCACCCCAGGGAGACGGGCAGTCGGGAAGTCTCCAGGAGAAAAACACTCCTGAGAAGCCTGGTGGGGCTGGGGGAGCGGGGTCTGGATCCGGTGGGCCAGGGGCCAGGCCTCCAGGACGAGGGATGGATCTGGAGGAGGAGTCCGATGCCTCCTCCCGAAGCCTCGCCATGAATTACCTTTCCTGGGAGGACCAGGCCCCCACCCCAGCCACCCATCCTGGACAGAAGGTCTGCGCTGACCCCTCTTCCCCAGTCCACTATCCTATGGGCCACGTCTGTCCCCTTGGCCGCCTCCCTGTCCCCAGGGAGAAAGCCCTCTAAACCCCACGCAGCTCCCAGGTGCCTGGGAACAGGGTTCCCCGGTCCTCCGTCACGTTTGTTCTCCAGGTGGGGCCTCGGTCTCCCATCTAGGCAGCCTCCCCCAAGTCCTCGTCCCCCTGCACCCCCTGCTTGCTTCCCGGAGTGCCCCTGCCTACGATCTACCCGGTCAGGGCTTTGCCATGCCTACCCCGCCTGTCCTGTCTGTGCCCCCTATGGACTGTTCTCCTGGAGATTCGAATGGCCTCCAGGTCCTCCCTGGGGCCTGGAGGTTGCACAACGCTTCCAGCCACTCAGGAGAAGCCCAGATCGAGGCAGCACAGCTGAGGGTAAAGGTCAAGGCAGTGCCCTCTCCCTCGCGGGGCCTGGGCTTGGAGACACTTGGCCAGCCAGGCTCGGCTGGCCTGTGCGGCTGGCTCCAGCCCTGGCGACAAGTGATGAGGGCCACTTCCCCTCGGGGACTCGGGGAGGGCAGAGAGCGGCTGATCTCTTGGGCTCCTCCTGGGGAGGCGCTCAGATCTGACGTGTGTCTCCTCCCCTCGGGCTGCTACAAGGGAACCCGCCACGCACGCGGTGGCTGGCGACAAAACAGACTTCTCGCCTCGCCGTTCTGGAGGTCGGACGTGTGACACGGCCCCCTGGGCTGACGGAGGGGTGCTGGCAGGGCTGGCTCTGGCTGGAGGCTGGCGACTTGAAGCCGCCTCAGCCTCTGGAGGCTGCTGCCTGCACTCCTTGGCTTCCAGCCCACCCCTTCGTCTTGAAAGCCACATGGGCTGCCAAGTCCTTCTCGGGTCAGAGCCCTCTGACCCTGACCCTCTTGTCTCTGTCTTGGCCTCATGAGGACCCCGCAGTGGCGCTGGGCACCTGGGTAACCCAGTGGATCCGTGTGGATCCAAGAGCGCCCTCTTCCCCTGTGCTGCCTCCTCGACGGCCGTAGGATCGAGCAGAGGGACATTCCACTTGGAACAGAAGCGAGAACCTCAGTTCCTGGAGCAGGAAGTGTGCAGTCCTGGCCTTTGCGGGGCTGCTGCTGTGACCGCACTCTCATCCTGGGGGCCTGGCCTCAGCTGACCAGTGTCTGGGCTGTTACAACCTGGGCAATTACGAGTAATGCAGCTAGGAACCCTGAGAACAAGTGTCTGCGTGAACATACGTTTCCAGTTCTTTTGTGCGTATACCGCCGAGTGAAACTGCTGAGTCATATGGGTTTCCCTCATAGCTCAGTTGGTAAAGAATTTGCCTGCAATGCAGGAGACCTGGGTTCGGTTCCTGGATCGGGAAGATCCTCTGGAGAAGGGCATGGCCACCTACTCCAGTATTCTTGCCTGGAGAATCCCATGGACGGAGGAGCCTGGCGGTCTATAGGGTTGCAAGAGACAGACAGGACTTAGTGACTAAAGAGAGAGAGAGAGATGGCAACTCTGGGCTTCCCTGGTGGCTCAGATGGTAAAGAATCCACCTGCAATGCTGGAGTCTTGCGTTCGATTCCTGGGTCGGGAAGATCCCCTGGAGAAGGGAATGGCAACCCACTCCAGTATTCTTGCCTGGAGAATCCCATGGACAGAGGAGCCTGGAGGGCCACAGTCCATGGGGTCACAGAGAGTCAGACGACTGAGGGAGTAAATCATGGCAACTCTATCCATGAGGAGGTGTTTTCCAAAAAGGCTGCACCGTTTTACATTCCCCAAGCAGCGTAAGAGGCTTCCAAAGTCTCCGTGTCCTCACTGAAACTCTTTCTTTCTTTCTTTGTCATGACAGTTGCCCCAGGGGGTGTCATGCAGTATCTTGGTGTGCTTTCAATTTGTGTTTCCCTCAGGACTATGATGTTGAAGGTCTTTTTCACGTGCTTATTGGCCATTTGTGTATTTCCTTTGGAAAAATGTCTATTCAAATGATTTGTACATTTTAAAAACTGTTTTTTCTTATTATTCAGTTGTGTGAGTTCTTTATAAATTATTAGATACATCCCTTGCAAATATTTTCTCACATGTGATGGGATTTCTTTTCACTCTCTTGGTGTGTGTTTGTGCTCAGTTGTTCAGTCATGTCTGACTATTTGTGACCCCATGGACTATATCCTGCCAGTCTCCTCTCTCCATGGAATTTTCCAAGCAAGAATACTGGAATGGGTTGCCATGCCCTCCTCCAGGGTATCTTCCTGACCCAGGGATCAAACTAGCATCTCTTACATCTCCTGCTTTGGTAGGCAGATTCTTTAAAACATAAGTTTTTATTTTGGACAAAATTTTACTCGTGTGCTTCATCCTGCAAAACCTGTATACAGGTCAAGAAGAAGCAACTAGAGTCAGACATGGAACATGGACTGGTTCCAAATTGGGAAAGGAGTACGTCAAGGCTGTATACTGTCACCCAGCTTATTTAACTTATATGCAGAATACATCATGCAAAGTGCTGGGCTGGATAAAGTACAACCTGGAATCAAGACTGCCAGGAGAAATATCAAAACCCTTGGATATGCAAAGGACACCCCCTTAATGGCAGAAAGCAAATACGAATTAAAGAGCCTCTTGATGAAGGTGAAAGAGGAGAGTGAAAAAGCTGGCTTAAAAGTCAACTTTCAAAAAATGAAGATCATGGCATCCAGTCCCATCACTTCATGGCAATAGGTGAGGAAACAATGGAAACAGTGACAGACTTTATTTTCTTGGGCTCCAAAATCACTGCAGATGGTGACTGCAGCCACAAAATTAAAAGACATTTGCTCCTTGGAAGAAAAGCTATGACAAACATAGACAGCATATTAGAAAGCAGAGATATTTCATTGCTGACAAAGGTCCGTCTAGTCAATGCTCTGGTTTTTCCAGTAGTTAAGTACGGTGTGAGAGCTGGACCATGAAAAAAAGGCTGAGCCCCAGAAGAACTGATGCCTTGCAACTGCGATATTGGAGAAGACTCTTGAGATTCTCTTGGACTGCAAGAGATCAAACCAGTCCATCCTAAAGGAAATCAACCCTGAACATACATTGGAAGGACTGATGCTGAAGCTGAAGTTCCAATACTTTGGCCACCTGATGAGAAGAGCCGACTCACTGGAAGAGACCCTGGTGTTGTGAAAGATTGAAGGCAGGAGGAGAAGGGGACGACAGAGGATGATGGTTGGATGGCATCAGCGACTTGGTGGATATGAGTTTGCGCAAGCTCCAGTAAATAGCGAAGGACAGAGAAGGCTGGCTTTCTGCAGTTCACGGAGTCACAGAGTCGGACGTGACTGAACAAATGAACAATGCCACCACTTCTTTGACTTCTTGTGTTTTAGATGTCATAGCTAAGAAACCGTGATCTAATTTGCGGTCAGGAAGACCTGTGTTTTCTTCTGGATAATTTATAGTTTTAGATCTTAAATTTAGGTCCTTGATTGCTTTAAGTTAATTTTACATATGGTATGAGGTAGAGTCCTAAGTTCTTATTTCTTTTTCCTTTTTCCTTTTTTTGGTGTGCAGATATCCAGTCCTATCAACACCAATTATCAAAAAGAATATTCTCTGAGCACTGAATTTTCTTGGTTGCTGTTGTTCATGGGGTTGACTCTTTGTGACTCCGCAGACTACAGCATGCCAGGCTTCCCTGTCTTTCACCATCTCCTGGAGCAACTCATGTCCATTGAGTTGGTGATGCCATCCAACTATCCTGTCCCCTATCATCCCCTTCTCCTCCCACCTTGAATCTTTCTCAGCATCAGGGTCTTTTCTAATGAGTTGGCTCTTAGCATCACGTGGCCAAAGTTTGGAGCTTCAGCANAAGATCATGGCATCCAGTCCCATCACTTCATGGCAATAGGTGAGGAAACAATGGAAACAGTGACAGACTTTATTTTCTTGGGCTCCAAAATCACTGCAGATGGTGACTGCAGCCACAAAATTAAAAGACATTTGCTCCTTGGAAGAAAAGCTATGACAAACATAGACAGCATATTAGAAAGCAGAGATATTTCATTGCTGACAAAGGTCCGTCTAGTCAATGCTCTGGTTTTTCCAGTAGTTAAGTACGGTGTGAGAGCTGGACCATGAAAAAAAGGCTGAGCCCCAGAAGAACTGATGCCTTGCAACTGCGATATTGGAGAAGACTCTTGAGATTCTCTTGGACTGCAAGAGATCAAACCAGTCCATCCTAAAGGAAATCAACCCTGAACATACATTGGAAGGACTGATGCTGAAGCTGAAGTTCCAATACTTTGGCCACCTGATGAGAAGAGCCGACTCACTGGAAGAGACCCTGGTGTTGTGAAAGATTGAAGGCAGGAGGAGAAGGGGACGACAGAGGATGATGGTTGGATGGCATCAGCGACTTGGTGGATATGAGTTTGCGCAAGCTCCAGTAAATAGCGAAGGACAGAGAAGGCTGGCTTTCTGCAGTTCACGGAGTCACAGAGTCGGACGTGACTGAACAAATGAACAATGCCACCACTTCTTTGACTTCTTGTGTTTTAGATGTCATAGCTAAGAAACCGTGATCTAATTTGCGGTCAGGAAGACCTGTGTTTTCTTCTGGATAATTTATAGTTTTAGATCTTAAATTTAGGTCCTTGATTGCTTTAAGTTAATTTTACATATGGTATGAGGTAGAGTCCTAAGTTCTTATTTCTTTTTCCTTTTTCCTTTTTTTGGTGTGCAGATATCCAGTCCTATCAACACCAATTATCAAAAAGAATATTCTCTGAGCACTGAATTTTCTTGGTTGCTGTTGTTCATGGGGTTGACTCTTTGTGACTCCGCAGACTACAGCATGCCAGGCTTCCCTGTCTTTCACCATCTCCTGGAGCAACTCATGTCCATTGAGTTGGTGATGCCATCCAACTATCCTGTCCCCTATCATCCCCTTCTCCTCCCACCTTGAATCTTTCTCAGCATCAGGGTCTTTTCTAATGAGTTGGCTCTTAGCATCACGTGGCCAAAGTTTGGAGCTTCAGCATCAGACCTTCCAATGAATATTCAGGACTGATTTCCTTTAGGATGGACTGGTTTGATCTCCTTGCAGTCCGAGAGACTCTCAAGAGTCTTCTCCAACACCACAGTTCAAAAGCATCAGTTCTCTGGCATTCAGCTTTTTTTATTGGGCCATCTCTCACATCCATACATGACTACTGGAAAAACCATAGCTTCGACTCTATCGACAATTGTCAGCAAAGTGATGTTTCTGTTTTTTAATAGGCTGTCTAGGTTTGTTATGGATTTTATTCCAAGGAGCAAGCATCTTTTAATTTTGTGGTAATCATGTCAAAAGTCAAAAATGTCTATGAAGACTTAATTTCTGGACTCTCAGATCTGTTTGATTGATTTATATGGCTTTTCTGATAGGAGTTCCACACTCGTGATGACTGTACTTTTTTCCCATTCTTTTAAAAAATTTTTCATTGAAGTATAGTTGACTTACAATGCTGTTTTAATTTCTGCTTTATAGAGAAGTGATTCGGTTATTTATATATATATATGTACTTTTAAAAAATAATCTTTTCCACTATGGTTATCATAGGCTATCAAATACAGTTCTCCATGCTATACAGCAGGGCCTTTATTGTTTATCCTTTTTATATATAAAAATTTACATCTGTTAGCCCTAACCCCCTCTTCACCCCCCCAACCCCCTCCCCCTTGGCCACTCCCAGGCTGTTCTCTGTATCCTTGATTTTGTTTCTGCTTCATAGATGGGTTCATTTTGGCCATATTTTACTTTCCACGTATAAGTGATATCGTATGGTGTTTGTCTTGATGACTGTAGCTTTGTAGCAGGTTTGGACATCAACGAGTTGGCGTCGGGGGTGTCCTCCAACTTTTCCTTTTTCAGGCTGCTTTGTTCATGCTGGGCTTTTGCTTTCCATGTGCATTCTGGAGTCAGCTTGTCAGTGTCTTTGAAGAGCCAACTAGGATTTCGAAGAGATTGCACTGACTCTGTATTGATTTGGGAAGCGTTGCCATCATAACAATATTCACTCTTCCAGTTTTAGGAACGTGGGCTGTCGCTTCTCTTAATTAGGACTTTATTCAGGACTATTTATTCAGTGATGCAGTATAGAAATGCAATTGATTTTTACACATTGAGTTTGTATCATGCCATCTTGCTGAATTTGTTGATTAGTTGTAATTGTGTGTGGGTATATTCCTCAGCATTTTCTACACACAGTGTCATGTCATTTGTAAGCAGAGTTTTATTTCTCCCTTTACAGTATATATGCCTATATTTACAGTTCTGCTTAATTTCCCTGGCTGAGACCTCCGGTACAACGTTGAGTAGAGGTGGAAGGAGTGAGCGCCCTGTCCTGCTCCTGCTTTGAGGGGCGTTCTTCCAGTCCTCACCATCAAGCAGCACATGAGCTGCAGGTTTTTAAGAGCTGGGAGGGACTGAGGGCAGGAGGAGGAGGGGACGACCGAGGATGAGGCGGCTGGATGGCATCACGGACTCAATGGACGTGAGTCTGAGTGACCTCCAGGAGTTGGTGATGGACAGGGAGGTCTGGCGTGCTGCGATTCACGGGGTCGCAAAGAGTCGGACATGACTGAACGACTGAACTTAACTTCATTAGCTTGAGAACACTTCCTTCTATTTCAAATTTGTTGAGGGAAACAACTTAAAAGCAGTATTAAAATGCTTTTAATTTCTCTTTTGTATCTATTGAGATGATCATGTGTTTGTTTGTTTGGTTTTATCCTTTATTAACAGCACTGTGTTGAGTTGACTGACTTTTGGATGTTAAAGCAATCTTCTAGTCCTAGGATAAACTCCACTTTGTCATAGTGTGTAAGTCCTTTTGTATGTGGCTGGATTTGGCTTGCTAGTATTTCCTGGAGGATTTTTGAGATGTTAATTTGCAGTTTTCTTTTCTTGTGATGTCTTTGTCTGGCTTTGGTATCAAGGTAATAGAGGTTCATAGAGTGAGTTAGGAGATATTTGTCCTTCTTTTTGGGGGGCAAGAATTTGTGAATGGTTGTATTAATTCTTCTAATTTTGGTAGAATTCCTTAGTGACTCCATCTGTTCCTGCATTTCTCTCTGTGAGAAGTTTTACTGTTATCATTATTACAATTGACCTTCAAAAATATGAGTTTGAACTGTGTAGGTCTGCATATATGTGTATTTTTTCAGTAAGTACAGTACATGTTTTCATTCTATAAATCTTTAAGTGAGTATGGCGAAAAGTTTGTGCTTAATTACGGATCACACTATGTGGATTCAAAAGAAAGAGGGTTTGAGTCCTGATTTCACCCAAACTGTTTTAGATTCCTGCTCTTAGGTAAGTCATTTATCAGTACCTGGGTATCAAGGCAGAGAGAGCAGCACACAAATTTTCAGCTACATAGGAGTTGCTGGTCCTAACCCATCACACTGTCCAAGGACCAACTTCATTACTACGATAGCTATTAATTCAGTCTGCGTGCTAAAGGTCTAATTTTCTTCTTGGGTTAGTTTCAGTAGCCCATGTCTTTCTAGAAATTTGTACATTTCATCTACATTATCTAACTTCTTAGCATATAATTGTTTATCAGATTTCTTTATCTTTTTTTAAAATTTCTGAACATCTGTAGTACTCTGATAACAAGAGTCTTCTCTCTCTTATTTGGTCAGTCTAGTTAAATGTTTATCAATTTTGTTAATCTTTTAAAAAAAACAACAACTTTTGGTCCCACTGATTTCTTTCAATTTTTTTATTCTCTATTTCAGGTTTAATTTTTATTATTTGCTTCCAGGTTTAGTTTAATCTTCTTTTCCTAGTTTTCTAAGATGGAAGATTAAATTGTTGATTTGAAATCTTTGCTTTTTCAATGTTAACCTTAAACAAAATTAACTGCCATAAATGACCCTCTGGGTACTGCTTTAACTGCATCCCTTGAGTTTTTGTGTGTTGTGTTCTCATTTTCCTTCATCTTAAAATGTTAATTAATCCCCCTTGCTATTTCTTCTTTGGCCCATGGGTTACTGAGTAGCGTGCTGCTTGCTTTCCTCAAATTCGTTAATTTCCCAAATTTCCTCTATCGTTGATCTCTAGCTTTCATTCTATTGTGGTCATAGAATATCCTTTGTATGATTTATTTTTTTTAATTATGGAGACTTGTTTTATTATCTGATAGCCTATTTGGGAGTGTATTTCATGTGTACTTGAAAAGAGTGTATTTTGGTGGTGTTGGGTAGAAGGTTCTACAAGTGGCTGCTGGGTCTAATTGATTAATAATTGCTGTTCAAGTTTTTTATTTCCTTATTCTTTCTAGTTTTTCTATCCATTATTGAATGTAGGGTATTGAAATCTCCAGCTGTTCTTTCTGAATTGTCTGTTTATCACTTCATTTTTGTGGCACATATGTGTGTGACTGTTTTATCTCCTTAATGGATTGATTTTTTATCATTAAAAAATGTCTCCAGTAACAACTTTTGTCTAAAAGTCTGTTTTGTCTGCTATAAATATAGTCACTCGCGCTCATTCTTTCATTGCATGGCATGTTTCTTATCCATTCATTTACTCCAGATCTGTCTGATCTTTCAGAATCTCAAGTGCACCTCACGTAGAAGGGAAACAATTGGATCATGTTTAGTTCATTCTGTCAGTGCCTGCCTTTCAAATAGAATGTTGAGTCCATTTACATTTCATCCAACGACTGATCAGATTCCATTTCTGTCTGCCATTTTGCCTTCTTTTGTTATGCATTTGGTTTCTCTATTTTTCCGTTTCCACCTTCTTTTGTATTAACTAGTGTACTTTCTAGGATATAATTTTAATTCCCTTTTTGTTGCTTTTACTCTCTATTTTTACATTATTAATTTTTGCTTTTCATGACAATTACCATCTTTACTTATAACAAAACTAGTTGTTTACATTAACACTAACTTGAATTCAATAGTGTTTAAAACCTGTTCCTCTATACTCCATTTCCTTCCGCATTCATGTGTGCTATTATCAGACAATTACATTAATATACATGGTTTGCTCATCAGTATATATTTATAAATATTGCTTTGTGCAATCACCTTGTTAATTCGGTAGGAGGAAATCACTGCCCAATGCTCTGCCTGTCCATCGCTCCTTCCCCCACTAACACCTGGCTGCAAAGTTTTGCCCGTTTCCAGAATGTCAAATAGTTGGAATCATACAGTAAAATCTAGTCTTTTAAGATTGATTTCTTTCATTTAGTAAAAAAAAAAATCACGTATTTTCATGGCCTGATAGCTCGTTTTTTTTAGCACTGAATAATATCCTGCCGGAGTCCAGCCCCGGTGGATCCAGGGAATTCGAAGGGGAGATGGAGTCAGTGAGGAAAAAACGTATTAATTAATATAAGATTAGATTAGGAAGAAATAGTGTAGTAGGAAAATTTAGTGGAGAAAAGAGGCTGAATAACTTGGTTTATGTGGAAAGCCAATAACGTTCCAGACAAGGAGCTTGCACCATCTACGTTAGGCCACCGGCATCCGTTTGAATATCGGAGAGTGCCCCGCCCTGGACTCTCTCTCTTACGGATCTTAGAAGCCGGGACAAGTAAGTAGACATGGCGAGCCTCCATACCCCAGATGGGAATTCAGCCTGAAAATAGAGTAAAGAGGAGACACACGGGGGAAACCAGTCCTTCCAACGACTGGCCCCCCTTCTATTGTTCAGAAGGCCTTTTATACTTCGATTGTACATACAGATCAATGGGTAATACAAAATTATGCAGCGTTAGCAGCCCAGACTCTTATCAAAACCAGG
>SJYA01003759.1:48666-64912 GCA_006410615.1 Neotragus moschatus | reverse complement strand
CAGCAAGGTGGCCCCAGGAGCTCCATCCCTCTGTGGCAGCTATTGCATGTGGCCCAGCAGGTGGGCCCAGGCAGGCACAACCTTCGAAGGGGAAATGCCTCTCCCCTTATCTTACCACTTTCTGGAGAGGATGGTGAAGCATCATCTAAGAAGAAAAATTACTTGGAAGCTTTCTGTCTGAGGCTCGCCTTAAGCCTGCTGCTGCTGCTAAGTCACTCCAGTCGTGTCCGACTCTGTGCGACTTTGCCATAATTTCATAGCAATAATTCAGCTGAAACAAAAAACACTCTCAAGATAACTGTAGGTGGTAACCACAACCTACCGGCATAACTTGGCTGATTAACATTTCCACCTTTTTTGATATAATGATGAACAAGACCAGTATCATTCTGCATAGCAGCTTTATACAGTAAGTTCTCTCCAAAAATGTTTCTCCGGTTAATGTTAGCACGAGTTACTTTATTCATCTTCATTTTTTCTGAAATGAAGGCATGAACAAAAGAAAACCAAAAACATGAATAATTCTTATTTGAAAATCAAGGGAACATCATAACAGAATGATTTCAGTTAACATTCTAGAACAGAGATATATCATCTTATGAAGGAATATTTCATTCATTAACCCAACTATAACGGTATCCACATGCAAAAAGGTGAAAGAGGCGAATGTCATTAGTTTGAAATATTTTGAGTAAACTATAGATCATGTAAGCATTGATGTTGATTGAAACTCTAGGAAAGCTGGACATGTAAGGAGACTAATAGATTATTTTCTTATAAGTCCTAATGAAAGGGACTATTTAGATGTTATTACACCTAACAAAATGTTACAATATTGAAATCTCTTATAAAACCACGAAGAGAAAATCTCAGAATTGTATCAGAAAGATACAAACATTACCTCCAGGAAAACCAGAAAAAAGAATGTTACTAAATTTTCTTTCTTTGCTAAAAATAATTGTCATGAAATTAAATAAAGGACTATGATCTTGAGCTGTGTAATAGTTTTGACTTCCTAAGCCGGGAAATTCACAATTAAAATAGTTTTCCAGGTTCTGCATACCAAGTATCATTTCTCCACTGTGCCTCCTAAAATACCGAAACTCTTCATTTAGATAACCGAAATCCTGTCCACTTTCACAGATAATACTCATTTGGTTTTCCCAAATTTCAGAAAAGCTGTGATGATTGCTTTTCTAGTTTTCATGTAAATACCCTGCTCCATCCTAAAAGTTAACTGAGTATTGCAGCAGATTTTCTCAAATGATCACAATTCAACTGCTTTGTTTCTATGATTCTCTCCATCCAGTCCCACTGTAAATTAAAACAAACCAACTGCTGAACACTTGAGCCTACCTTCCCCTACCCCAGACTACAAAGCATTCTGCTCCCACCAGATAAACTATATGTAAAGACCAATAGTCTTTATTCCATATCTGTCTTTGCCAGTTGTACTTGCTATTATAAATATGCAATTTATTAAAAACAAATTAAGAATATAAAAATTTTCAATGAAAACTAAGTTGTGAAAAGACATTCACTTCCAATCAGGACTAAATAACTGCTACAATTTACTGTCTCACTGTAAACAACTAGAAAACTAAATAAAATATATGGGGTGGGAGGAACCCTTTATCCAGAAATTAGAAAAACGGGTCATTCAGATCTATGACTCCCTGAGTGAAGGCAAACAATGCAGTGAGATCTAAGGTCACTCCAGCTTCCTGTCTGGGGTTTTCCGAGGATAATATCAGCATATGAGGTGCTTCTGCTGGGCGGAGGAGACAGATCAGCCTCTGGGGAGGCTGTGGTAAAAAAATTTACAGGGCAGGGCACCAGAGATGAGAGTGTAGAGAAAAGGCACCAGAAATCTATAAAAGGGGCTCTTTGAGTCATTATCTGAATACTAAACCATTCATGGGTAAATAGTCATGAGACTGGGCAAGAAGTACCCAGGAACTATAAATTATTAATAACCACCATTGGAGATCATACAGGCTGGGGAACATTTACATTCCTGCCCATCTGGGGAGAAAGACTTTGTTGAACAATCGGGGCATTTAGAGAGACCTTTAGTGGGTCGCATCTTAGGGGCAGAGCTAAACTACTCCTAGATTAAGGCCTACACTAGACCTACCCAACCAGGATTTTTTAAATGTATTGAAAAGATCAAGCTGATCTTTAAGTAACTTGCTGGCCAAAACAAAAATAAACACTTAAAATACAGAGAATAACACGCAATAATATTCTGCTACATACAGATTTTCAATTGTTCTCTACTATGAAGGCCTGTGCCTTTATCAAAACTCAGGGTTTGCTTCTGAACTCCTTTCTCTTCCACAGATCTACTAATATTTCCCTATCTTGATAACAGTACCATGCTGTTTTGATCACCAGAGCCATAAAATAATAATAGTAATTCTTGAAATAAGGTAGTGTTCGCTCTCAAAACTTTGTACTTTATCAGAGTTGTCTATTTAGATCCTTTGCATTCCATATGAATTTTAGAACCAGCTTTTGAATTTCTACAAGAAAAAAAATCCTACAGGGATTTCGACTAAGATTGTGTAGATTCCATAAATATATCTCAGCAGAAAAAAATCTTAACCATATCAAGTCTTCTGACTCAATGAACAAGGTATGTTTCCATTTCTCTCCATCAAATTTTGTTCTCTATGTGTAACATCTTCTAGGTCTCAGCGTACCTTTTACATCATTTGTTAAATTTTATCTGTATTTCACATTTTTTGAAATTTCAGCATAATTTTCACTTCCTAGTTGTTTGGCTTTCAAATTTAACTTTCTAATTGTTTGTTGCTAGAATACAGAAGTGTAATTAATGTTAGTATATTGATCTTTTATGTTGCAACTTTGCTAAACTCACTTATAGTTGCTTTTATTGTAGTTTCCATCAGATTTTCTACAGACGATCATGTGACTTATGACTAAAGACTATTTTCTTTCAATGATCAAAAGAAGTAGTGAGAACAGACTTTCCTATCTTATTTCTGATCTTGGAGTAAAGGCAATAAGTCTTTCTCCATTAAGTATGAGAGCTGTGTATCTTCTTGTAGATGCCCTTTTCAGGTTGACCCAGTTCCCCTCTATTATAAATCTGCTGAGTTTTCATCAGTAATGGATATTAGGTGTTACCAAAATCTTTCTCTGCATCATCTAGTGAGGTGATCATGTGGTTTTTCTCTTTTAGCTTATTAATATAACAAACTACACTGTTTGACTTTCAAATGTAAAGTCAACCCAACATTCCTGTGATAAATCTCACTTGGTTACAATGCATATATGTTGTATATGATTTGCTAAAATTATTTAGATATTTGCACCTCTGCTTGTGAAGGATACTGAACTGCAGTTTTCTGTTCTTGTAATGTCTGGAATCAAGATTGCCAGGAGAAATATCAATAACCTCAGATATGCAGATGACACCACCCTTATGGCAGAAAGTGAAGAGGAACTAAAAAGCCTCCTGATGAAAGTGAAAGAGGAGAGTGAAAAAGTTGGCTTAAAGCTCAACATTCAGAAAACGAAGATCATGGCATCCGGCCCCATCACTTCATGGGAAATAGATGGGGAAACAGTATCAGACTTTATTTTTGGGTGGCTCCAAAATCAATGTAGATGGTGATTGCAGCCATGAAATTAAAAGATGCTTATTCCTTGGAAGAAAAGTTATGACCAACCTAGATAGTATATTCAAAAGCAGAGACATTACTTTGCCGACTAAGGTCCATCTGGTCAAGGCTATGGTTTTTCCTGTGGTCATGTATGAAAGTGAGAGTTGGACTGTGAAGAAGGCTGAGGGCCAAAGAATTGATGCTTTTGAACTGTGGTGCTGGAGAAGACTCTTGAGAGTCCCTTGGACTGCAAGGAGATCCAACCAGTCCATTCTGAAAGAGATCAGCCCTGGGATTTCTTTGGAAGGAATGATGCTAAAGCTGAAGCTCCAGTACTTTGGCCACCTCATGGGAAGAGTTGACTCACTGGAAAAGACTCTAATGCTGGGAGGGATTGGGGGCAGGCAGAGAAGGGGATAACCAAGGATGAGATGGCTGGATGGCATCACTAACTCGATGGGCGTGTGTCTGGGTGAACTCCACGAGTTGGTGATGGACAGGGAGGCCTGGCGTGCTGCGACTCACAGCGTCGCAAAGAGTCGGACACGACTGAACGACAGAACTGAACTGAACTGAATGTCTTTGATTTTTGTGTCAGTTTAATGGTGACCTCATAAGATGAGCTGGAAACTGTTTCTCATCATCAGGTTTTTAGAAGAGTTTGTGAAGAACTCTTTCCTGGCTTCCCTGGTGGCTCAGAGGGTAAAGCATCTGCCTGCAATGCAAGAGACCTGGGTTTGAACCCTGGGTTGGGAAGACTACCTGGAGAACAAAATGGCAACCCACTGCAGTATTCTTGCCTAGAGAATCCCATGGATGGAGGAGCCTGGAAGGCTACAGTCCACAGTGTTGCAAAGAGTCAGACAAGACTGAGCAATTTCACTTCACTCACTTTGTAAAGAATTGGTATTATTTCTTCCTTAGCTGTTCGGTAGAATTCACTATTGAAGGTATAATGGACTGAAGTATATTCTCACAAAATTCATGTGTTGAAGCCCTAATAGGGTGGGCATCCTTATAAAAAAGGAAGAAACACTAAAGCTCTCTGCACACACAAAAGTCACTGCAGGAAGGCACTGTCTGAAAGCCAGGAAGAGAGGTCTCAGCAGAAACAGAATTTTGTAGCACCTTAATTGTGGACTTTCAGCCTCTAGACTATGAGAAAATAAGTTTCTGTTGCTTAAGCCACCCAGTTCATAGTACTCAGTTATGTTAGCCTTAGTCAACTAAAGCCTCTTGATCAAAGTAAAAGAGAGTGAAAAAGTTGGCTTAAAGCTCAACATTCAGAAAATGAAGATCATGGCATCTGGTCCCATCACTTCATGGGAAATAGATGGGGAAACAGTGGAAATAGTGTTAGACTTTATCTTTTGGGGCTCCAAAATCACTGCAGATGGTCACTGCAGCCATGAAATTAAAATACACTTACTCCTTGAAAGAAAAGTTATGACCAACCTAGGTAGCATGTTGAAAAGCAGAGACATTCATTACTTTGCCAACAAAGGTCCATCTAGTCAAGGCTATGGTTTCTCCAGTGGTCATGTAAGATGTGAGATGTGAGAGTTGGACTGTGAAGAAAGCTGAGCACCGAAGAATTGATGCTTTTGAACTGTGGTGTTGGAGAAGACTCTTCAGAGCCCCTTGGACTGCAAGGAGATCCAACCAGTTCACTCTAAAGGAGATCAGCCCTGGTTGTTCTTGGGAAGGAATGATGCTAAAGCTGAAACTTCAGTACTTTGGCCACCTCATGCGAAGAGTTGACTCATTGGAAAAGATTGATGCTGGGAGGGATTGGGGGCAGAAGGAAAAGCAGATGACAGAGGATGAGATGCCTGGATGGCATCACCGACTCAATGGACGTGAGTTTGAGTGAAGTTCGAGAGATGGTGATGGACAGGGAGGCCTGGCATGCTGTGATTCTTGGGGTCACAAAGAGTCGGACATGACTGAGTGAATGAACTGAACTGAACAGGAGGCATCTTGGCCTAGTTTTTTTTGGTTTGTTGTTGTTGATTTGCTTTTTGGTGGGGAAGTTTTTAAATAAAGATACAATTTACTTAGTAGATTCGTTATTACTCAGGTTGCCCACTGCTTTATAATACTTATGTCTGTCAAGGAATTTGTCCATTTCATTTAATGCATTGGCAAAAAGTTGTTCATAATATTCCCTTATTATCCTTTTGCATATCTGTAGACTAGTTCATGATGTCACCTCTCTTACTTCTGAAGTTGGTAATCTGTGCTTGTCTTTTTTTTCCTGGTCAGTTTGAGAAAGGTTTATCAATTTTACTGATCTCCAAGATTAGTTTTATTGATTTTCCTTATTGTCTTCCATTTCATTGATTTTTGCTTTACCATTGTTTTCTGCTTTACTAGTCCTTTCCTCTGTTTACTCTGGATTTCATTCACTCTTTTTCTTCTAGTTCCTTAAGTTAGAAGCTGGTATCACAGATTTGAGAGGGTTCTTTAATTCTAACATAGGCATTTAGTACAATACTCCTATCACTCTTTTCATGACATCTTCATGAAATTAGCTGACTATTATTGACTATTAGTATTAGTTGACTAAGGCTAACAGAACTGAGTACTACAAACTGGGTGGTTTAAACAACACAAACTTATTTTCTCATAGTTCTAGAGGCTGAAAGTACACAATTAAGGTGCTACAAAATTCTGTTTCTGCTGAGACCTCTTCCTGGCTTTCAGACAGTGCCTTCCTGCAGTGACTTTTGTGTGTGTGCTATGTTGTATTTTCACTCTATTTTAGTTAAACACATTCTCAAATTTCCTTTAAATTTCTTTGACCCATGAAAGTGAAAGTGAAGTCCTCAGTCATATCCGACTGTTTGCGACCCGTGGACTGTAGCCCGCCAAGCCTCTCCGTCCATGGGATTCTCTAGGCAAGAATACTGGAGTGGGTTGCCATTTTAAAGTGTGCTACTTACTTTCCAAATATCTCACAAACTGGGTGACTTAAACAACAGAAACTTATTTTCTCATAGTTCTAGAGGCTGAAAGTCCACAATTAAGGTGATACAAAATTCTGTTTCTGCTGAGACCTCTTCCTGGCTTTCAGACAGTGCCTTCCTACAGTGACTTGTGTGTGTGTGCTATGTTGTCTTTTCACTCTACTTTAGCTAAACACATTCTCAAATTTCTTTGAAATTTCTTTGACCCGTGAAAGTGAAGTTGCTCAGTCATATCCGACTGTTTGCGACCCGTGGCCTGTAGCCCACCAAGCCTCTCCATCCATGGGATTCTCTAGGCAAGAATACTGGAGTGGGTTGCCATTTTAAAGTGTGCTACTTACTTTCCAAATATCACAAAATTTTATAGAGATCGTTCTGTTACTGATCTTCTGTTACTTCTATTTATAATCATAAAAAACACTTTATGATATTAATCCTTTTATATTTATTGATACTTCTCTTATGGTTCAGCATATAAACTATCTTGATAAATATTCTGAGTGCATTTGAAAAGAATGTGTTATCTTTTGACCTTGAGTGGAAAGTTACACAAATGTTAAACAGACTGAGCTGTCTGACAGCACTGTTTGAATCCCCTCTATCCTTACTGTCCACTTGGGTCACTATAATGAGTTAACAATCACTGAAGACTGGCATTAAAATCACTGACTGTAACTGCGGATTTGTCTGTTTCTTCTTGCACTTTTATCAGTTCCCGCTTCATGTATTTTGAAACTCTGTTATTAACAGAATAATTGTTTACTTCACATAGATAACCAGGAGCAGCGTTGCTGGACGATATTGTAGCTCTCACTTTTTGAGGACTCTCCATACTGTTTTCCATAGTGACTGTACCAATTTACATTTCCCACCAACAGTGCACAGTGTTTCCTTTTCTCAACAACCTCCCTAAC
The DNA here is from genome assembly GCA_006410615.1 of Neotragus moschatus. Classification (NCBI taxonomy): domain Eukaryota; kingdom Metazoa; phylum Chordata; class Mammalia; order Artiodactyla; family Bovidae; genus Neotragus; species Neotragus moschatus. The sequence goes on along the minus strand of SJYA01003759.1, from coordinate 57,397 downwards.
ACTTGTCATTTACTGTCTTTTTGACAACAGCCATTTTAACGGGCGAGATGACATCTCACTGTGGTTTTGACTTGCACTTCCCTGATGATTTGTGATGTGGAGCCCCTTTTCATGTGTCTGTGGCCATCTATACGCTTTCTTTGGAATAACGTCTATTCAGATCCTCTGTGAAAACACTAACTAGAAAAGATGTATGCACCCTTACGTTCATTGCAGCATTTTTAGAGACAGAGAAGCAACCTGTCCATTAATAGACGAATGGATAAAGATGTGACATATGTATACGATGGAATGCTGCTGTTGTTCGCTGCTCAGTCATGTCCTACTCTTTGCGACCCCATGGACTACAACATACCAGGCTTCCCTGTCCTTCTCTTATCTCCCACAGTTTGCTCAAACCCATGTCCATTGAGTCAGTGATGCCATCCAACCATCTCATCCTCTGTCACCTCCTCCTCCTGGCCTCAATCTTTCTGAGGCTCAGGGTCTTTTCCAGTGAGACGGTTCTTCGCATCAGGTGGCCAAAGTATTGGAGCTTCAGCTTGAGCATTAGTCCCTCTGATGAATATTCAGGGTTGATTTCCTTTAGGACTGACTGGTTTGATCTCCTTGCTTTCCAAGAGATTCTCAAGAGTCTTTTCCAACACTACAGCTCGAAAGCATCAATTCTTCAGCACTCAGTCTTCTTTATGATCCAACTCTCATATCCACATATGACTACTGGAAAAACCATAGCTTTGACCATACAGACCTTTGTCAGCAAAGTGATGTCTCTGCTTTTTATGATGACATAGATCACAGTTTTGTGTACCTCAATGAAACTATGAGCTATGTCATGTAGGGCCACTGAAGATGGAAAGGTCATGGGGGAGAGCTCTGACAAAGCAGGGTCCATTGGAGAAGGGAGTGACAAACTACTTCAGCATTCTTGCCTTGAGAACCCCATGAACAATATGAAAAGGCAAAAATGGAGTATTACTCAGCCATAAAAAGAGTGAAATCTTCCCGTATGCAACAACATGGGTAGACATAAAGGGTATTAAGTGAAATAAGTCAGAGAAAGACAAACACTGTACAATTTCCCTTATATATGAAATCTAAAAAACAAAACAAACAAACAAACGTAACAAAACAGAAACAGAGTCACAGATTCAGAAAACCAACAGGTGGTTGCCAGAGTGGAGAGAGTGAGGGGACGAGAGAAACAGGTAAGGGATCCTAAGAGGTACAAAACTCCAGTTGCAAAATAAATGAGGCCCAGGTATAAGTGTACAGTGTGAGAATACAGCAATATGTAATATCTTTGTATGGTAAAAGATGGTATCTAGACTTATCATAATGATCAGCTTAAGATGTACTGAAACACTGAATCACTGTGAAGCCAATGCAAAGCTGAGGTCACTACGCTTCGAAAATAAGCAAATAAACAAACTCATTAGAAAAGAGACCAGTTTTGTGGCTACTGGGAGTAACGGGAAGGGGTTGGGGGAATTGCATCAAGGCAGTCAAAAGGTACAAACTTTCTGTTATTTAGTACTAGGGATATAATGTACAATATGATAAATATAATTAACTGCTATATGTTATGTGTGAAAGTGGTTAAGAGTAAATCCTAAGGCTTCTCAACACAAGAAAAAAAACTTTTTTTTCTATTTCTTTAATTTTGTATCTATATAAGATGATGGACGTCCACTAAACTTACTGTGGTAATCATTTCATGATATATATAGTCAAACCATTATGTTGTACACCTTAAACTTATACCAAGCTGTATGTCAATTATATCTCAACAAAACTGGAAGAAAAAAAGAGAGAAAAATTATTTAAAATTATTATGTACTCTTCGGGAAGAGATCTCTCTATAGCTCAAACGGTAAAAACTCAATCTGTGATGCGGGAAATCAGGGTTTGATCCCTGGGTCAGGAAGATCCCCTGGAAAAGGGAATGGCAACCCACTCCAGTATTCTTGCCTGGAGAATCCCATGGACAGAGGAGCCAGGTGGGTTACAGTCCGTGGGGTCACAAAGAGTTGGACATGACGGAGTGACTCACACACACACATACACACACGGGGAAGTAACCCCTGCATCATTATGAAATAACTTTATCCCTGCTAAGATTCTTTGTTCTAAAATCTACTGTCTGGTACTAATGGTGTATTATATATTATAGTTCACAATATATACTGTTCTGTATAACAGTATATAGTGACCAGCTATCTTCTAATTTGTGTGGGAAGATAAATAATGGTCCTTCAAAGATGTTTATATCTTTTTTTTTGAGAGTTGCAATATTTTATTTTATATAAACATGTATCTACTCTTTTTCAAATTCTTTTCCCATTTAGGTTGGTATATTATGTTTAGCAAAGTTCCCTGTGCTATACAGTAGGTTCTTGTTGGTTATCCATTTTAAATACAGTAATGTGTACAGTTCCATTCCAAACTCCCTAATTATCTCATCTCTCCCCCCTTTCCCCTGGTAACCTTAAGTTTGTTCTCTAAGTCTGTGAGTCTGTTTCTGTTTTGTAAATGAGTCAATTTTTATCATTTCTTTTTAGATTCCATATATGAGATATCATACAATATTTCTCTTTCTCTTACTTCACTCAGGATGACAATTTCTAGGTCTATCCATGTTGCTGCAAAAGGCATTATTTCATTTGTTTTAATGGTTAAGTAATATTCCATTGTATATATGTACCACATCATCCTTACTCATTCCTTTGTTGATGAGTATTAAGTTGTTTCTATGTCTTAGCTATTGTAAACAGTGCTACAATGAACACTGGGGTGCATGAATCCTTTCAGACCATGTTTTTCTCCCAATATGTGTCCAGGAGTAGGATTGCAGGATCATACGGTAGCTCTATTTTTAGTTTTGAAAGCAATTTCCATACTGTTCTCCATAGTTCAGTTCAGTTTGGTCACTCAGTTGTGTCCAACTCTTTGCAACCTCATGGACTGCAGAACGCCAGGCTTCCCTGTCTATAACCAACTTCTGGAGCTTGCTCAAACTCATGTCCATCAAGTTGGTGATGCCATCCAACCATCTCATCCTCTGTCATCCCCTTCTCCTCCTGCCTTCAATCTTTCCCAGCATCAGGGTCTTTTCCAGTGAGTCAGTTCTTTGCATCAGGTGGCCAAAGTATTGGAGTTTCAGCTTCAGCCTTCCAATGAATACTCAGGACTGATTTCCTTTAGGATGGACTGGTTGGATCTCCTTGCAGTCCAAGGGACTCTCAAGAGTCTTCTCCAACACAGTTCAAAAGCATCAATTCTTCAGTGCTCAGCTTCCTTTATAGTCCAACTCTTACATCCATACACGACCACTGGAAAATCCATAGCTTTGACTAGATGAACTTTCATCGGCAAAGTAATGTCTCTGCTTTTTTGAATATGCTGTCTAGGTTAGTCATAGCTTTTCTTCCAAGGAGCGAGCATCTTTTAATTCCATGGCTGCAGTGATTTTGGAGGCCCCCAAAATAAAGTCTGTCACTGTTTCAACTGTTTCCCCATCTATTTGCCATGAAGTGGTGGGCCTGGATGCCATGATCTTCATTTTCTGAATGCTGTGTTTTAAGTCAACTTTGTCATTCTTCTCTTTCACTTTCATCAAGAGGCTCTTTAGTTCTTCTCTGCTTTCTGCCATGGTGGCTATACCAATTTCCATTTCCACCAATAGTGTTGGAGGGTTCCCTTCTCTCCACACTCCCTCTAGCATTTATTGTTTGTAGATTTTTTGAAGATAGCCATTTTGACTGGTGTGAAATGATCTCACTGTAGTTTTGATTTGCATTTGCATCATCTTAGTGGTGTTGAACATTTTTTCATGTGCCTCTTGGCCATCTGTATGCCTTCTTTGGAGAAATGTCTACTTAGCTCTTCAGCCCATTGTTTGATTGGTTTGTTTGTTTTGATGATATTATGCCACATGAGCTATTTGTAAATTCTGGAGACCAATCCCTTCTTGGTCACATCATTTGCAAATATTTCCTCCCAATCTATTGTTTTGTTTACAGCTTCCTTCATATCTTAATCCCTCAAACCCTGAGAATGTTCTCTTATAGACAGCAAAGGAGACTCTGCAGATGTGACTAAGGATCTAGGGAAGAGAATCTTAGCATGGATTATCTGGGTATCTACATAATCACAAGAACTCTTTAAAGATGAAACGGTTGGTAGGAATGTAAATTGGTGTGGCCACTGTGCAAAAGAGTATGGAGGTTTCTCAAAGAAATAAAAATAGAACTACCACATGACCCAGTAACTCCAATCCTGAGTATACATATGAAAAAAACAACAATATTTAAAAAGATACATATACCCCAATAGTCATAGTAGCATTATTTATAACTGCCAAGATATGGGAGCCACCTAAGTGTCCATCAACAGATGAATGGATAAAGGACATGTGTATGCATATACAATGGAATATTACTCAGCCACTGTTGTTGTTTAGTTGCTCAGTTGTATGAGACTCTTCGTGACCCCATGGAGTGTAGCCCACCAGGCTTCTCTGTCTATGGGATTTCCCAGGCAAGAATACTGCAGTAGGTTACCATTTCCTTCTCCAGGAGATCTTCTGGACCCAGAGATCAAACCCACTTCTCCTATATTGCAGGTAGATTCTTTACCACTGAGACACTGGGAACTCAGCCATTAAAAGGAACTAAATTTTACTATTTGCAGGAATATGGACGGACTTGGAGGCCATTATGCTAAGTGAAATAAGTCAGAAACAGAAAGATAAACACTGCATGGTATCCTTCATATGTGAAATCTAAAAAATACAACAAACTAGTGACTACAACAAAAAGACTCACAGACACAGAGAACAAACTAGTTATCAGTGGGGTGGGGAGGGGCAATATAGGAGTAGGGAAGTGGGAAGTACAAACTACTGGGTGTGTGACAGGTTACAAGGGTATGCGTACAATATGGGGAATATAGCCAGTATTTTGTAATAACTGCAAATGGAGTATAACTTTTAAATATTATATTAAAAATAAACACAGAGGAAACCAAAAAGATTAAAAGAGGGGAAGGCAAAGTGACAAGAGAAGCACAGATTGGACAGATGTAGCCAGCAGCAACAGCACCCAGCAGCAAAGCAATGTCATAGCCTCCAGCAGCTGGAAGGGAAAGGAACACATTTTTCGCTGAGCACAGAGAAGGAACCAGCCCTGCTGAGACCTTGGTTTTAACTCCCAGCACTCATTTGGACTTCTGACTTCAGGACTGTAAGAGAATGAATTTGTGTTAAGTCACTAACTTTGTTGTAAATTGTTATCACCATAGGAAACTAATACAACTGATGCTAGCAAAGTATATTTTCTCTCCATTCTTTTCATTTTAACCTATTTATGCATTTATATTTCAAATATGTTTCTGAAAGTAAGCATATAGGTTAGTCTTGCTTTTTAACCCAACATAACAACTCTGCTTTTTAACTGAGAGTGCCTTAATCATTTATGTTCAGTGTGATCGTTAACGTATGGTTGGGTTTGAGAGTATCATCTTATTATTTTTTTCAGTTTTTCTCATCTGTTCTTTATTTTCTTTTCCCTCTTCTACCTCCTTTTGGATTAAAAATGAATATTTTTGTTAATCCATTATATCATCTGTGTTGACTTTTAATTGTGATTAGTTATTTGTTAAGATGTTTTTTTCAGGGTTTATAGTGTATCTTCAACTTATCATGAATGAGTGAGTAAGGGAAAGTCACTTAGTCGTGTCCGATTCTCTGCGACCCCATGGACTGTAGCCCACCAGGCTCTCCTCTGTCCATGGGATTCTCCAGGCAAAAATATTGGAGTGGGTTGCCATTCCCTTCTTCATCAACTTATCACAGTCTACCTCTAAATGATATCTCCTTACATAAATTTTACAGTGGTATACTTCCATTTCTCCTCTAAAAGTCTTTTCATGTTATTATTGCCAGGCATTTTACTTTTATGTACATTTAAAATCTCATAATCAATTGTTATTTTTATTTAAATAGTCAATTATTCTTTAAAACTGATTAATAAGAAAAAATTTGTATTTTTATCCATCAGTTTAGTGGCTCAGTCATGTCTGACTCTTTGCGGCCCCACGGACTGCAGCACACCAGGCTTTCCTGTCCCTCACCAACTCCTAGAGCTTGCGCAAACTCATGTCCATTGAGTCAGTGATGTCATCCAACCATCTTATCCTCTGTCGTCCCCTTTTCCTGCCTTCAATCTTTCCGAGCATCACGGTCTTTTCCAGTGAGTCAGTTCTTTGCATCAAGTGGCCAAAGTATTGGAGTTTCAACTTCAACATCAGTCCTTCCAATGATTACTCAGGACTGATTTCCTTTAGGATGGACTGGTTGGATCTCCTTGCAGTCCAAGGGACTCTCAAGAGTCTTCTCCAACACCACAGTTCAAAACCATCAATTCTTCACAGTCCAACTCTCACATCCATACATGACCACAGGAAAACAATAGCCTTGACTAGACGGACCTTAGTCGGCAAAGTAANCAGTCCTTCCAATGATTACTCAGGACTGATTTCCTTTAGGATGGACTGGTTGGATCTCCTTGCAGTCCAAGGGACTCTCAAGAGTCTTCTCCAACACCACAGTTCAAAACCATCAATTCTTCACAGTCCAACTCTCACATCCATACATGACCACAGGAAAACAATAGCCTTGACTAGACGGACCTTAGTCGGCAAAGTAATGTCTCTGCTTTTTAATATGCTGTCTAGGTTGATCATGAGTTTTCTTCCAAGGAGTAAGCATCTTTTAATTTCATGGCTGCAGTTACCATCTGCAGTGATTTTGGAGCCCTCAAAAAAGACAGTCTGTCACTGTTTCCATTGTTTCCCCATCTATTTGCCATGAAATGATGGGACCAGATACCGTGATCTTAGTTTTCTGAATGTTAAGCCAGCCTTTTCACTCTCCTGTTTCACTTTCATCAAGAGGCTCTTTAGTACCTCTTCGCTTTCTGCCATAAGGGTGGTGTCATCTGCATATCTGAGGTTACTGATATTTCTCCCTGCAATCTTGATTTCAGCTTGTGCCTCATTCCACATGATGTACTCTGCACAGAAGTTAAATAAGCAGGGTGACAATATACAGCCTTGATGTACTCCTTTCCCAATTTTGAAAGAGTTTGTTGTTCCAGTTCTAACCACTGCCTCTTGACCTGCACACCGGTTTCTCAGGAGACAGGTAAGGCGGTCTGGTATTCCCATCTCTTTAAGAATTTTCCACAGTTTGATGGAATAATTTTTATACATAGAGTTAACAAGTCCAATGATCTTCAAGGTATAAATGCAGATTTCCATGGAGTGTCATCGTTCTACTGCCTGAAGAATGTCCTTTAAAATTTCCTATAATACGGGTCTGCTGATGATGAGTCCTTTCAGCTTTTGTGTGTCTAAAACTATTTCACCTTCATTTCTGAAAGATATTATGTTGAGTATGGAATTCTAGGTTCTAGTTATAGAATTCTAGGTATAGAATTTTTTTTTATTACTTTAAAACTGCTGCTTGCATTGTTTCCAACAAGAAATTTGAGTCACTCTCATTACATGAAAAAAAAGCTTTTTTTCCTTATCCACATATTTATAGTCTTCTGATTTCATAAATGACTGAATATTATTTAATTGGTTATATTATTATTTAATTGGTTATATAGTTTGTTAACTATTCAATTTAGGTTGTTTCTAAGTCATTTCATTATAGTAAACAATACCGTGATGAACATCCTTATAAAATATACCTACATATTTGAGTAAACATAGCCATAGAATAAATCCCTGTAAGTAGAACTGCTGATTCAAAAGAATTGTGATTTAAAATTCTGATGAATATAAGTAAACCACCCTGTAAAAAGACTGAACATACATTATTATCAAAAACACATTTTGCTACATTCCTGTCACTGAGAATTCTCAAATGTTTACTGGCATTCTCTTAGGTGAAAATTACACCTCTTAATTTGCATTTCCTTAAATGTGAATGAGATGTTAATCTTTTCAAGTATTTATGTACTTTTTTCTGTGACTTCCTTGTTCATATCCCTTACCTATGTTCTTTATAGTTACCTGTTTGTAAGAGGTTTTTGCATACAATTATAATTACTCCTTGTCATTGTTATTAATATTTCTTCTATGTTTGATGATGATTTTCTTTAGGATATTTTTCCATATAATTTTTTAAAAATGAACGGTCAATTTTATCATTCTTTTCCTTCTTGGCTTCTGGGTTTGAGTTGTTTTACACAAAGGTTTTTCCAAGATTGGAAAAAGATTCACTTGTCTTTTCATCTGGGGCATTTTTTTTACTTTTTGGCCAAACATAAATTAAATTTGGTATAACAAATGATATAGGGGTTCAGTTTTGTGTTTTTCCACTACTAATTGCTTAGTTCTCTCTGCCACCAATTTTAGATGCCATATTTATCACAGATCTGACCCCATATTCCCATTGTATCTGGCTTCTACATCTAAACACTTTATTCTGCTTCATTATGTGTCGATTCTTGTGCCAGTATCAAATTATTTTCATTTTTATTGCTTTTCTAATTGCTTTCACATTATGTAGAGCTGGTTTGTTCCTCTCTATTCTTCCTCTGCTTTTATTTTTTTCAGAATTTTCTTGGCTAGTTTTTATATTTACTTTTCCAATTGAAATTTTATATTATTCTCAAGCTAGCCTCCAGTCCTATAAAGCAAAAAAAAAAAAAAAAAAAAA
>SJYA01003759.1:0-48529 GCA_006410615.1 Neotragus moschatus | reverse complement strand
AAAAAAAAAAAAAAAAAAAAAAACCAATTAACAAATATATGAAATCTGTTTCTGACTGCACTGCCATGCATTTACAGAATAATTTAGGGAGAAGTTTCTTACAATACTGAAACTTTATTGTCAAGAATACGGTTCTTCTTTCCATTTATTCATCTTTTTAATATTCTTCAGCATAATTTTTACACTGTCTTCATGAAGGCATGGCACAATGGCAACCCACTCCAGTACTCTTGGCTGGAAAATCCCATGGACAGAGGAGCCTGGTGGGCTGCAGTCCATGGGGTGCTAAGGGTTGGACATGACTGAGCGACTTCACTTTCACACATTGGAGAAGGACATGGCAACCCACTCCAGTGTTCTTGCCTGGAGAATCCCAGGGACGGGGGAGCCTGGTGGGCTGTCATCTATAGGGTCGCACAGAGTCGTACACAACTGAAGTGAGTTAGCAGCAGCAGCAGCATATAAGTAGATATTTTCTTACTTTTGTAACTACTGTAAATGGGTTCTTCTTTTATATTTTGAAAATGTGTAATATATATATATGAAAGATATGTATTTGTCATCTTTTGTTTTATTACAAAACAAAGGATTACATTTTTTTAAAGCTTTTTAGCTGGAAATAACTTCAGATTTATAAAACAGTTGTAAAAATAAAACAAAAGCTCTACCCATTGTTAATGTTTTGCCACCACTTAAATCATTCTATCTCTCTATATATACATGCACACAGACATATATACACACAGAAATAATAATTTGTATATACCATGTTCCCTTTACTCACTAATATTTAAGGATATATTCTCTAAAAACAAGGACACTACCTTATATAATGATCAAATTAAGAAAATTCAACACTGATAAAATATTATTCTTTAATCTACAATCCATATCTCAATTCTACCAACTGTCTCACCATCTATTTTTTATAACCAGTCTTTCTAGGTTCTTATTATTTCTGACAGTTTTAAGTTCATTCTTTGAGGTTTTACATATAGGAACAAAGAAATAACATCTACAAACATAATACATTTGCCTTCTTTCCTCCATTTATTCTTCTGGGTTTAATTTCCCAAAGCCTATGTTGGCTAGTGACACCACAAAGAGGTCAGACATCTGAATCCAAAAAGGATTCTGAAATTACTGTCTTAAAAGTACAAGTTTAGAAAATACATGACCCTATGAGGTAGAAGTTAAGGGTACTGACTGAGCCACCGGGGAAGCTGATGAGACAGGAGTTAAGGATCAAGTCCTGGTTACACTGCTGATGAGCTGCACAGTGCTGGGGGAAAACCCTTTCTGAACTTCCTCATCAGTAAAATGAGAAAGTTGAGACATAATAATCTCTAAATCCTTTTTAGTACCAGAATTCTATTTCTGCAAGTTACTTATTAAAGAAATAAAGAAAACAGGCCTCACCTGCAGCTTTTCTGTTTTTCTTGATCTGTTCTCCATTCTTGAGCCTGGATGAAGGAACAGTCTTTCCTTTACCTTCAATCTTTAAAGCAGGATTCTGCACTCTTGAAAATCAAACATATTTTTAAAATTACTATCATGTTCTCCACAAACATTCACAGAGAATCATACCAAATTTTTTTACTAATATTTTTTAAAACTCAAAGGTATTTTACTAGGCTGTTGTCATGCATGATGGCAGTTTTATACAAGGAGATTGCTCCTGAATAAGTTGCAGATAATTCAGTGACATACATGCTGGTTATTGTGGTTTCTAGGCTTATCTTTTTGTCAGCTATGGTATCGCTCCTTTAGGGACAGCCAGTCACAAGTGTGAGTATTTTGAGTCTCTTGTCCTTCACTCCCCACCTAGGCATGCCACTATCTACTCTATTTCCAACTTCTAGGGAAAAAGAGGCAAGCTCTCTGCAAGAAAGAAAGGACTTGCCATGTAGTATGGCACTGATCAAAAACTGTAAAAAACTGAGATAAGAACAGAAATACAGATCAATGAGACAGAATAGAGAACTCCAAAATAAACCTACTCATATACAGTCAATTAATCTACGACAAAGGGGCCAAGAATATATCATGGGGAAAGGATAATCTCTTCAATAAATGGTGTTAGGAAAACCGGACAGTCATATGTAAAAGAAAAAGAACTGGACAACAATCTTAAACCACATACAAAAATCAACTCAAAATGGAGTAAAGACTTAAACACAAGATATGAAATCATAAAACTCCTAGGAAGAAATGTAAGTAAGCACCTTGACATCAGTAATGGGAATGATATTTTGGATTTCACACCAAAAGCAAAAATAAACAAGTAAAACTACATCAAACAAAAAACTTTCTGTATAGACAATGAAACTATCAACAAAATGGAAAAAAAAAAAAACCTACCAAAGGGAGAAAATATTTGCAAATCATATATCTGAAAAGGAGTTAGTATCCAAACATATAAATAACTCATACAACTCAACATCAAAACAGAAAATAAATCTGATTAAAAAATGTGAGAGGAGCTAAAGAGACATTTCCAAAGAAAGCATCCAAATGGCCCACCATCCAAATGGTACATGAAAAGGTGCTCAGTATCACTAGTCATCAGGGAAATGTAGATTAAAACCACAATAAGATATCACCCCATACCAGTCAGAATGGTCATTATCAAAGTCTATAAATAATAAATGCTGGAGACAGTGCAGAGAAAAGGGAGCCTTCATGCACTGTTGCTGGGAATGTAAATTACTGCAACCACCATAGAAAACAGCATACCAATTCCTCAAAAAATTAAAAATAGGGCTACCATATGATCCAGCAATTCCACTACTGGGTACCTATTCAAAGGAAACAAAATCACTATCTCAAAATAATATCTGCAGTCCCATTTTCACTACAGCTTTATTTATAACAGTCAAGACATGGAAGTAACCTAAGTATCCAACGATGGATGAATGGATAAAGAAAATGTCACACACACACACAATAGAAAAGTATTTAACCATAGAAAAGAAGAAAATCCTGCCATCTGTGACAACACAAATGGGCGTTGAGGGCATTATGCTAAAAGAAGTAAGCCAGACAGAGAAAGACAAACAATGTATGACCTCACTTATATGTGGAATCTAAAAAAACAAATAGATACAGAGAATAGACTGGTTCTGTAGGTTAGAGACAGGATGGGTAAGTGAAATGAGTAAAGGTGGTCAAAAGGTAGTAATGTATAGCATGGTGGCTATAGTGAATAATACCATATTACATGTTTGAAAAGCTGCTAAGAGAGTAACCCTTAAAAGTTCTCAACCCCCCCAAAAAAATAATTTGTAACTATGTGTGGTGATGGATTTTAAACAAAGAAAGAAAATTAGCATTAAGCTAAAATACAATTTCCCATTACTTTAGCCTAAAAAGAGAAAGTAAAGGTGTTTTCTGGTTTTTTTTTTGTTTTTTTTTTTTTACTTTTTATTTTTTTTTATTCTTTTATTAATTTTTATTTTTTTAGTTTGTTTTGCTTTACAATACTGTACTCATTAATCGCAAAATAAATGTTAACAACACTGAAAAATAAAGTTCTTTACTTAGACATAACTATAAAAAAGCAGACATTACTTTGCCAACAAAGGTCCGTTTAGTCAAGGCTATGGTTTTTCCAGTAGTCCTGTATGGATGTGAGTGTTGGACTATAAAGAAAGCTGAGCACCTAAGAATTGATGATTTTGAATAGCGGTGTTGGAGAAGACTCTTGAGAGTCTCTTGGACTGCAAGGAGATCCAACCAGTCCATCCTAAAGGAGATCAGTCCTGGGTGTTCACTGGAAGGACTGATGTTGAAGCTGAAACTCCAATTCTTTTGCCACCTGATGGGAAGAGCTGACTCATTGGAAAACACCCTGATGCTGGGAAAGACTGAAGGCAAGAGAAGAAGGGGACGAGAGGATGAGATGATTAGACGGCATCACTGACTCAATGGACAATGAATTTGAGTAAACTCTGCGAGTTGGTGATGGACAGGGAGGCCTGGCATGCTGCAGTCCATGGGGTCACAAAGAGTCAGACATGACTGAGCAACTGAACTGAACTGAACTGCACTGTAAACTTACTCTAATGTCCCAAGCATAAGTCTATAGCATACCTGAAATTCTCAGTTGAAGAGCTATTATTTGTTTGATCCTCAGAGCCAAGTGTTTTGGGTAAAATTTTCTCTGGCATCTTATACGTGTCATCTGTGGGCTTTACCTCTCTGGCTACTTTTAGTCTGGACGATCTCCTTAACACATGTGGAGGGTCTTGGTCAGAGTTACTTTTCAGATATGAGTTTCTCTTGTTATTTATTGGCTCACAAGAGGTGACATTTTGATGAACCAAAATTTGCAATTCAAATGGATTTGGGTCTTCTAGACTCTGTAATAAGATGTAAATACATATACAAATAATTACAACAATTCAAACAAAAATAAAATTAGAAGAAATTAAGTTTTATTTTGTCCTTTGATTACACAAAAATGCCTCATAAGATGAAAATATAAAAATCCATGACATATGTGACCAGAATGAAAATTTCATATTAATATAATAAATGACAACATAGATTTAAAAGCTTAACACAAAAATATATTACTTGTATTACGTAAGTAATATTCATCGTTAAAACTCAAAGGTAGGGAATTCCCTGGCAGTCCAGTGGTTAAAACTGCCTTCCAATTCAGAGGGTGTATGTTTGATCCCTGGCTGGGGAGCTAATATTTCACATGTCTCAAGGTCAAAAAAAACAAAACATAAAACAGAAACAATATTGTAGCAAATTCAATAAAGACTTTTAAAAAATGATCTACATCAAAAAAACAAAAATCTAAAAAAAAAAAAAAAAAACTCAAGGTCAAACTTAAGGTCACTCTGGGTGCTTTCATTTTTATAGGAAATGAGTAGAACAAAATGATGATTGGCACATAAAAACAGCAGAAATATCATGCCAGGCCAGATCAATGTCCTATACAGTCTAGAACTTTGCTATTTGACAGCAACGGTAAGTGGTATTTGTGGGACAAGATAGTATTAGTATATAACTTCCATTACACTGATTTAAAAGGTTAGCCAGTATATCATGAATGGCTCTAATATCCCCTTAATAATCCATTATGGGTTTAACTTTCACAGGGATACATGTTTTTATACATACCATGTAAACCTTTCTTGAGCTTATTTATATATCCAGCATGTGAAGCTTTACAAGGTAACAAATTTCATATTTTCACTACAGCTAAGTAAAAGAGTATTTAATTTGATCTATTCTAAATCAATCTCCTTTCTACTTTTATGTAGACTTTTTTTTAAGCCTGCCTAAGTTAAAGCTTAAAGCTTACTCTATCAATATTAGTCATAATTTCCGACAACAGGGGATGAGATGGCTGGATGGCATTACCAACTCGATGGACGTGAGTTTGAGTGAACTCTGGGAGTTGATGATGGACAGAGAGGTCTGACATGCTGCAATTCATGGGGTCGCAAAGAGTCGGACACGACTGAGCGACTGAACTGAACTGAAGTTAAAGCTTATTCTATCAATATCAGTCATAATTTCCTACACTTTACTAATATCATCTCTTTTTAGATGAGAATCTTGGAATGTTTAATTTAATCCTGATGTCCTATCCCCATGATCAGTTTCTCTTTTTCTGGATTTTTTAAAATATCATTAAAAAATGTCTGTATTGAAATTTTTTGATCAGAATTGCATGCAGTATTATTGTAGGTATGTATGTTATGTGAATAACATGAGCTAAGTATCACATTATTTAAACCTTTCAAGAAATGTTCAAAAGAGCATTTTGGTAAGAGCCAGAAGGAAAAGAGAAAAAATATCCAAATGACCTAGTGAATTGGTTAAATAAATTATATGTATTATTTTATACACATAATATATATATGCCCACACAGTGGAATACCACTCAACAAATAATAAGATTTAAGTACTGCTACCTGGAGAAGGAAATGGCAACCCACTCCAGTATTCTTGCTTGGAAAATCCCTTGGACAGAGGAGCCTGGCAGGCTACACAGTCCATGGAGTTGCAAAGAGTCTGACACGACTTAGTGACTAAACAACAAAAAGTAGTGCTACATTCGTTGACATAGAAAGATAACCAAGATGTATTATTAAAATTTTAAAATGTTACAAAGCATCATGTATAATATAATCCAATTTATATAAAATAAACGTACAGAGACTGTGCATAGCAAAAATGGAGACATACAGTAAATAGTTAACAATTATCTCTGGTAAGTGGAATTGTCGGAGACTTCCTCTTACTGTAATGTTTGATTTTTTTTTATAATGAAGTGGTATTACTATTATAATCAGGAAAAAATTGCCAACATGAAAAGTTGGTAAGTTAGTTAAGTGATAGGCACTGGAGGGTCTCCCAGCACAAAAGTCCAGGAACTCTAAACCAAACTGTGTCACCGGACAGTATCCTCAGCCACGAAAAGCAAAGCTGTACTGAAGCCAGGCAGACCAGCTACATTTCCCTCTCCTGGAAGACCAACTACGTTTATGTCCAACTAGAAATTAACATGGGGTATCTTACCTCTACTTTGCACTCAGGTAGACATAGTGATTTTCTGAGCTAACAGGGGAAAAGTCTAAGAAAGAATTTTTTCTTTCGTCTATATAAGCAATATGATAATGATATATCTTCTCAGGTTTTCAGAGGAGAAACTTGACTACTTTAACTTTCAACTTTCCTTGAAAACTCTACACTGGGAACTTTCAAAAGGATCACTATATGCTTCCAAGTTAAAAAGTATCTTCTGAGTGTTGTTGTTTAGGTAAAAGGTTTGAATTTAAAATAAACTGTATGGGTAATGAAGACTCATCACGCTAAAAGGTAAAATTGTCGGTTCATACTTACACTTATTTGCTGCACTGGAAGATGCTTGTCCTGCAGCTCAGCTAACTTGGAATCTTCTTCAAATGGTGGAGTAGAACAAAGAGTCTCAAAATCCACCTCTGCTATCTGTGTGCAGTCTTCGTCAGTCTGAGACATACTGGGCTCCACTCCTGAACATTCATTTCCAGCACGGAGACTGCTGCCTCCCTCTTTCCTGTGACAGATGGGTTCCACCTTGGCTTCTGACAATGGGTTTAAGGCTGTTGGTACCTCAGCTGGCAATGAAACATCCTTTGGGTCTTCTAGAAAAGCTTTGTGACATGTCAAAGGTATTGACATGGAGCTCGAAGAGTTGCTCAATGGATTTGCCAGCTCTCTAGGTTCAAAATCATTCATTATTCTAATCAGTCTTTCCTCCTGGCTGATTTCCGGTGATGTGAGCATCCTTTCTAAGGCAGACACAAAAGTTTCAAGAGAGCTTTCTTCATCTTTGTTTCCTTCCGAAGTCATGGTCAATGCGCCTTCCCCACTAGGCTCCGTCTCTGGCTCTATTAATGACTTCTCCTTCACAGCAAATGTATCAAATTCTTTAACAGAAGTATTTGAGAGAAGGCTTATTTCAGAAGAGTCTCTCTCTCTACTAAGTTCCTATATATTCGAAATAGAAGTTACATTATTAGTGCAGATACCAAAAAGTGTTTAAAATGAAAACATTATAGTTTTCTAGTTCACCATGTTGCTAAGTTCCACTAAAAAGCTTTACCAACTTTCCTCCCTTCCATAAATATAAATATTCTTTATTACTTTCTTATATCAAATACTAATGACAATGAACCCATGGTTAAACATTTAATGGTGGATCAAGGGTAAAATTGGCTGGACCATAATTACAGATGACAAATTATCTATTCATTTAAGTTCAAATTATCTGGGCTACAAACACATGAAAAGATACTCAACATCACTCATTATCAGAGAAATGCAAATCAAAACCACAATGAGGTACCATTTCACACCAGTCAGAATGGCTGCAATCCAAAAATATACAAGCAATCAATGCTGGAGAAGGTGTGGAGACAAGGGAACCCTCTTATGCTGTTGGTGGGAATGCAAACTAGTACAGCCACTATGGAGAACAGTGTGGAGATTCCTTAAAAAACTGGAAATAGAACTGCCTTATGACCCAGCAATCCCATTGCTGGGCATACACCCCGAGGAAACCAGAACTGAAAGAGACATGTGTANTGCAAATTAGTACAGCCACTATGGAGAAGAGTGTGGAGATTCCTTAAAAAACTGGAAATAGAACTGCCTTATGACCCAGCAATCCCATTGCTGGGCATACACCCCGAGGAAACCAGAACTGAAAGAGACATGTGTACCCCAATGTTCATTGCAGCACTGTTTATAATAGCCAGGACGTGGAAACAACCTAGATGTCCATCAGCAGATGAATGGATAAGAAAGCTGTGGTACATATACACAATGGAGTATTACTCAGCCATTAAAAAGAATACATTTGAATCAGTTCTAATGAGGTGGATGGAACTGGAGCCGATTATACAGAGTGAAGTAAGCCAGAAAGAAAAGCATCAATACAGTATACTAACACATATATATGGAATTTAGAAAGATGGTAATGATAACCCTGTATGCAAGACAGCAAAAGAGACACAGAGGTATAAAACAGTCTTTTGGACTCTGTGGGAGAGGGAGAGGGTGGGATGATTTGGGAGAATGGCATTGAAACATGTATACTATCACGTAAGAAACGAATTGCCAGTCTAAGTTCGATGCAGGATACAGGAGGCTTGGCGCTGGTGCACTGGGATGACCCAGAGTGATAGCATGGGGAGGGAGGTGGGAGGGGTTTCAGGATTGGGGTCACGTGTACACCCGTGGCGGATTCATGTTGATGTATGGCAAAACCAATACATTATTGTAAAGTAAAATAAACAGAAATAAAAATAAATTATCTGGGCTAAGGGAAGAGGCAGAGATAACATGGATAGTTAGACTAAGAGATAACCTGAAAACTTCACTGCACTTAATGGTTGAAAAACTCTCCCTTGCTAAAAATCCCTACTGAATTTTATTAAAACTGTTAACCAGGAACAAAACTGGTGTAGTTTCACCTTCTTTTTGTTCCCTACCTCTGTATGAATATGTAAATGTGAAGTAAAAAGGCCAAAGGACAGGAGGTCAGTGGGGAGAAAAGGAGAAATGAAAACACAGATCTATGTAAATATTATAAGCTCTGCTATAAATCAATGGTTCTGACCTGTGGTTATTTTAGACAAAAAGCACAAAACTACAGCACTATTTTGAGAACAGTGATCAAAATATTATTAGACTTCTTTTGAAAATGCTTTTAAAATCATTTATAAGCCATTCAAGAAAATCAGTTTCAATAGCTTAAAGGCACTAAGCTATTTTTCAACATTTCAGATTGTTAATTTGCANCTGTGGTTATTTTAGACAAAAAGCACAAAACTACAGCACTATTTTGAGAACAGTGATCAAAATATTATTAGACTTCTTTTGAAAATGCTTTTAAAATCATTTATAAGCCATTCAAGAAAATCAGTTTCAATAGCTTAAAGGCACTAAGCTATTTTTCAACATTTCAGATTGTTAATTTGCATAACCTTAAATAACAGAATGGATTTCGGTGACTTTTGCCTGTTTCTAAAAATCAAGTCCACCTTCACTGACACACCACTGCACTGTAATTTGTAAGTCCTCTAATACTTGGATTTGATTTGAATAAGAGAAGTGAAGAACATTTTATTCTCCCTCTCCTCCTTTTCCACCTGCCACCATTTATATTCTCTGTACATAGCATGCAGAGCTTAAGAAGATATACTTATTTGTTAGCAACTCAACCTATAAGATGCTCTGAAAGATAAAAGAAATTTAGAAGGAACTGAAGAACTAGACCCTACCCATTATTTAAACATGTTCAAGCTTTCCTTCCTATCTGAAATCCTTATATCTACTAAACTCAAGGCCCTAAATCAAATAACACTTACATATATATTGAATTGAACTCTGCCCTAAAGGAACTTAACTCCTAAATTAAAATTGAAGGCATTAACACATGACATTAAATAAACTATAGACAACATCAAAAACACTGCACTAACTCAAATTAATAGTGTAAACCATAGCCCTAGTGTTACAAGAATAAGTTTTCTCGAGCAGAAAAAAGAGGAGCCAGTGAAGAGTTTTCAAGATAGCCTAAAATTGGTTAAATAAGTTTCTTTACCTCAAGAGTTTTTAGAAGGTACGTTATCAGTCTCTGAGGCTTTGGCATACAGTGCTCTCTAAACTTCTTTGCTCAAAAAATCCTTTTTCTCAAATATATTAATATCATAGGAGGCAAGTGATAGGTAAATACTGACATAGTAAATAATGAATGCTAGATAAAGAGGGAGTAGTTACTTTGGTCAAGATCACTAAAGTCATCTGAGACAGATCCAACGAGATGGTACTTAAGCCAGAAATTAATGATTTGTGAAGGAATAAAAGAAGAGAAAAACACACATTTCTTAAGCACCAACTAGTACCAAACACTATGAGCTATCATTTCTCACAGCCCTCACTGTAAGTCTATGAAGTGAGTATCATTTTCCATATATCACACACGTAAATGACATACTTCCCTTGGAATGCAACCTATATAGTTCAAAATGTTATGCTTTCTCTTGCTTTCTGGCTCCTGACTTGAACAAAGGCATAGAGGTGGGAATGCTAACATATACCTGAGATGAAGTAAGGTACAGCTATGACAGGGTTGGCCTGGGGAGGTCCTTGGCTGTTGGAGTCTGTTATGGATGGAGCCAGTCTTATTGTCCTCTGATTTCCCATAGCACCAAGCAGAAAGCAAAGCCACAACAAGCACTCAGTACATGTTTATCATTTAGCAACTGGAAGAGGAGAAAGCAGTATCCAACAGGGAATATCAAAAGAAAGAGGGAAACAGATGTTAGGAAAGCGTCCTCACGCTTTCGGTCTGTCTTGGGCAGCCCAGAGTGAATGGGGGAATGCAGGGGAAAAAATATTTGCAATTCACAAAAAACCTTGTGAACAGTAAAAGCATGCTTTATTCCAAAGGAGGATTTATAAGAGTTTATAAGCAAAGTATTGGAAAATTATTCCCCTTTAAAAAAAAACACTGAAATGGCTTGTTAGACACATCTTCTCAGGGTAATAGACAAAGCAACAGAACACACTTTTGCTATATTACCTCAGCAATTAATCTGATATTATATTCTCCTCCTCTAGATAATGAATAAAAGACTCAGAATGCCAGAAAAGAAGCACAGATCAAGAAAACTCTATTTAATTAGAGACAAGAATAAATACTGAAATGGGTTTCCACTATAGATGTAAGAAAAGTGTCCTCAGGCTTTCTGTCTGAGGCAGCCCAGATTGAATGGGAAATGTAGGGGATAAAAATTTTTGCAATTCACAAAAAACCTTGTGAACGGTAAAAGCCTGCCTTATTCCAAAGAAGGATTTATATGAGTTTTCATGAAAAATATTGGAAAATGATTCCTCTTAAAAAAAAAAAAAAACAACACTGAAATGGGTTGTTATACAATTCTATTGAAATGGTCTAGTCATATTTCTGCTTAGGGGAAAACTTAAATGGGCTTGATACTTATTAATATAATTTTAAAAAATCTAAACCCAAGATCTGAATAGCTAATTTCCATTATACAGACAAACCTTTTCTGGTTGTGTTAACACTTCAGGATTTTCAGCCTCAGGTCCTAAAAGATAACATCATATGTTTTCATCCCAGTTTTCTTAAAGCAATAAAACATACTGTCTCACTCAGCATTTCTTAATCACATAACTTGAAATGATTTCCTCAGACATGCATGAGATATATCTAACATTTTATAAATGTTACATCAATTTATTAAAAGTATCATGTTAGCAATGAAGTTGTGAAATTCTTCCATTCCTTAAGAAATATTTCACATGAAGCAAGATAAAATGATAATTATTTGGAATTAGTCGAATTAAAAACCAACCTCTCTGGCTTCCCTGGTGGCTCAGTGATAAAGACTGCCTGCTCACGCATGAGATACAGGTGTGGCCCCTGGTTCAGGAAGAGCCCATGTGCAGTGGAGCAACTAAGCCCCCGTGCCACACTACTGAGCCCACAGGCCACAGCTACTGAAGCCTGCAAGCCCTAGAGGCCATGCTCCTCAATACAAGAGAAGCCACTGCAGTGAGAAGCCCAGCACGACAACAAACAGCCCCCAAGCAGCCACAGAAAGCCCACGTACAGCACCAAAGACCCAGGGCAGCCAGAAACAGAAATAAAGACAATTACTAAAAACAACAAAAAACAAAAACCTCTCTACTCTGGCTGAGTCCTTCTAAGTATCTGCAACTACATGAGGAAAAATCACATCTGAAAAAGCATATCTGCTTTTTCAATGTCATCATCTTCTCCATTAGGTGTAATAGAATTTAAATGAGTTAATGTGGTTAAGCATAGAAGGAACATTCATGTAAGGGCCAAAAGGAATCAGGAAATGTCCTAAATGTACATGTATTAAAAATCTTTACTTCTTAAAGTCATTAAGGTTTTTTACACATTTTGCTATAGTTTATATATATATATAGAGAGAGAGAGAGAGACTACACTGCTAACATTTTTTGAGTCCATGAACTCATGGTTTTTTTCACAGTTATTTCCATAAACCAAAATCACTGTTCGTTTCTTTGCTTAACTAATTTGCCACAGGTTGGACAGTGGGAGCACAACTGATCTAGCTCTTTATCCTTTTAGCACTGCCCTCAGTCACCCTTGAAAACATTTTTGTTTTCCACCAATGGTAAGATGGTTCAGATCCACCCTATCTTCAAGCTCCAGATCAGTTATCCTTTTAGGACAGGTTTACTTGGCATTTGTACACCCAGAGCATCCACACCAGAGAAGGCAATGGCACCCCACTCCAGTACTTTTCCCTGGAAAATCCATGGACAGAGGAGTCTGGTAGGCTGCAGTCCATGGGGTCGCTAAGAGTAGGGCACGACTGAGCCTGGAGAATCCCAGGGGCAGGGAAGTCTGGTGGGCTGCTATCTATGGGGTCGCACAGTTAGACACGACTGAAGCGACTTAGCAGCGGCAGCAGCATCCATATGCCTGGCACTCAGCAGGCTCAATACATATTTGTTAAAATAATGAATAAATAATATTACAGACCAAAATCCAGGCACTAGGGGTACCTAGTTAAGAGTTGGTGCTGGGCTTAAATGGTAATTCTATTGTTATAGTGGCAACAAAACAGGAGAGGGCAGAACTTTTAAAACTTAACTTTTCAATTTCAACAATCATGTCCTTGTACCTGTTCTTATAATGCAAGGTTTCAAAGACCACTAAGAATATTTACTACACTGTCATACAACATACTTAGGAGACACTCCAAAGAGAAAGACAGCCATCCTCTAATACAGCTGAAATCCAGCAAATGGCCTGCTATGAACAGAGAAAACAAACACTTTTTAAATTTGAGCCCCTGAGTTGCAAGTAAAAGAGCAGACACATGGAGGAGCAAGTACTGACTGTACCTGAGCTGCTTCTCGCATGATCCAAGGTCAACAGCAATACTGATTTCATATGTAAAAGTGTATGGCAGCAATTACAGTAGACCAGCCTAGCTGTAAATAAATCCATACCTAACTAAGGCGTCTACTTTTAGGCAAAGACAAATTCATTTTATATGACTCTACCCATAAAAGCTTACCTAGACTACTTTGGTGGTTCAGTGAAAGTTCAGCCTGGGGAAATGATACCGTGAACACTGGATGATTTTTTCTAAACCTCAGGAAAAAAAAAAAAAAATCAATTAATAAATAAGTACAAAATTTTAAGTAGAAAAAAACTCTACTATTTCTCATTCGGATAAATTTAAATTTCTTTTTAATTTAAAGGAATTTCAAATAGGCTTTGCCTTTGCTCCATCATTCTAGTTACTTTTACAATTACTACTAATTTATTAACATGCAAATTTCAAATGGCTTCAAAACTGGAGAGAGCCAAAACAGTAAGGAATGAACTTCAGTAGTGTAAACAAGCTAAAGTACACTTAGATCTGAAAGTAACTTTGGAGGTGATTGTCTACTAAATACAGAGGTTGGGTGAGAGAGAAAAATTTGTCCTAATTCATGTAGCATGGCTATTTAAATCCTCAAATACACTTAAAGTCTGTCATTATAGTTTAAGATGTTAAGTGAAAGTCAGTAATGAGAAAATTCTGACATTATTTACCTTACTAGTATTTCACAGCAAGGGGAAAAGGGTAGGAAATGCTGAAGGGAAGAGATTACAAGAAAATAAAGGTCATGCTTAACCTACAATTTTGATCATCTACCCTGGGATAATTAAAAGTTGATTGAAGAAAAGCAATCAGTAAACTATTTTTTTCTCAATCTAATTTACTATACAAATGCAATCAAGATATCTTCCTTTAAAAAAAAAAACTGCTTGTTCCAGTTGTTTTAAGAAGAGTTTTCATGCAACAGGCATAGCTATTGGAATCCTAAGCAAGAATAATAAATTGAACATTCTCTCCTGCCTAAAAAATAAAAGCAATCAATATAAGCTATCTTGAAAATTAAACTGCTCATACAGAATAATTTCCATGAGGCAAACAGAAAAAATGCCAATTTTTTTCCTAAAATATGAGTACAAGCTGATCTAAAATAAAACAAAATCATAGTCTGAATCAACACCAGTATTTTTTTCCCTTAATTATAAAAGAGAATTTTGAAATTAGAGCAAACTTTCACGTAAGTTATTAAAAACCTTATTTATATTAGACATAGTTATTTATATCAGATAAGGCTGCAAACAACACACATGTCCAATAAGAGAAAAATGATTACATGAATTATAGTATAAGTTATACAATGAAATAATATGAGGTCATTAATGCATGTTTTTAAAAAATATTAAAGATGTGAAATAGTAATTATGATAAACTACTACTTAAAAACTTTAAAACAAGAGGAATTCCCTGATGGCCCGGTGATCAGGAATCCAGGCTTCCACTGCAGGGGGCAGGGGCTCAATATCTGGTTTGAGAACTAAGACTCTGCAAGCTGCATGGTGAGGCCAAAGAAAGAAAGAAAGAAAAAAAAAAAAAAACAGGAAACAAAACTATCTGCAGAAGAATCTCAACTTGGTTGAAAATACAAACAAAACAAAAATATATAGAAAGCCTGAAATAAAATGTTCCAAAATGTTAACAATGGTTCTCTCCAAGCAGTGAGATTATAGATGTTGTATCAGTCTTTTCTTTTTCCAATTCTGAAGATGAACTTATATTGCTGATATAGTCAGTAAAAGGGTGATTCTCAAACTTTTGCCCCTTGGACTCCTTTATAATCTTAAAAATAGTGATGAACTCAAGGAGTTTTTATTAATGTGGCTTATATTTACTTGTATTTACATGTTAAAAATTAAGATGGAGAAAAAATGTTAAATAATCATTAACTTAGAAAAACAATCTAATAAATTAATATTTTATTAAAATTATTGTATTTTCCAAAATGAAAAAAAGTTAGTGAGAAAGTTTCACATTTTAAAAAGTCTCTTTAATATAAGACAGCTGCCATCTGAACTGCTACAACACATTCAATCTTTTGCCATATATTTTTTTATTTGAAGTATATTACAAAAGTCTGGCCTCACACAGACATGCAGTTGGAAAAGGCTACTTAGCCTTTTAGGATAATTGTGCATATTCTTTTTAGATAATATACCAAGACTCCAGAAGCAATCATTTCCTTAAAGGTTACTGGAAATGTGAAAATTGAAACAAAACCAATCAAATTTTGTATTGGTCTGTCTTGCACTTTGAACGGCTCTTTCACTTGTCTGTGGATGCTGTTGTAATATCATGCACTGGTCTTTCAGAAAATACTCATGTGTTAAGTTATGCAGATCTTCCCTATATTGATATATTTCATTATAAAAATTTCAAAAAGGTCACCTTCATAAATATTTCTACCAATCTTACCAGAAAGTTCATGAAAATATCTGCCATTTACTTGCGTAAATAACCAGTTTGTCATTCTTTCAAGTTAAAAAAAGTAAACCATGTTTTTTGTTTTTTTTTAACAAACCTTGTAATTCAAACAAGTGCTCTTAACTATCACACTTTAAACAGAAGTATAAAAAGATATATATTCAAGGTAGAAATTTAATAAAACTAACAACTTTTCTGCTTCATCAAATGCACTAAGTAAAACTGGCTTTTTTGTTTTCTTCTTTCTTTTTTTTTTAACTGCAAGTACATGGCCGGGAAAAACACAGGATTACTAGTACTATTTGGTGCCCCTGCCCTGATTCCTACTAAGGCTCCATCATTTTATCCACCACTTGCTTTAGCACTATAAGTGCACATGTCAATACCATGACATAAGCAGATAATGTTTTGCATTATTATGAAAATAGTTTTGACCTCACAGACCCTCTGGGAAGTCTCAGGGACTCCTGGGGGACCACAGGCCACGCTTGGTTTATTCAAAAAAATTTAAAGGACAAGGTCTCTTTAAATATAACAGTTCTATGAAATCTAATTTCAATAAGCTCTAAAAATTATTCCTTCATGCTATGCTACAAATGTGCTTTTTAAATAATCTTAAGTCAGAGAATCAACTTAACCTGATTCAATTTTGCTCATGAAATAAAACTTATCTAGAATGCTCATAAAATAACATATTTATGCTTCTACAGAGAAGGCAATGGCACCCCACTCCAGTACTCTTGCCTGGAAAATCCCATGGATGGAGGAGCCTGGAAGGCTGCAGTCCATGGGGTCACTAAGGGTGGAACACGACTGAGCGACTTCACTTTCACTTTTCACTTTCCTGCATTAGAGAAGGAAATGGCAACCCACTCCAGTGTTCTTGCCTGGAGAATCCCAGGGACAGGGGAGCCTAATGGGCTGCCGTCTCTGGGGTCGCACAGAGTTGGACACGACTGAAGCGACTTAGCAGCAGCAGCATGCTGCTACAGGGACAATCATTCAGTAAAGGAACCCTAAAATTCTTAAGAAAAAGACTTATTTTAAAATGATTTTTAAAAATCTACAATAATCCAAAAATCATTATACTTACGGTAACAAAGCTCCACTTTGTTCCATTTCATCCTGAGGTTGCTAGAAAGAAAAAATGTTTATTTTCAACTGAGGGATGCTAAGCTAATGCAACAACTAAAAAACTTAACATTTAATATAATTCTTATGTCATTATTTGTTAGATTCTTTTTTATTGTGGCAAAATATACATACAATTTACCATTTTGACCATTTTAAAAGGTACAGTCCTTTGACATTATGTACAGCCCCACTGATGCATAATCATCACCTCCATTTCAAGAACTTTCTGATCTTCCCTAACTGGAACTTCATATCTCAACAATTTTCCATTTACCCTTCTCCCAAACCCTGGCATCCATGCTTCTACCTTCTGTCTCTATGAATGTGACTAAGTGCCTCATATGAAAGGAATCATGTACTACTTGGCCTCTTGTGCCTGGCTCATAATAAGTAATATTATTAGTCTTCAAGGTTTATCCATGTTGTAGCAAATATCAGTATTTTGTTCCTTTCTCAGGCCAAATAATATTCCATTGTTCATATGTACCACATTTTATTTATCTACTCATCTATCACTGGACAGTTGGGTTGCTTCCATGTTTTGGCTACTGTGAACAACGCTTCTATGAGTGTGGCTAGACAAATATATTTTCATGTCCCTGCTTTCACTTATTTTGGGTATATACCCAGAAGAGGAGTTTTTAAGTCATATGGTAATTCCATGTTTAATTTTTTAAGGAATTACCATACCATATTTCACAGCTGCTGCATCATTCTACATTTCCCACCAGCAAGGGGCAAGAATTCCAATTTTTCTACATTCTCACCAATACTTGTTATTTTATTTTGCTAATAGCCATCCTAATGCATGAGAGATGGAATCTCATCATGGTTTTGATGTGCATTTCCCTAATGGTTAAAGATATTTAATAACTTCTCATGTGTTTATATGGAGAAGGCAATGGCACACCAGTACTCTTGCCTGGAAAATCCCGTGGATAGAGGAGCCTGGTAGGCTGCAGTCCATGGGGTCGCTAGAGTCGGACACGACTGAGCGACTTCACTTTCCCTTTTCACTTTCCTGCATTAGAGAAGGAAATGGCAACCCACTCCAGTGTTCTTGCCTGGAGAATCCAAGGGACAGGGGAGCCTGATGGGCTGCCGTCTATGGGGTCGCACAGAGTCGGACACGACTGAAGTGACTTAGCAGCAGCAGCAGCAGCAACAGCACGTGTTTATAGCCATTTGGACATCTCTCTCTCTTTCTCTTTAAGCTGCACTACACAGCTTGTGGAACCTTAGTTCCCAGACCAAGGGTAGAATCCAAGCCCAGCAATGAAAGCCCCAAGTTGTAATTACTGGATCACCAGGGATTCCCTTTATCTTCTTGACTGAAATGTCTATTTATGTCCGTTGCCCATTGTTTTAGTCAGGTAGTTAGTTGCTGCTATGAGTTTCCACATATTCTGTGCATCAATCTCTAATCAGATTTATGATTTACATATATCAACATGTTCTCCCTTTCTTCAAGTTACTTTTTCATTCTGTTCACAGTGCCATTTGATGCAGATAGGCTTTTAATTTTCACGAAGTCTAGCTTACCTATTTTTTATTTGGTTGCTTATGCTTTCATATGCATGAAATCACTGCCAAAGAGAATGTCGTGATACTTTCTCCCTGTGTTTTCTTCTAAGAGTTTTACGGGTTTGGCCCTTATGTTTAGTTTTTGTCCTAATTTCTTTTTAGAAAAGAATTTGTAGAACTTAGGTAAAGAGAAAGGGAGTGTTCCTTCTTTTTAATTCCTAGTTTTCTCCTTGGTTCATTAATCCATAATGGTTCTGATGAGACATTCTTGTCAGGTTCTGAGTTCTATATTTCTCCTGAGAGCCAAAAATCATACAATCTCTGTGTCACAGTGTTAAATGCTTAATGGACTCTACTCAATCCTCAGGTCATGCCCCAAAAGCTGAAGTTGTTGAGTCCCTTTCAAAAAAGCTAAAATGCTCTGATAAAATGCTTTCATTTTAAGATTTCACAGCACACTGGCTTTCATCGCTTTAAAAGAAATCCTTACCTTAAATATCTTATTAGAATCAAAGAAAATCTTTAGAAAAAGATCTCTCTTTGGGGGGCCCTCTACATTTGTTTCTATGATCAATAATTAAGCTTTCTGAAAATAAAACCACTAGCCTAAACTTCCAAACTATTTTTGATCACTGACAGTCATAATAACAAGAAAACACAAAGTAATGTGAGAACTTCAATGTTCTCCAATTAGCCAAAGTGAAAGTTACTCAGCCGTGTCCGACTCTTTGTGACCCCATGGACCATAGAGTTCATGGAATTCTCCGGGCATGAATACTGGGGTGAGTGGCCTTTCCCTTCTCTAGCAGATCTTCCCAACCCAGGGATCAAACCAGGGTCTCCTGCATTGCAGGCAGATTCTTTACCAGCTGAGCTACCAGGGAAACCCTCTCCAACTCACTGTTCACTGTTATTTATTGATAGTGCATATTTACACTGCTCAAGGTTTACATTGGTTCCGCACATACATACTTCCTAAGCAGACTTTACAAAAAGCTCAGAGACCCACAGTGAAGAAGGAATTTTAAGAAGTAAACTTAGAAAGTCCCAAGGAGTAATTAAACAGTTCAGTTCAGTCACTCAGTCATGTCCAACTCTTTGTGACCCCCATGGACTGCAGCACGCCAGGCCTCCCTGTCCATCACCAAATCCCAGAGCTTGCTCAAACTCATGTCCATCGAGTCAGTGATGACTCTAACCATCTCATCCTCTGTCGTCCCCTTCTCCTCCTGCCTTCTATCTTTCCCAGCATCAGGGTCTAATTAAACAGGGTAATTAAACCTTGGCTTCCTAAGTGGCTTGCTGGTAAAGAAACCACCTACCAATGCAGGAGACATGGGTTTGATCCCTGGTTTGGGAAGATTCTCTGGAGGAGGAAATGGCAACTCATTCCAGTATTCTTGCCTAAAGAATCCCATGAACAGAGAAGCCTGGTGGGCTACAGTCCATAGGGTCACAAAGAGTCAGACAAGACTAAGCAGGCACATGTGCACACACAGATACACATACACACATATTTATATATTCACCAGGTAATTTTTGAGTCTTCACAAAGCAATTCATTCAAGTATCTATAATACCCACTTATCTTACCAGAGGACTGGTGAATTTTCCTGTTGAGGGCTAATTATTCCTTTGCTCCTACCCACATATGGAAAATGCAGAAGATAAGAGAGCAAGTAAGAATGAAGGATGCCCCTGACTGCTGATTTTTTCCCTCTTCCATAGGCAGAAATACTCCTCAAGAGATAATGCCTCGGAATATAATGGGTGCTGGAGCTGTTCATTTGTTGATTATCAAAATATAAGGATACACTCAATCCATTCTTTCTTAAGGGGTACAAATTGCTATCTGTGCTGTTGATACATGTGACATTTTCCCCCTGCCCCTTCCAGGTAATTCAAGTGCAGACATTAAAAAAAAAAAAAAAAAAAAACCTGTTGGGGGTAGGGTGTCAGAGGTGAAAGGAGGTTTAATTTGTATTAATTAAGAGTACTTGAAAAAGGAACAAGTCTGTTTACATATCCTTAACCAAAAAACAATATTCTACTATCTGAGCTCTTCTTCACCTGAATAATGGATTCCTGGGAGAGAAATGGGAGCCTGGCTGACCAGGTCAGCCGGATCAACCCTGGCTCCGTAAGTCATGGGATGTCTGTCCTCAAACTAGCCTCACATTCCACAGAACGGAATACACATTCCCAAGTGCTTCAGTGCCCTTGATGAGTTCTTGATAACATTTGCTTAAAATACCTTTCTCTCACACTGAGACAGTGAAATATGGTTATCTATACCGATTTTTTTTTTTTTTTAATACCCACATGATTGTCTTTTAGACTGCTTGATCTGGATTTCTGGTGCCATCTTTCTTTACGTTGCTTCTGAGTTGTAAAATGATAAAACGGTCATTTTAAACTGCACTATGTGTGCATGCTAAGTCACTTCAGTTGTATCAGACTCTCTGCGACCCTATGGATTACAGCCTTCCAGGTTCCTCTGTCCATGGGATTCTCCAGGCAAGAATACTAGAGTGGGTTGCCAAGCCTCCTCCAGGAGATCTTCCTGACCCAGGGATCAGACTCACATCTCTTACGTCTCCTGCACAGGCAGGTTCTTTACCACAAGCGCCACCTAGGAAGCTCTAAACTCCATGGAGTAGTATCTAAATACACCTTAAACACAAAGTAATTTAAACACTGAATGACAATTGTCTTTACTCTGGCTGAGTCAGGAGCCAAGGCCCTGGTTTCATCCTATTTCTTTCCAAAATAATCCTAAGCAATTGTAACTCTGGGCAGAGACAGCAATTCTAGGACCCTAAGAATTAAAGAAGGTCAGGATGGGTTAGTCAGAAAAAAGATACCAAACACATTAATAAACAGCACAGTAGAGTCAAGGAATTCCCTAAGTTTTGCTCACTCACCCTGAATTTGACTGGTCCAGCTATTCATAACTCAAGAGAGCTAGCTAGTAAGAGAGAATGCTACCTTCTCCTGGGGCTTAAAAAGACCCTGCATAGGATGTAACCTACTATATACAGAATATATAAACAGCAAAGTCTTACTATATAGCACAGAGAACTATATTCAATATCCTGTGATAAACCATGAATATGAAAAAGAAAAAAATATATATATGTATAACTGAATCACTTTGTTGTACAGCAGAAATTAACAACATTGTAAATCAACTACACTTCAATAAAATTTTTTAAAAGCCCTTACAGTACATATTAACATACATATAATCTGTGTAACCTCTGGCCTTACCAACAATGATCCTTTTTCCATTACACAACTGTCAAACAAGCCTGTGGTTGTTCATTTCTCTTTAAAGGTTCTCTCTAATGTTCATTTTAACTGATTTCACCTTTACATATGGATATGGGTGGAAAGTGGAAACTGCATAAAGGAAAGGAAAAGTGAAATTCAACGTGATTCAGAACTCTTGGACAACATCTCAGAGAGCAGAAGATGGAAGAAGCAGCCTGATGGTAACAATCACAGGATTAATCATTATTCCCTGTTAAATAAACATCAGATGATTAAAAGCTAATTATATTAACAGTAAGAACAATGGTGCCTACTGTATTAGTCAGGCTTCTCCAGAGAAACGGAACTAATAGGATATGTACATACAGAGTAAGAGATGTGTCCGAACTGGCTGATGTAATTATGGAAACTGGCAAGTCCAGACCTGCAATGTGGACTGTTAGGCTCAAGACCCAAGAAAGCTGACAGTAGAGATGAAGTCCAAAGGCTCTCTGCTGGAGAATTCTCTCTTGCTCGGGGAGGCTGGTCTTTTTCTTCTATGCAGGCCTTCAACTGGATGGATGAAGCCCACCTTCATCCATGATCAGCCTGTTCGATTATGGAGGGCACTCTGATTACCCAAATCCACTGACTTAAATGTTAATCTCACTCAAAAACATCCTCAGAGAAACTCCCAGAATGTCTGACTAACTACTGGGGTACCCAATAGCCCAGTCAACATGTAAAATTAACTATTATACCTTCTAATTTTGATAGTAATGTCTCTAATTATCTCTCCAGACATACTACTGAGCTCTCTAAATAAAACTTTAAAAATTTCTATGTAAAATTTAAAAACTGCTTGCCATAATGCACCTATAAAGAACAAGAAAAGGTACTGCAAGACCCAACAATGATGAGTATGAGATATTTTAAAACACTTCTTATATTTTTAAAAATTAGCATGGTACTTGTCAAACCAAAGATTCTCATTATCATCTTCATAGTTTGCCCTTACTTAAAATGTTCCACTATTTCTTTTTTAAAAAATTTTCATTGGAGTATAGTTGCTTTACTATATGTTTACTTTAGCTTTAATGCTGTGTGAGTCTCTGCTGTACAGCAAAGTGAATCATTTATATGTATACATATATCCCCTCCTTTTTAGCTTTGCTCTCCTTTTAGGTCACCGCAGATCACTGAATAGACTTCCCTGTGCTAGATAGTAGGATCTCATTAGTTATCTATTTTATACATAGTGGCGTATATATGTCATTCCCAATCTCATCATTTCTAAAATTGCTTTGAAGTTGAAATGTCAGTATTATATCTGAGTTTTAACAAAAAATTTTGTTTAGAAATCTGTTTAGTAACTGAATTATTTAGAATTTACTTAACATCAGATTTTGAAGCAATACATATTCAAGTTGTGAAACAATACATTATTTTTTTTTATTTAAATTAACTTTGGGAAGCTATTTAAAGAGACCAGTGCCTTTCCTGGTCTATTTATTTGATAAAATCAGTATCTCTCATATAGTTAAATTTCTAAAGGTTTATTTTTCAAAGAAAAACTGTGAAAGCAGCAGTATCTGTCAATTTAAAAAAATTAATTAAGATTTGCTACAGATGTTTAACACTTTGATAACATGGCCTAACTTACTGTTAAAAAAAAAATGGGGGAGAGGCAGGGGAAAGTTAAAGGAGGTATCTATTTTACTACCAATGAAATTCTATGAAGGCAAAGAGAGAAGGACAAATACCAAATACTTCATTTAACCTTCTTATCTTAAGAAGCCCATGGCCAGCAGATAGCTGATTTACAATCTGATCAAAGAGTCTTTGAAAGACAGTCAGTCCTCTAAGGCAATTGTTTCAATCTAGCTGATAATTAGAAATTTCTTGGAAGGCTTTTGAAAAATGGAGAGTACTAGGTTCTACTCAAATATGAGTTTGAAAATCTATATTTTAAAATAGATTTGATTACCAAAAAGGTTTGGTAATCAAGCTTTCAAAATTACCATTCTGAGGCACAATCTAGAGCCAAGTACAACATTCACATAATAAACATTTCTGAGATAAAGAGAAAAAATTTAATTTTTATTTCCCATTTCATAGTTACTAAAGCTAGAGGGGAAAAATTTTTTTCTTCTTAATTCAGAAGTTATAAAACTGATATTTAAATGAACCTTTAGAAACTAAATACAGGCATCTCCAGCTCTTAAAAAAATATTTGGTGTTGTATTTTTCTCTTTTGACTAGTTATACAAGTTATACACCTTCCTAGGTACAATATCAAAGAAACTTTCACAATCACTGTTTGAAACTGCTGTCAATTTTTGCTATTAAAATACATGTATTCTCTCTTCCATTCCTTAAACTCTGTAGTTATCTCTGGTTAGCTAACTTATTTCTGGCAAGGTGCTAAATGAATCATCCCTTACTTTTCCCCATGGTGACTGCATTAAAAAGAAACAAGTGAAAATTTGTGTATATAAGTGTATGCCTGCACACATGTACTCTTTCTCTCTCTCACACACACACAGGACAATAGAGGGGTCTTTCAGTGGCCTGTATCTCAAATTATACCACACAGATACGTGTCTTATTCACAAATTTAAGGTGACCTCTGGCTGGACGGCATCACCGACTCAATGGACATGAGTTTGAGTGAACTCTGGGAGCTGGTGATGGACAGGGAGGCCTAGGGTGCTGCAATTCATGAGGTCACAAAGAGTCGGACATGACTGAGTGACTGAACTGAACTAACATACAGTGGAGATGAAAACTGTTAATTATTATATCTTATTTTAGCGTATTTTAACCTTCTCAATCCCATATTTCTATCAGAAAGAGAAATAAATAAAGGAAAAAAAGCCTAAAACATTTGACTTTTACATAAGAAACAGAGTGACTAGGTAAGAAATGGGAAAAAACTGAGTAGGAAAGAAAGAAAAGCAAAATAGCAAAAAGAATTAATCATGAGTAATTTGCCTTTATTTCAAATAGCATTACTAATTTTTAAAAAGCATGCGTTTAATCAGTATGCTACACACCTGTAAGACTGTATCCTCAATAAGAATAAGCATCGTTTGATTTATACTCAGTTGCTCCTGTGGCTCCTCTCTGAATCTGAATCTAACCTGAATCTCTGGAGAAGATGCACCTAAAATGAAATACAGTCACGGGTCATTTGCAATAGTGTTATTGCTCCGCTTTAACAATGACCCAAGGCAATTCACTTATACACACACAAAACTGTAAATGGTTAATATAAAATATGCCTAACTTTGGTACTCTTCAAAAATGCTAATTAAAATAAACAGATACATTTTACTTACCAGTTTGGCAAAGATTGCACATGTCCTGTGTTGGATCTAGAGAGAAAAAGTCATCTTTTATAGGAGGCAATATATGTCAAAATCTGACATGTGTTCATCCTTTAAAATCAAATTAATTTTAACTGCTTATTCTAAGGAAATAATCAAAAAGGTAGGCAAACACACTGAGAAACATCAAACATTATCAAATCATTATGTAAAAGTACATTCATATAATGGAATAAAGGCAGCAATTTAACAGGCTGAGGTAGATCAATATAACAAAGAAAAAATATATGTAAGACAATACTAATTATTAAAAAACATATTTATATTGGTACACAAACGTCTAGAAAAAACCACAAATACTAAACACTGGCAATTGTTAGGCACTAAATTAACAGAAAAGTAAGCGATGAGATCTTTCACTTTCTACATTATATAATTACACTTTTAAAATGTTATACTTTTAATAATTAGCAAAGTAGTTAAGGTCTATCCACCATTTGGAAAAGGGAAGGGAAGAAAAGAGAAGGGGAAGCAAAGGGAAAAAATGTTGTTGGAATACTGAAACAGAAATCTAACTTCTTCCTAGTGGCATTTTATACATCATAAGAATACATTTTGGAGGCCAATATTATACAAAATCCCTTCCAATTACATGTAGGAAAAACTGTTCCAAGATCAAACTGTAATTTGCCATTGGGGCATCAGGTGAGATGATGTACAGCGAGGACTTTGTGAACTACAGTTGACCCTTGAATAACAGGGGGTTTGAACTACCTTAAACACGGTCCACTTAAACAAGGATGTTTTTTAATGGACATACATTCGGCCCTCCACATCCGTGAGTTTGGCATCCACAGATTCCACCAACCCTACATGAAATCGTGTAGTGTTTACGACTCACAGCTGGTGGAGCCTGTGAATGCGCAGTACACAGATGTGGAGGGCTAACTACGGGACTTGGGGATTTGGGTGTATACAGGGGCTCCTGCAAACAGTCCCCCGTGGATACTCAGGCACAAGTGCATACACACAAGAGTTCCATGATGGTTAGGATATTTTCCTTCCATCCTACACCTATTTCCAGATACTCTCCAATAAAAAATGGCTCACAAGAAGAATCATAAAAGGAAATAACCCACTGTTTGAATGGCTTTCTGCAAAATTGATCTTTCTGAACTGCAACAATCAGTGATAGATTTTTCTGGAAGTGTAAATATTGATCTAGAAGTGGACTCAGGAGGTTTGGAGAATTTGTAAGTGAAAGGCTCTTTTTAAAAAATACATACCAAGGTTACTTGTACCTCAATTTTAGTCTGACAGAATCAGACTGATTATTAAAAAGTCTTGGCATGTAGGAAAGTTCGAGGGTTAAGTGGGAGATCTCTGAGGGGAGAACTGCTATTCCAGCACTACTTCCACATTAGCAGTAGCCCTCTTTAGGAGTCATAAACATCTTCTAGAAGGTACAAACCCCATTGCTATCCTTATAACAACAGATCTTAAGATCTGTTACAGATGTCTGTA
The DNA here is from genome assembly GCA_006410615.1 of Neotragus moschatus. NCBI lineage: Eukaryota > Metazoa > Chordata > Mammalia > Artiodactyla > Bovidae > Neotragus > Neotragus moschatus. Next base: position 21,864 of record SJYA01003759.1, on the reverse strand, counting down.
AGAAATTTATTCTGTGTAAAGTTAAAGAATAAGACTAAATATAAAAGAAGTTAATAGAATAATAACACTTGGAAAATTAAAGGGACTACTTAGTGAAAAGAATTATTTCTCACCTTTACTGGGATGGAGACTGAACTCAGATCTAAGAGACGTGTCTTGATTAAAAAGCAACCTTTCAGAAACAAAAAAGATGGTATAGATGTTATGATGTTTATTAAACAAAGACTAACAATTCAACTGGCATTTAAGGTTTTTTTTCCAGTTTTACTGAGATATAACTGACATAATATTATATAAGTTTAAGTTATACAATGTGATGATACAGAGCATGCATTGCAAAATGATTAAGTGAATAAACTTTTAACATAGTTCAATGTAAACTACTCATAAAAATTATAACTAAATTTGCTAAGATTCCTAGTTATACCACTATTAATATTCTATATCCATGTATTTTTTCAGAAATACAGTCTTTAAATTAAAACTTATCCAAGATGACTCATGCACCTATGGGTACCTTATTTTTGACAAAGGAGGCAGGAGTATACATTGGGGCAAAGACAGCCTCTTCAATAAGTGGTCCTGGGAAAACTGGCGGCTACGTGTGAAAGAGTGAAATCAGACCACTTCCTAACGCCATGTGCTCAGCCACTCAGTCGTGTCCGACTCTGCGACCCCCTGGACTGTAGCCTGCCAGGCTCCTCTGTCCATGACGATTCTCCAGGCAAGAATACTGCAGTGGGTTGCCATTTCTTCCTCCAGGGGATCTTCCCAACCCAGGGATCGAACCCAGGTCTTCCACACTGCAGGCAGATTCTTTACCATCTGAGCCACCATGCAAACCCTCCTAATGCCACACAAAGATAAACTCAAAATGAATTAAAGACCTAAATGTAAGATCAGAAACTATAAAACTCTTAGAGGAAAATATAAGCAGAACACTTTATGACATAAATCAAAGCAAGATTCTCTATGACCTACCTCCTAGAGTAATGGAAATAAAAACAAAAATAAGTAAGTGGGATTTAATGAAACTTTTGCACACCAAAGGAAATGACAAACAAGGTGAAAAGACAACCCTCAGAATGAGAGAAAATAATAGCAAAGGAAACAACTGACAAAGAATTAATTTCCAAAATATACAAGCAGCTCACACAACTCAATACCAAAAAAACTAAACACCCAATCAAAAACTGGGAAAAAGACCTCAACAGACATTTCTTCAAAGAAGACATACAGATGATTAACAAAACACATGAAAAAAGGCTCAACATTGCTCATTATTAAAGAAATGTAAATCGAAACTACAACAAGATACCATTTCACACCAATCAGAATGGTCATCATCAAAAATTCTACAAACAATAAATGCTGGAGAGGGTGTGGAGCAAAGGGAACCATCTTGCCAGTCAGAATGTAAACTGATACAGCCACTATGGAAGACAGTATGGCGATTCCTTTAAAAAACTAGGAATAAAACCATTTATGACCCAGCAATCCCACTCCTAGGCATAAACCCTGAGGAAACCAAAACTGAAAAAGACACATGTATTCCATTGTTCACTGCTGCACTATTTCCAATAGCTAGAACATGGAAGCAACCTAGATGCCCATTAACAGATGAATGGATAAAGAAGCTGTGGTACATATACACAATGAAATACTACTCAGCCATAAAAAGGAGTGAATTTGAGTCAGTTTCTAATGAGGCTATTATACACTGAAATAAATCAGAAAGAGGAATATAAATATCATATACTCATGCATATATATATGGAATCTAGAAAGATGGTACTGATGAATTTATTTGCAGGGCAGCAATGGAGAAACAGACATAGAGAACAGATGGACATGGGGGATGTGAGGAGGCAGAGAGTGAGATGTATAGAGAGAGCAACATGGAAACTTACATTACCATATGTAAAATAGACAGCCAACAAGAATTTGCTGTTTGACTCGGGTTACTCAAACAGGGGCTCGGTGACAGTCTAGACAGGTGGGATGGGGAGGGAGATGGGAGGAAGCTCTGGGAGGGAGGGGACATTGGTGTACCTATGGCTGATTCTTGTTGATGTTTGACAGAAAACAATAAAATTCTGTAAAGCAATTATCCTTCAATTAAAAATAAATTTTAAAAACTTATCCAAGATGAAAATTAAGACTTATTCATGTGCTCTGTTCTTTTTAAATAAATACTCTGCTATTTTTGGATATTTTGGAGTAAGGGGCAAACGTCAATATAGTTTTTGAACAGAAGTGAAATGAGGAGATGATGTGAAGGAACCAGCGCTGGTGGGTTTTTTCATTCACCTTTCTCTACATCACAGAGAATTTAAGATCCCAGGGTTAAATTCAAGTGTATATTTTCAGAACATAAATTACAGAAATTTAAGTTTTGGATTCACATCTTACTATGTTCTAGGCAGCACCAAGGTGAAGAGAAAAGATAGTCCTTGTTCTCAAGAAGCTTCAGATCTGGTGAGGGATAAAAACAGCAAAGATATATCATGGCAAGTATGCTACTATATATCATTCTAAGTACGCTACTAAGAATTTCTCCTGTTTAAAAAATCTTTAAAGAATGAAAAAAAAAAATGGGCAAAGGATTTGAATAGACACTTCTCCAAAGAGGATATGCAAATCAGTTCAGTTCAGTCACTCAGTCATGTACGACTCTTTGCAACCCCTTGAACTGAAGCATACCAGGCTTCCCTATCCATCACCAACTCCCAGAGCTTGCTCAAACTCATGTCCATGAAGTCAGTGATACCAACCAACCATCTCATCCTCTGTCGTCCCCTTCTCCTCCTGCCTTCAATCTTTCCCAGCATTAGGGTCTTTTCCAATGAGTCAGCCCTTTGCAACAGGTGGCCAGAGTATTGGAGCTGCAGCTTCAGCATCAGTCCTTCCAACGAGCATTCAGGACTGATTGCCTTTAGGATTGACTTGTTTGATCTCCTCGCAGTCCAGAGGACTCGAGAGTCTTCTCAAAAACACAGTTTAAAAGTATCAGTTCTTCGGCACTCAGCTTTCTTTATGATACAACTCTCACATCCACACATGACTACTGGAAAAACCATAACTTTGACTAGATGGAACTTTGTTGGCAAAGTAATGTGTCTGCTTTTTAATATGCTACCTAAGTCTGTCATAGTTTTTCTTCCAAAGAGCAAGCGTCTTTTAATTTCATGGCTGCAGTCACCATCTGCAGTGATTTTGAAGCCCAAGAAAAGAAAGTCTATCACTGTTTCCACTGTTTCCCCATCTATTTGCCATGAAATGATGGGACCAGATGCCATGATCTTCATTTTCTGAATGTTGAGTTTTAAGCCAACTTTTTCACTCTCCTCTTTCACTTTCCTCAAGAGGTTCTTTAGTTCCTCTTTGCTTTCTGCCAAAAGGGTGGTGTCATCTGCATATCTGAGGTTACTGATATTTCTCTTGGCAACATGAAAAATGCTCAACAATACTAAGCATTAGGGAAACCATAGTGAGATACCACTTCACACCAACCAAAAACAAATAAACAAACAAAAAACAAAAATAACAAGTGTGGCAAGTATATGGAGAAACTGGAACTCTTGTACATTGCTAGTAGGAATGTAAATTGGTACAGCCACTGTGGAAAACAGTATGGTGCGTCCTCAAAAAATTAGACAGATTTACAATTTGATCTAATAATTCCATTTCTATGTATGTACACAAAACAACTGAAAGCAGAGAGCTGAATTTGTACACTTGTGTTCACAGAAACACTATTCACAACAGCCAAAAGGTGGACATTGACAAGTGCCCACTGACACTTGTCACTCATCTGAGTAGATAAGCAATGTGGAACCTACATACAGTGGAATATTTTTCAGCCTTAAAAAGGAAGGAAATACTAATACATCCTACATCATGGATAGACCTCAAAGATATCATAGTAAGTGAAAATAGTCAGACATAAAAGAACAAAAATGGTATAATTCCACTTACATGAGGTAGAGAGAGTAATCAGATTCATAGAAACAGAAAGTAGAATGGTGGTTGCCAAGGGCTGAAGGCAGGGAAGAATGGGGAGTTGTTATACACAGAGTGTCAATTAGAGAAGAAGAAGAAATTCTAGAGATAACTAGCAGTGACGGCTGCACAACAACGTGAATGTATTTAATGTCACTGAATTATACACTCGAAAATGGGTAAAATGCTATTCTATATTATATATATATATATCTCACTACAATTTAAAAAAACAATGTTTTAGAATCTTTCCAGAATCCAAGAATGTAACAGTGTACTAAGGCATAAATATGAGATTTGGAATGAGGTGTTTTTTTATTTTTTTTCACTCATTTTACCTTTTTATAGAAAATTACAAATAACAACAAATAAAAGACAATAGTACACTCACCATCCGAGTGCAATAATTATCAGTACTCAGCCATTACTGCTTCCTCTATAACCCTTGCCATCTTCTGCACCCAGCGTGAGTCTCTTACTCGATTATTTTTAAAGCAAATCCTGAATATCTTATTCCATTTCATCTGGAAATATTTCAGTATTCAACTCTAAAAGATAAGGACTCTTTTAGCATAACCATAATAATCACACCTTTAAAAACAGCCAAAACTACATACTTAAAAAAGCTAATAATTACTTAACATTAATAAACGTTATATAGTCTATAGTAAGCAACCTCTTTAATGGCTCTCAGTATTTATACCCTTGTACATGGTATTTATCCTTGAGTATGGACTGGATCTAGCAACTCTTCTCGTAAACACAGCAAATAGGTTGGGATGTGACCTCACTGGCTTCCATCCTATCCTCTCATTCTCTTGCTGCTTCCCTCTTGTGGAAGCGAGCCTGCCATGTTGCGATGCCCTTTGCAGAAGCCTACACGGCAGGAAACTAACGGGAGGCCCCCGGCAACAGACAGGAGCCAAGGACTGAAGTCAACAGCCAGAGAAGGAGCTGAATCTCACAACCACCGTTCGGATAGGGGCTCCTTCTCATGAAGCCGCGAGATGGATGCAGCCTTCTGAGTCCTTGAGCCTGATCATCAGTTAAGCCACTCCTTGATTCCTGAACCACAGAAACTACACAATACGTTTACTGCTTTAAGAAGTTAATACGTTTTGGGGTAAGCTGTTATACAGCAATGTAAACTAACAGACAGATTTCCCTTTCTCTTTTTACAATGGTTTTGTTCATATCGGGATCCAAACAAGACACACATATTGCATTTGGTTGTATGTCTCTTAAGTCTCTTTTAAAATCTGTAAGTTATACCTTTCCCTGCCCCTTACAATTTATTTGTTGAAGAAACTGGGTTGTTTTTCCCATATAGTTTCCCACATTTGGGATTTGAAGACTGCATGTCATTCCACATGTTCCTCTGTCCTGTATATATCCTGTAAACCAGTTATTAGATCGAGAAGTTTGATCTGATTCAACTGAGGAGGCAATATGTGTACTTTCTATAGGAGATAACAAAGAATGTGTTGAGAAAGGCAGTCGTGCACATACCATCTTTCACCCCTGCTAGGCCTTGGGTCTGGAACGTTTTCCCACTAAAAGACACAGGCCTCCCAGCCTGTACTGGACTTACCACCTTGTATGGGAATACACTTCCCTGTTTAGCCTCAGCGTGTACTCCTCTGTTCTGTTGAAAAGTGTGTATCATACGGAAGGTGACCAAGCCCACTACTCTATGTGTCCTCTGTGGGGAGAGGATGAAGTCCTTCAACCGGTGCCACCAGAGGGGAGTGTGCAGGCCAATGACCATGCATCAGCTGAAGAGGGACTGCTGGCCATGGGGGACTGATGCCCACTACTGCAGCTAATCTTGCTCTATCTCTGCTCTCAGAGCTAACAGCTTTCAGAATAGTACTTGGCACCATTCTCTTTTAATCATTGGAGGAGTCATTATTTTGACATAGATCCTGACCCAAAATGTTGCTTTCTTTAGCTATTTTAGTCCAATTTTTCATTGTCTCATTGTATCTTGCTTTATATTTTTCCCTTCTGCAACTGTATCCTTTATAACAGGTATTTCTTATCTAGACAATTCATGAGGACAGTGCTAGTCTATCTTAAAAGATAAAATGAACACTCATTTTGCAGGGTATTTTATTCAATTAGCCTTTAAATGCACTTATAATGTTCAGAGAATATGATTTGACCTGAACATATACCTAAATCTATGTAATAATGAACTATCTTAGAAAGTGGTTCTGTTTAAATTTATTAAACAGGATTAGTTTGAGATGTATTCTTTAAATGTTGTTGAGCAGAAAATATTTACCAGAGGCTGAGACAGAAATTAAGGACTGATAAAGGGTTCTCAGGGCACATATAAGAAAAATGAATCCTTGTTGTTGTTCAGTCACTCAGTCGTGTCTGACTTTTTGCAGTGCCATGGAGCAGCATACCAGGCTCCCCTGTCCTTCATCATGTCCCAGAGCTTGCTGAAATCCATGTCCATTGAATCAGTGATCCCCTCCAACCAACTCAGCCTCCGTCAAGAACAGAGGACAGAGGACGAGACAGAGAATGAATCCTGCCTCTTAGTAAACAAAAAACAAGCAAACAAAATCTTTTTAGTCAGCGATGTAAATTCTTACAGATTAGAAGCAACACCTACCAAGCCATAAAAGAAACCAGATGCATTTTCCAGTTTCATAAGGTTAGGACCAAGACCAGGCTCTCAGAGTACTTTTCAGACACAGTTATAGCATCCTCATTCTTTGAAGGCCTTGCTAAAAAGCAATGGCATTCAGCTCCAGCAATGCTTTTACTTTATTGTATTTCCATACCAATAAAAGGAACACTAATTTTTAACCCTGAGCTATGAGGTCTGAAAGAATGATTCTCTGCAGAGAATCATTTCAAAATGAATTCGAGGAGGAAAAAAAGATTGGTTAGCCATGACACAGTGAACCATCTATAGCCTAGTTCTCCAGTGATTACAACTAAAAACTCCAGTAGAATTTTTTAAAAAGCTACCTGAGTAATCTGAAAAGTAAACAATAGCAGGTAAATGGGGGACTGAAACTAAAATCTAAATAACAACCTTGTAGTAAGTGAGTCTCATGGTTTGCTTGGGTTTTTTGGTTCAGTTTTTTGCTCTTTTTTTCTTTTCTTTTCTTTTTTTTTTTTGGTTCCAGCTTTGACCTTAAGCCTAAACCTAGAACTGCACAGTGGGCACAGATACCAAAAACTTCAGGAGAAACCCTTCCTAGCTTTATCGAGAAAATTAGAGAAAGGGCCTCCCGAACACCAGAAGGTGTGGGGGAAATCCTTGAGTTTTGCCATTTTCTCTTTTTAGCTTTAGAGCTATACTGCTACCAACTATGGTAGCTTGGACACTTAAAACTCAAGAGAAAATCTGTTTCTCTCCTCCTAGAGGAACCTTAATCCCAAGAGTATGAAAATAATCTCTTTTATTTTCTTCTATCTTGTTTTTTTTTTAACACTTTGCCCTGAAGATGGCCCCAGCTGCAGGAAACTACAATGAAAGACTGACACTGAAAGAAATCCATCTTTCTGGTCATATAAACCCACATGTGGGGGTAGAGGGAGGAGAGGGTACATGAAAATCCTGGAGAAAAGAAAGCAGGGAGGAGGACCATCTAATTCTGTATGTGATCCAACATAAGTCTGAGGCATTCTTAAAGGAACGATGCAAAGAGATAGAGAAAACAATACAATGGAGATCTCTTCAATAAGCTTGGAGATATCAAGGGAACATTTCATACAAAAATGGGCACAATAATGTACAAAAATGGTAAGAACCTAACAGAAGCAGCAGAGATTAAGAAGAGGTGGCAAGAATACACAGAACGATAAAAGAAAGGTCTTAAAGTTCTGGGTAATCACGAAGGTGTGGTCATTCACCTAGAGCTGGACACTCTAGCATGTGAAGTCAAGTAGGCCTCAGGAAGCATTATTATGAACAAAGCTAGTGGAATGATGAAATTCCAGCTCAGTTATTTAAAATCCTAAAAGATGTCACTGTTAAAAGTACTGTACTCAATATGCCAGAAAATTTGGAAAACTCAGCAGTGGCCAAAGGACAGAAAAGAGTCAATTTCCATTCCTATCCTAAAGATCGGCAATGCCAAAGAATGTTCAAACTACCAAACAACTGCGCTCATTTCACATGCTAGCAAGATAATTCTCAAAATCATTCAAGCTAGGCTTCAACAATACATGAACCAAAAACTTCCAGATGTACAAGCTGGGTTTAGAAAAGGCAGAGGAACCAGAGATCAAATTGTCATCATCCATTGGATCACAGAGAAAGCAAGGGAAGTCAAGAAAAATATCTACTTCTGCTTCATTGACTACGCTAAGACTTTGACTCTGTGGATCTCAATAAACTGTGGAAAATCCATAAAGAGATGGGAGTACCAGACCAGCGTACCTTACTCTTCTCAAGAGAAATCTGTATGAGGATCAAGCAGTGAAAGTTAAAGTTTACATGGAACAGTGGGCTGGTTCAAAATTGGGAAAGGAATACAACAAGGCTGTATTGTCACCCTGCTTATTTATCTTATATGCAGAGTACATCATAAGAAATGCCAGGCTGGATGAAGCACAAGCTGGAATCAAGATGGCCAGGAGAAATATCAACAGCCCTAGATAGACAAAAGATACGACTCTAATGGCACAAAGCAAAGAGGGACTAAACAGCCTCTTGAAGAGGGTGAAAAAGGAGCATGAAAAAGCTGGCTTGAAACTCAACATTAAGAAAACAAAGATCATGGCATCCAGTCCCATCATTTTATGGCAAATAGAAGGGGAAAAGTGGAAGCAGTGGCAGATTTTATTTTCTTGGGCGCTAAAATCATTGCAGGTGGTGACTGCAACCATGAAATTAAAAGATACTTGCTCCTGGAAGGAAAGCTATGACAAACCTAGACAGTATATTAAAAAGCAGAAATATCACTTTGCCAACAAAGGTCCATATATTCAAAGCTATGATTTTTCCAACAGTCATGCACAGATGTGAGAGTTGAACCCTAAAGAAGACTGAATGCTGAAGAATTAATGCTTTTGAATTGTGGTGCTGGAGAAGATTCCCTTAGACTGCAAGGAGTTCAAACCAGTCAGTCCTAAAAGAAATCAACTCTGAATATTCATCGGAAGGACGGATGCTGAAACTGAAGCTCCAACACTTTGGCCACCTGATGCGAAGAGCCGACTCATTGAAAAAGACCCTGATGCTGGGAAAGACTGAGGGAAGGAGGAGAAGGGGACAAAAGAGGATGAGATGGTTAGATGGTATCACTGACTTAATGGACATGAATTTGAGCACACTCTGGAAAATAGTTTGCAGCCTGGTGTGCTACAGTCCATAGGGCTTCAAAGAGTCAAGACATGACTTAACGACTGAACAAGTCTTAGGCTCAACTCTGAGCTGTCCACATGCAGAACAGATTCAAAAAAGTGTAATAAAGGCTTAGAGAATTGAACTATGATATTAACTACTTCCCAAATTCCAGATTAACCCCTGAATGGTACATGAGTCAGACAGACTCAAACAGCATAATAAAGGCTTTGAAAATTGAACTGATGTAACCACCACCCACAGAAGGCAAAACAGAATGGGCAGTCAGATCTAATCAGACTGACTGTCTCTTATAACAAACAAAAATCAACACCCTCTAGCAGATTTTAACAGGAACAAGAGTATAAAATATAACATTCAAAATATACAGGATGGAGAAGGCAATGGCACCCCACTCCAGTACTCTTGCCTGGAAAATCCCATGGATAGAGGAGCCTGCTGGGCTTTAGTCCATGGGGTCGCTGAGGGTCAGACAAGACTGAGCGACTTCACTTTCACTTTTCACTTTCATGCATTGGAGAAGGAAATGGCAACCCACTCCAGTGTTCTTGCCTGGAGAATCCCAGGGATGGGGGAGCCTGGTGGGCTGCCGTCTATGGGGTCGCACAGAGTCGGTCACGACTGAAGCAACTTAGCAGATAGAGTATTGTACTTTCTGCATATGCTGCTCTTCAGCTTGTTGCACTTCCAAATGTAGGGCAAATGAAAAGGCGAAGAAGGTTCTGATATCCATGAGAGGAAGGCTCTGTCCTCTGGGACAGATAGTTTGGGTGGAATCCATCACTGCTCTGTGAGAAAAAATTCTTGGTGCACAATGAGTAGCTGTATACTGTCTACCTATTACACTGTTATTTCAAATAAAAATTAAAAATTAAAAAAAAAATATACAGGATATTAGGCAGAATTACTCAACGTGCAAAGAAAAGGAAAATCTGACTAATTCTTGAAAGATAAGATAACAATTTGAATGTCCCAGTTTGTCCAGTCCAGATGCTGGAATTATAAGGCAAAGATTTTTAAACAGCTATTTAAATAATTCTCTAAGAGATAAAGGTAAATATTTATCCAATGGATGACAATGAAGTTCTCAGCATAGAAATAAAAACTATAAAAGAGAATCCAATGGAAATTTTAGGAGATATAATTGCTGACAAAGGTCCGTCTAATCGAAGCTGTGGTTTTCCCAGAGTCATGTATGAAAGTGAGAGCTGGATGATAAAGCTGAGTGCCAAAGAATTGATGCATTTGAACTGCAGTGTTGGGGAAGGCTCTTGACAGTCCCTTGGAATGCAAGGGGATCCAACCAGTCAATCCTAAATATTAACTGGAAGGACCAATGCTGAAGCTGAAGTTCCAATACTTTGGCCACCTGATACAAAGAACTGACTCATTGGAAAAGACCCTGATGCTGAGAAAGACTGAAGGCAGGAGGAGAAGGGGTTGACAGAGGATGAGATGGTTGGATGGCATCACCAACTCAATGGACATGAGTTTGAGCAGGCTCCAGGAGTTGGTGATAGACAGAGAATCCCAGCTTGCTGTGGTCCATGGGGTCGCAGAGTCAAACACAACTGAGCTACTGAACTGAACTGATTATATAATACCTGANTCACTTTCATGCATTGGAGAAGGAAATGGCAACCCACTCCAGTGTTCTTGCCTGGAGAATCCCAGGGATGGGGGAGCCTGGTGGGCTGCCGTCTATGGGGTCGCACAGAGTCGGTCACGACTGAAGCAACTTAGCAGATAGAGTATTGTACTTTCTGCATATGCTGCTCTTCAGCTTGTTGCACTTCCAAATGTAGGGCAAATGAAAAGGCGAAGAAGGTTCTGATATCCATGAGAGGAAGGCTCTGTCCTCTGGGACAGATAGTTTGGGTGGAATCCATCACTGCTCTGTGAGAAAAAATTCTTGGTGCACAATGAGTAGCTGTATACTGTCTACCTATTACACTGTTATTTCAAATAAAAATTAAAAATTAAAAAAAAAATATACAGGATATTAGGCAGAATTACTCAACGTGCAAAGAAAAGGAAAATCTGACTAATTCTTGAAAGATAAGATAACAATTTGAATGTCCCAGTTTGTCCAGTCCAGATGCTGGAATTATAAGGCAAAGATTTTTAAACAGCTATTTAAATAATTCTCTAAGAGATAAAGGTAAATATTTATCCAATGGATGACAATGAAGTTCTCAGCATAGAAATAAAAACTATAAAAGAGAATCCAATGGAAATTTTAGGAGATATAATTGCTGACAAAGGTCCGTCTAATCGAAGCTGTGGTTTTCCCAGAGTCATGTATGAAAGTGAGAGCTGGATGATAAAGCTGAGTGCCAAAGAATTGATGCATTTGAACTGCAGTGTTGGGGAAGGCTCTTGACAGTCCCTTGGAATGCAAGGGGATCCAACCAGTCAATCCTAAATATTAACTGGAAGGACCAATGCTGAAGCTGAAGTTCCAATACTTTGGCCACCTGATACAAAGAACTGACTCATTGGAAAAGACCCTGATGCTGAGAAAGACTGAAGGCAGGAGGAGAAGGGGTTGACAGAGGATGAGATGGTTGGATGGCATCACCAACTCAATGGACATGAGTTTGAGCAGGCTCCAGGAGTTGGTGATAGACAGAGAATCCCAGCTTGCTGTGGTCCATGGGGTCGCAGAGTCAAACACAACTGAGCTACTGAACTGAACTGATTATATAATACCTGAAATTAAAAATTCACTGGATGGTCTCAACAACAAAATGGATATAACATAGAAAACGCTAAGTGAATCTGAACACAAAGCAATAGAAATTATATAGTCTGAAGAACTGAGAGAGAAAAAAAAAAATGAAAAAAGTTAATACAGCCTCAAGGATCTGGGAAACTATCAGAAGGTCTAGCATTCGCATCATTTAAATCCCAGAAAGAGAGAAGAAAAAGATTGGTACATAAAAAATATATGAAGAAATCATGACAGAAAACTTCCCACGTTTGGTGAAAGATATAAGTTTATAGATTCAAGAAACTCAGTGAACTCCAGACAGGAAGAACACAGAGAAAATCATTACCAGACACGTCATAATCAAACTGCTGAAAACCAAAGATGGAAGGAATGGAAGCAGACAGATTTTAAAATATGATATATTACACAGATGGAAAATGTGATTTAAATGGGGAAGGAGATGTTTGACTACAAGGGACAGGGAGCACAAAGGAGGATTTGGTTTTTTCTTAAGTAACAGAACTGCTCTGGATCTTGAGTGTAGGAATTATTATGACTTCATGTACTAGTCAAAATGGTCCCCACATACCATTAAGAGCAAATGTTACTGTCTGTGTATATAAAAGATCCAGAAATCTGAATACCATCCTATACTGCTGCCCAGCTCTCATCCTCCATATCACATCAATCACCATTTCCTACCCAATTTACTTTCCAAAGATTTCTCAGATTTGTCCTTTTCCCTCTGTTCCCACTGTTTCTGCCTAGCCGAGTTCACATCATCCCAGTATGCTACTACTTTGATCCCAAAAGCTAACCTGCATAGCCCGCGCTTTGCAAAAGGTAACCCGTGCTCTAACAGTATCAACTTTAACCCAGACACTTGCGAGAAATGCAGAATCTCAAACCCCACTTTAGAACTCCTGAATTGGAATCCACCTTTTAACAGGATTCTGAAGTGATTTAAAGAAATAAAAAACTTTTCATTGGAATTTGCAAGGCCCCGATCCAGGGCATGCATGAGTGAATGAAAATCTGATTATGCTACTCCTCCACTTAAGATCTTCCAGACTCATACAAGCTATAAGAAGCCTTACATGACCTTATCCTACCTTCCTCTCCAGGCTCATCTTTCACCACACCTATCACAACATTTAACACGTCAGTAATACTTAACTGTTTGCACATTCCAGCACACATAACACGTTGCTACGTCCCACCACGACACCTTTACCCAGGCAGTTCCCTTGGCCTGAAAACCTCTTCATCTGACTTAACTCCTATCCACCTTCACGCCTCTACTTAGAAGCCAACCCTGTATAGCAGACGGGAATCCACCTATTTGATCCCTGGTCTGAGAAGATTTCACATGCCGAGGGGCAGCTAGCCCCCTGCCACAACTACTGAGCTGGCGCTGGTGTGCCGACAGCCTATGCTCAACAAGGGAAGCCACCATGATGAGGAAGCCCGTGCACCCCAACCAACAAAGAGTAGCTCCCCAATGACTGCAACTGGAGAAATCATATGTGCAGCAACTCCAGGGAACCAAACGTAAGTAAATAAATTACAGAAGTCAACCCCGCTCTGAGCTCCTAAACCAGCGTGCACCTACTTCCAACCCTGAACTTCCCACACAATATTGAAATGATCTGTTTATGGCTTTCTGGGCCTGTAGGATTCTCAAAGGCAGTGGCCTCTTCTCTTTTATTTTCTTCCTGTGTCCAGCACAGAGAACTAGCTATGTTTTGATGAAAGAACTACCATCTTCTCTTGATTCTTATAAAGCTATCCGTCTCCAGTTTGGCAGTAACCAGTTCCCCCATCACACCATCGTTTCTGGAAAGTATAGGAACTACCCTTTACACCTAAGTTAGGAGTTGCTTGAAGCATAACTGCACGAAGGGCTTAGACCCTGCAGAAAAGCCCCAGGCTAAGAAAGCGGGCTTTTTTAAAATGCCATAATGGTGGCTCAGAGGTTAAAGCGTCTGCCTCCAAAGCAGGAGACGCGGGTTCGATCCCTGGGTTAGGAAGATCCCCTGGAGAAGGAAATGGTAACCCACTCCAGTATTCTTGCCTGGAGAATCCCATGGATGAAGGTGCCTGGTAGGCTACAGTCCACGGGGCCGCAAAGAGTCAGACACGACTGAGCGACTTCACTTTCTTTTCTTCCAATGCCACTTAACTATAAAGCTCATTCGGTCCCAGGTGAGGGGGTATGGGGAGGGTTTTGGGGTCTTCACCTACAAAGTTCTTAGCTCAGGCCTGGGCGCCCCACATGCCCTACTCCCGCCTGCAAGCAGTCTGGCTGGGCACACCTCCCCCTCACATCTCCGCGGGCCACCCGCCGCCAGGGCCCCAGCCCAAGGGCAGTCACCTTCTCCAGGGCAGCGCCTCTTCCTCGGGGTCGCTCTCCGTCACGGACCCCTCTACCACCGTCTCATCGCTGTCCCAGTCTGCGGCCTGGGAGCCTGCCTCCATCTCCACGTCACACTCGGAGTCTTTCTTACCCTCCTTCTCCAACTCCTCCATTTCCGCAAAACAAAACAAAAAAAAAATGTTTTTAATTAAAAAAAGTAAAAATCACAAAACAAAGATTGCTCTGAGGGCCAGGAGAAATTATGAGTTAATAAGAACATTGCTGGCGGGAGACAGGCCTGTTCGAGTGCAGCGACCTAGGCCGCGAGTGCGTCGTGAGGGAAGCGGGCCAGCGCCGCGGTGTGATCGCACGCGGCCGACAGGGGGAGCCTCCGGTGGCCGGCAGGGGGAGCCGCGCGCCGCGCGTCGGCCCCGCCCCGCCCGGCCCCGCCCGGCCCCGCCCGGCCCCGCCCCGCCCGGGTACTGGCGGAAGGAGCCAAGCGAGCGCCAGAGGGCCCAGCGTTTCTTGATGAGCCAGGGCGTGGCTTGCTACCGCCTCCGCTCTCCGCACGTTTGCTTTGCGGCCCAGCGGTCAAGGGACTGTAGATGCGGCCTCCGGGGTCAGACAGGAAGCGTTTCCGCAGACAGACCGCGGGCCGAGCCCGCCTAACGCCGCCGGCAGAGAGGGAGAGCTGGGTCAGGTCCCCGTGCAGCGCCATTTCCGGGCTTGTGAGACGCAGACCCCGGAAGGAACTGTCGCCTCTGACAGACTTTTCTGAAGCCAAAATGTGATCTTAGCCCCGAAGAGTGCTTTTGAGTCCACCAACTGCTGCCTTTCTCACACCCCCTTCCCCCTAAAGTCTCCTTAAGTAGGCAAAAACAAAAATATTAATCAGGAGTTTTAA
Source organism: Neotragus moschatus (assembly GCA_006410615.1). Taxonomy (NCBI): domain Eukaryota; kingdom Metazoa; phylum Chordata; class Mammalia; order Artiodactyla; family Bovidae; genus Neotragus; species Neotragus moschatus. The sequence continues at coordinate 6,554 of SJYA01003759.1, read as the reverse complement.
AGTCACCAGCTGATTTATTAATAACTGATGTATCTTGTATTTCTTTTTTTCCCCCTCATCAACTCTTTGGTTACCCTGGAATACAGATTGTGTAGGAAAGACAGGTTAAATGCTTTATTCTCTTTATTAATTTTTATAATAATATGGGTGCCTGAGTGAGTGAATCAGTGATATCCCTCAGCCATGTCCGACTCTGCGACCCTGTGGACTGACTGGAGCCTACCAGGCTCCTCTGTTCATGGAATTCTCCAGGCAAGAATACTAGAGTGGGTTGCCATTTCCTTCTCCAAATATGGGTGCCCAGCAACATCCAAAAATTACCAATTATTATTTTTAAATGAACTGAATAGATTTTTATATATTTGATTCCAGCCTGTTAAAAAGTTTGAATTCAAACTCATTTAAAACAAAGCCCAACCTGAGATGAAAAAATAAAAATTAAAATTAAAAAAAATAAATAAATAAAAATAAAACAAAGCCCAGTGAGCTCCACCTGCCAAGTGAGAGGAAGACTCCAATATGACAGGCTGCTTCTGCATAGTAAGTCTTTAGTACCCACCCTGGAACCTTCAGAGTCTAAGCACAAATTGGGTCTTGAAAGGTTTATCATGTAAATGTCAGGAAATAGGATTTTCTGACTCCTCAATTTACTTCACTTTTCAGTAGACGGAGTGGCTTTGTCATACTATTATTTTACTGTTTAGATCTTATTTAAGCCACTGCTATCTAAAACAGTGGTTCTCTTTTAAACTTATTTGATGCTGGAGAAAATGTGGAGAAAGGGGAATCCTAAAAAGTATGCTGCGACTGCTAAATCGCTTCAGTCGTGTCCGACTCTGTGCGACCCCATAGACGGCAGCCCACCAGGCTCTTCTGTCCCTGGGATTCTCCAGGCAAGAACACTGGAGTGGGTTGCCAGTTCCTTCTCCAATGATGAAAGTGAAAAGTGAAAGTGAAGTCGCTCAGTCATCCCCGACTCTTAGCAAACCCATGGACTGCAGCCTACCAGGCTCCTCCGTCCATGGGNCAGCATAGAAATAAAAACTATAAAAGAGAATCCAATGGAAATTTTAGGAGATATAATTGCTGACAAAGGTCCGTCTAATCGAAGCTGTGGTTTTCCCAGAGTCATGTATGAAAGTGAGAGCTGGATGATAAAGCTGAGTGCCAAAGAATTGATGCATTTGAACTGCAGTGTTGGGGAAGGCTCTTGACAGTCCCTTGGAATGCAAGGGGATCCAACCAGTCAATCCTAAATATTAACTGGAAGGACCAATGCTGAAGCTGAAGTTCCAATACTTTGGCCACCTGATACAAAGAACTGACTCATTGGAAAAGACCCTGATGCTGAGAAAGACTGAAGGCAGGAGGAGAAGGGGTTGACAGAGGATGAGATGGTTGGATGGCATCACCAACTCAATGGACATGAGTTTGAGCAGGCTCCAGGAGTTGGTGATAGACAGAGAATCCCAGCTTGCTGTGGTCCATGGGGTCGCAGAGTCAAACACAACTGAGCTACTGAACTGAACTGATTATATAATACCTGAAATTAAAAATTCACTGGATGGTCTCAACAACAAAATGGATATAACATAGAAAACGCTAAGTGAATCTGAACACAAAGCAATAGAAATTATATAGTCTGAAGAACTGAGAGAGAAAAAAAAAAATGAAAAAAGTTAATACAGCCTCAAGGATCTGGGAAACTATCAGAAGGTCTAGCATTCGCATCATTTAAATCCCAGAAAGAGAGAAGAAAAAGATTGGTACATAAAAAATATATGAAGAAATCATGACAGAAAACTTCCCACGTTTGGTGAAAGATATAAGTTTATAGATTCAAGAAACTCAGTGAACTCCAGACAGGAAGAACACAGAGAAAATCATTACCAGACACGTCATAATCAAACTGCTGAAAACCAAAGATGGAAGGAATGGAAGCAGACAGATTTTAAAATATGATATATTACACAGATGGAAAATGTGATTTAAATGGGGAAGGAGATGTTTGACTACAAGGGACAGGGAGCACAAAGGAGGATTTGGTTTTTTCTTAAGTAACAGAACTGCTCTGGATCTTGAGTGTAGGAATTATTATGACTTCATGTACTAGTCAAAATGGTCCCCACATACCATTAAGAGCAAATGTTACTGTCTGTGTATATAAAAGATCCAGAAATCTGAATACCATCCTATACTGCTGCCCAGCTCTCATCCTCCATATCACATCAATCACCATTTCCTACCCAATTTACTTTCCAAAGATTTCTCAGATTTGTCCTTTTCCCTCTGTTCCCACTGTTTCTGCCTAGCCGAGTTCACATCATCCCAGTATGCTACTACTTTGATCCCAAAAGCTAACCTGCATAGCCCGCGCTTTGCAAAAGGTAACCCGTGCTCTAACAGTATCAACTTTAACCCAGACACTTGCGAGAAATGCAGAATCTCAAACCCCACTTTAGAACTCCTGAATTGGAATCCACCTTTTAACAGGATTCTGAAGTGATTTAAAGAAATAAAAAACTTTTCATTGGAATTTGCAAGGCCCCGATCCAGGGCATGCATGAGTGAATGAAAATCTGATTATGCTACTCCTCCACTTAAGATCTTCCAGACTCATACAAGCTATAAGAAGCCTTACATGACCTTATCCTACCTTCCTCTCCAGGCTCATCTTTCACCACACCTATCACAACATTTAACACGTCAGTAATACTTAACTGTTTGCACATTCCAGCACACATAACACGTTGCTACGTCCCACCACGACACCTTTACCCAGGCAGTTCCCTTGGCCTGAAAACCTCTTCATCTGACTTAACTCCTATCCACCTTCACGCCTCTACTTAGAAGCCAACCCTGTATAGCAGACGGGAATCCACCTATTTGATCCCTGGTCTGAGAAGATTTCACATGCCGAGGGGCAGCTAGCCCCCTGCCACAACTACTGAGCTGGCGCTGGTGTGCCGACAGCCTATGCTCAACAAGGGAAGCCACCATGATGAGGAAGCCCGTGCACCCCAACCAACAAAGAGTAGCTCCCCAATGACTGCAACTGGAGAAATCATATGTGCAGCAACTCCAGGGAACCAAACGTAAGTAAATAAATTACAGAAGTCAACCCCGCTCTGAGCTCCTAAACCAGCGTGCACCTACTTCCAACCCTGAACTTCCCACACAATATTGAAATGATCTGTTTATGGCTTTCTGGGCCTGTAGGATTCTCAAAGGCAGTGGCCTCTTCTCTTTTATTTTCTTCCTGTGTCCAGCACAGAGAACTAGCTATGTTTTGATGAAAGAACTACCATCTTCTCTTGATTCTTATAAAGCTATCCGTCTCCAGTTTGGCAGTAACCAGTTCCCCCATCACACCATCGTTTCTGGAAAGTATAGGAACTACCCTTTACACCTAAGTTAGGAGTTGCTTGAAGCATAACTGCACGAAGGGCTTAGACCCTGCAGAAAAGCCCCAGGCTAAGAAAGCGGGCTTTTTTAAAATGCCATAATGGTGGCTCAGAGGTTAAAGCGTCTGCCTCCAAAGCAGGAGACGCGGGTTCGATCCCTGGGTTAGGAAGATCCCCTGGAGAAGGAAATGGTAACCCACTCCAGTATTCTTGCCTGGAGAATCCCATGGATGAAGGTGCCTGGTAGGCTACAGTCCACGGGGCCGCAAAGAGTCAGACACGACTGAGCGACTTCACTTTCTTTTCTTCCAATGCCACTTAACTATAAAGCTCATTCGGTCCCAGGTGAGGGGGTATGGGGAGGGTTTTGGGGTCTTCACCTACAAAGTTCTTAGCTCAGGCCTGGGCGCCCCACATGCCCTACTCCCGCCTGCAAGCAGTCTGGCTGGGCACACCTCCCCCTCACATCTCCGCGGGCCACCCGCCGCCAGGGCCCCAGCCCAAGGGCAGTCACCTTCTCCAGGGCAGCGCCTCTTCCTCGGGGTCGCTCTCCGTCACGGACCCCTCTACCACCGTCTCATCGCTGTCCCAGTCTGCGGCCTGGGAGCCTGCCTCCATCTCCACGTCACACTCGGAGTCTTTCTTACCCTCCTTCTCCAACTCCTCCATTTCCGCAAAACAAAACAAAAAAAAAATGTTTTTAATTAAAAAAAGTAAAAATCACAAAACAAAGATTGCTCTGAGGGCCAGGAGAAATTATGAGTTAATAAGAACATTGCTGGCGGGAGACAGGCCTGTTCGAGTGCAGCGACCTAGGCCGCGAGTGCGTCGTGAGGGAAGCGGGCCAGCGCCGCGGTGTGATCGCACGCGGCCGACAGGGGGAGCCTCCGGTGGCCGGCAGGGGGAGCCGCGCGCCGCGCGTCGGCCCCGCCCCGCCCGGCCCCGCCCGGCCCCGCCCGGCCCCGCCCCGCCCGGGTACTGGCGGAAGGAGCCAAGCGAGCGCCAGAGGGCCCAGCGTTTCTTGATGAGCCAGGGCGTGGCTTGCTACCGCCTCCGCTCTCCGCACGTTTGCTTTGCGGCCCAGCGGTCAAGGGACTGTAGATGCGGCCTCCGGGGTCAGACAGGAAGCGTTTCCGCAGACAGACCGCGGGCCGAGCCCGCCTAACGCCGCCGGCAGAGAGGGAGAGCTGGGTCAGGTCCCCGTGCAGCGCCATTTCCGGGCTTGTGAGACGCAGACCCCGGAAGGAACTGTCGCCTCTGACAGACTTTTCTGAAGCCAAAATGTGATCTTAGCCCCGAAGAGTGCTTTTGAGTCCACCAACTGCTGCCTTTCTCACACCCCCTTCCCCCTAAAGTCTCCTTAAGTAGGCAAAAACAAAAATATTAATCAGGAGTTTTAAAGTCACCAGCTGATTTATTAATAACTGATGTATCTTGTATTTCTTTTTTTCCCCCTCATCAACTCTTTGGTTACCCTGGAATACAGATTGTGTAGGAAAGACAGGTTAAATGCTTTATTCTCTTTATTAATTTTTATAATAATATGGGTGCCTGAGTGAGTGAATCAGTGATATCCCTCAGCCATGTCCGACTCTGCGACCCTGTGGACTGACTGGAGCCTACCAGGCTCCTCTGTTCATGGAATTCTCCAGGCAAGAATACTAGAGTGGGTTGCCATTTCCTTCTCCAAATATGGGTGCCCAGCAACATCCAAAAATTACCAATTATTATTTTTAAATGAACTGAATAGATTTTTATATATTTGATTCCAGCCTGTTAAAAAGTTTGAATTCAAACTCATTTAAAACAAAGCCCAACCTGAGATGAAAAAATAAAAATTAAAATTAAAAAAAATAAATAAATAAAAATAAAACAAAGCCCAGTGAGCTCCACCTGCCAAGTGAGAGGAAGACTCCAATATGACAGGCTGCTTCTGCATAGTAAGTCTTTAGTACCCACCCTGGAACCTTCAGAGTCTAAGCACAAATTGGGTCTTGAAAGGTTTATCATGTAAATGTCAGGAAATAGGATTTTCTGACTCCTCAATTTACTTCACTTTTCAGTAGACGGAGTGGCTTTGTCATACTATTATTTTACTGTTTAGATCTTATTTAAGCCACTGCTATCTAAAACAGTGGTTCTCTTTTAAACTTATTTGATGCTGGAGAAAATGTGGAGAAAGGGGAATCCTAAAAAGTATGCTGCGACTGCTAAATCGCTTCAGTCGTGTCCGACTCTGTGCGACCCCATAGACGGCAGCCCACCAGGCTCTTCTGTCCCTGGGATTCTCCAGGCAAGAACACTGGAGTGGGTTGCCAGTTCCTTCTCCAATGATGAAAGTGAAAAGTGAAAGTGAAGTCGCTCAGTCATCCCCGACTCTTAGCAAACCCATGGACTGCAGCCTACCAGGCTCCTCCGTCCATGGGATTTTCCAGGGAAGAGTACTGGAGTGGGGTGCCATTGCCTTCTCCCCCTACACAGTATAGAGATTCCTTAAAAAGCTAAAGCTAGTAATCAGGCTTGTAGGCATATATCTGGAAAAGACAAAAACTCTAATTCAAAAAGATACATTGACCCCAGTGTTAAAAGCAGCACTATTTACAGGAGCCAAGACATGGATGCAACCCAGATGTGCACAGATAGATGAACCAATAAGAAACACACACACACCCACACACACACACACACACACACTGGAACATTACTCAGTCATAAGGAATGAAATATGGTCATTTGCAGCAACATGCATGGGCATAAAAAAACACTAAGTGAAGTAAAGCAGAGAAAGATAAATGTTATATGATATCCCTTATATGTGGTGAAATAATACAAATTAATTTATTTACAAAGCATAAACAGACTCATAGACACACAAACAAACTTATGGTTACCAGAGGGGAAAGTGGGAGATGGGGAGGGATAAATTAAGAGTATGAGATTAACAGATACTGATATATAAAAAACAACAAAGATTTATTGTATAGGACAGGAACTATATTCAATATCTTACAAAAACCTATAATGGAAAAGAATCTAAGAAAAGATCTGAATTACTTTGCTGAACACCTGAAACAATATTGTAAATCAACTGATCAACTGTACTTCAATAAAAATAAAATTACCTACACTTAATATACGAAAAAAAAAAAA
>SJYA01003758.1:69017-94589 GCA_006410615.1 Neotragus moschatus | reverse complement strand
TGCATCTGCAGAATCGCCTTTAAGAATTTAACAGCAAAATCAAGTCAATTGACTTGAAGATAGAAATATGGACCTAGTGAATTTCTGAGAGCCCTTCATATGCCAGGATTCCATACTTTTACTTGTTTGAACTGGTAGCAGCAGTATTTCCTGGCCTCAGGTATTCTCATGATAATTTTCAGCTTCCCTCTGAGCATACGTCTGCTCTGCATCCAGCCCCACCCATACAAACCCATACAGACACACTCACAAATGGTTGCAGATAGTTTGGGATTTGCAGTGCGAAGAGCATCACATAACTTTCTCTTTCCTTTTTTTTCCCCTCTCCTTTCATCCTGGGTGACTCATTCAACATTCTGTACAACTAGACAAATGAAAAGACTCCTTTGTTTTGACATCATTAGCAGCTCTTTTCATTTGCATTATGTGTGTGGCTACAGTAACAAACCTGGTACCTTTCAGCAGCATCGTAGTCGGGAAGTTCCTCCTGCCATGACGTGTGGGTGGGGAGGGCAGGGTGATGTGATCCAGATGCATGGGCTGCCCTTCGCCAGGAATGCAGATGTGTTTCATCCACACATGCCCAGATGCTGACCCCTCGGGCATTATTAATGCGTCCCAGCCGCCAGGCTTCGTCCTCTGCATGTACGCGCCTCAGTGTCACATGCTTCATCTGCTTGCTTATGAGGCACAACATCCCCACATTTCACATGTGGCAGTTACTATTAAAAAGGAGCAGTTCTAACTCTTCTGGAAATTGATAAAGAATCTTTTAAATTGCTTTGAAATGTGGCCATCATTTCAAAGTGACTTCTCATGCAGTTATTGAATTCATAATGCAAACTTCTGACCTTTCCCCTTGCATGTGGAGAAAACATGGCTCTGAGTATTCCACTTTCAAGATAGTCAAGAAATTAATATGTGCATACATAATACATCATAATGATTTTTTACTTTCCTTTTATTTCTCATCTCCAAGGCCTATTTTTAAAAAGTAGCATGTCTATAAATTGAACATTGTTATTTATTGTTAATTAAATCCAGGCATCAAGTAAGAGAAGTTTGGCATCTTCTAGAAATGGGTCGGACTTATAGCTCTACAGGGAAAGAATTAGCTTTATAAAAATATAATCCACTCATTGCTTCAAACTATAGTTAGAGCATAGCACCACTGATTACAGGAAATGGATTAATTTTATAAATTTTGACTTATAATCTAAAGTATAAACTATAGAAGCATGATAGTTTCTCTAAATTAAAGTGAACTGAATCTTAGTTATTCATTTTTTTTTAAATTCAGCATTTTACAGGTTAAATGTAAAGGTGAATCATAACTTAAAGTAAAAAAGTTGAAAAATGCCAATGACAGACGATCAGATTTTGAAAGATGGGGTTCATGGCCATTTCCTTCTCTAATGCCAGAATAATGAACTTAAAAAAGCCAAAATCTATAATTTATCATAGATAACAATCTTGGTGATCAGTTATAAGAAATGAATGACCTAAATACAGAGGAGACTTTTTTGAGGGACTGTACATTGTCATTATCAATAGAAGAGTCAGAGGCTTCCCTGGCAATCCAGTTGCTGAGAATTCCCTTTCCAATGCAGGGGGTGTGGGTTCAGTCCTTGGTTGGAAGCTAAGATCCCACAGGCCTCAGTGAAAAAAAAAAACCAAAATATAAAACAGAAGCAATATTGTAACAAACACAAGAAAGACTTTTAAAATGGTCCACATAAAAATCTTAAAAGTGGTTGCTGCTGAGTGCCAAAAGAAACATCTCTTAAGTCCTGGTTCCCTAGCATGTGGTTTGGGGCCCTCATGAAAACTATTCTGCTTCCTTCAGTAAAACTTGTTTTATCTGTTTGGATACACATATACATATTTATCTCAGTTTCAGAAATAAAGGTGCAAACTCATTCATTAGCTTTGACCATACCTACAAAATAGGATGGAAAATGAAAGCAATGATCTGATTAATTCAGGCGGAAGTAATGAATATTTACTCTTCCCTGAAAGTACTGCCTGAAATTTATAAACAAAAAAAAGATGTTGTCAGATATCTTTTCCTGAACTCTCCAAACACTTCAGATTTTCTCTGTATATAAAAAAGCAACGTAAAGTGAAGTCGCTCAATCGTGTCCAACTTTTTGCGACCCCATGAACTGTAGCCTACCAGGCTCCTCCATCCATAGGATTTTCCAGATAAGAGTACTAGAGTGGGTTGCCACTTCCTTCTCCAGGGGATCTTCCCAACCCAGGGATCAAACCCAGGTCTTCTGAGTTACAGGCAGATGCTTTACCATCTGAGCCACCAGGAAAGCCCTTCACTATGTATATTTTTGTTCAAATGCTTATGCTGTGTCGTGCTGTGCTTGCTCACAAAGTTGTGTCTGACTCTGCAATCCCATGAATTGTAACCCACTGAGCATCAGTCCTTCCAGGGAATATTCAGGACTGATTGCCTTTAGGATTGACTGGATGGATCTCCTTGCAGTCCAAGGGACTCTCAAGAGTCTTCTCCAACACCACAGTTCAAAAGCACCAATTCTTCAGTACTAACCAGTCCATCCTAAAGGAGATCAGTCCTGGTTGTTCATTGGAAGGACTGACGTTGAAGCTGAAACTCCAATACTTTGGCCACCTGATGCAAAGAGCTGACTCATTTGAAATCTTTCCCTGATGCTGGGAAAGATTGAGGGCAGGAGGAGAAGGGGATGACAGAGGATAAGATGGTTGGATGGCATCACTGACTCAATGGACATGGGTTTCGGTGAACTGTGGGAGTTGGTGATGGACAGGGAGGCCTGGCATGGTGCGATTTATGGGCTTGCAAAGAGTTGGACATGACTGAGTGACTGAACTGAACTGAAGCTTTCTTTATGGTCCACTCTCACATCCATACATGACTACTGGAAAAAACATAGCTTTAACTAGACAGACCTTTGTTGGCAAAGTAATGTCTCTGCTTTTTAATATGCTGTCTAGGTTGATTATAGCTTGTCTTCCAAGGAGCAAGCGTCTTTTAATTTCACAGCTGCAGTCACCATCTGCAGTGAGTTTGGAGCTCAAGAAAATAAAGTCTGTCACTGTTTCCATTGTTTCCCCATCTATTTGCCTTGGAGTGATGGGACTGGATGCCATGATCTTAGTTTTTTGAATGTTGAATTTTAAGCCAGCTTTTTCACTCTCCTCTTACACTGTCACCAAGAGGCTCTTTAGTTCCTCTTCACTTTCTGCCATAAGGGTGGTGTCATCTGCATATCTGAGGTCATCGATATTTCTCCTAGGAATCTTGACTCCAGCTTGTGCTTCATCCAGCCCAGCGTTTCGCATGATGTACTCTGTGTATAAGTTAAATAAGCCGGATGACAATATACATTCCTATTGTACTCCTTTCCCAATTTGGAACCAGTCTGTTGTTCCATCTCTGGTTCTAACTGTTGCTTCTTGACGTGCATACACATTTCTCAGGAGGCAGGTAAGGCAATCTGGTATTCCCATCTCTTGAAGAATTTTCCACAGTTTATTGTGATCCACACAGTCAAAGGCTTTGGCATAGTCAATAAAGCAGAAGTAGATGTTTTTCTGAAATTCTCTTGGTTTTTCTATTGCCAACAGATGTTGGCAATTTGATCTCTGGTTCCTCTGCCAAATCCAGCTTGAACATCTGGAAGTTCTTGGTTCATGTGCTGTTGAAGCCTAGCTTGGAGAATTTTGAGCATTAGTTTACTAGCATGTGAAATGAGTGTGATGGTGCAGTAGTTTGAACATTCTTTGGTACTGCTTTTCTTTGAGATTGGAATGAAAACTGACATTTTCCAGTCCTGTGGCCACTACTGAGTTTTCCAAATTTGCTGGCATATTGAGTGCAGCACTTTAACAGCATCATCTTTTAGGATTTGAAATAGTTCCGCTGAAATTCCATCACCTCCACTAGCTTTGTTTGTAGTGATACTTGCTAAGGCCCACTTGACTTTGCACTCCAGGATGTCTGGCTCTATGTGGGTGATCACACCATCATGGGTATCTGGAATTCCATCACCTCCACTAGTTTTGTTTGTAGTGATACTTGCTAAGGCCTACTTGACTTTGCAATCCAGGATGTCTGGCTCTAGGTGGGTGATTGCACCATCATGGGTATCTGGCCATGAAGATCCTCTGTGTATTCTTGCCACCTCTTCTTAATTAATATCTTCTGCTTCTATTAGGTCCATACCACTTCTGTCCTTTATTGAGCCCATCTTTGCATGAAATGTTCCCTTGGTATCTCTAATTTTCTTGAAGAGATCTCTAGTCTTTCCCATCCTATTGTTTTCCTCTATTTCTTTGCATTGATTACTTAGGAAAGGTTTCTTATCTCTCCTTGCTATTCTTTGGAACTCTACATTCAGATGGATGTATCTTTCCTTTTCTGGTTTGCCTTTTGTTTCTCTTCGTTGCTCAGCTATTGGTAAGGCCTCCTCAGCCAGAGGCTGAGCAGGTCAGTCTCGGTGGGGTCTCTGGGTCCTGGTGTGCAGAAGGTTTTGTCCGGGCCCTCTGAGCATCTCTGGCAGGTATGGGGTTTTGATTCTAAACGCGATTTTGCCAATCCTACCATCTTGCTGGGGTTTCTTCTTTATCCTTGGATGTGGTGTATCTTTTTTTGGTGGGATCCATAAAAAAGGATCCAAAATGTTCCTGTCAGTGGTTGTTTAGCAGCAAGTTGCAATTTTCGAGTTATCAGGAGAAGATGAACATACATCCTTCTGCTCCACCATCTTGTGTATAATTTGAAAGAAAATTTAGAGCAACTCTAAGAAGACTTCAGATCCAGCCCATTCAAGAAGAATTAAAAAGAATAAAAAGCCTGGAAAACGTCTTCTTATTTGACATGGAAGAAGAAAGGCTGCATTTCATTTACATCTTGAAGTTCTATCAAATAATTCTGGTTATTGACCTTGAGACTATTGTAACAAAATTCTTATTAAAGGACCCAAAAGTATACCCATAATCTTTTTTTCTAAGCCACCTATTTTTAATCACAAAGATGAAGAAACTAAGCAAACAACATGAGTCTTTTTTATACTCAGATGACAGACATGTGACTTGCATGCTCTGACAACTCTTTCCACATCACTGGCAGACATAATTAATTGATCATGATACTCTTCACTGCTCAGACAGGACCCAGGCTCAGAATCTTCTTGAACAGAGTATTACCAATTTAACTCCACACGTGAGACAACCATCTTTGCCGTCCACCTCATATATTAATGCTGAGCAAATATAGGCAGTTAGTTGAATGTTCTACAACATAAAAGACTAAGGGTTATTGCTCCTCTTCCAGTGCAAAAAGTGAAAGTGAAAGTCGCGCAGTCGTGTCTGACTCTTTGCAACCCCATGGACTCCAGGCCAGAATACTGAAGTGGGTAGCCTTTCCCTTCTCCAACCAACCTGCTTTTTACCAGGAAGTGAGTAGCTGGCATTAGGCCTGATCTGTAGAGTAAATGTATCACTGTGGTAACTGTATCACGTCATTGACCCACAGCCCATCAGTTCAGTCTGTCCTGCTTCCTGCCATGCAGAACTGAGGCCAGCCAACTTAAGGGACCTTCTGAAGGCTGCTGGGACTCAGGTCAGTGGCACAGGCCACAAAGGGGTGACACACAGAAGGGACAGGAAAGAGTTTGATTCCCATCTGGAACTGCCTGGAAAGGGCACCAGTAACTGAAAAGACAAGAAGCAAATGGTGATTTACAGATCCAGTCATCGGGGCAAGGTCACCCCACAGTCAGGATGCAAGGGTTGGCCCTACACAGTGCGCTGGGACAGAAGGCAGGAGGGTCCCTGACGTGACATGCCCTGACACCACCTCCTCTTTTCCATCGCTGTGCGTGTGTATATGTGCCGTGAGAGTAACTATAGCCCCTGCTCCCTGCAGCCCAGGATGCTTCCAGATCCCTTACAGCTGTGATGTCATTTGTTTCCCACCCTGGTGGCTCAGAAAGTAGAGAATCTTCCTGCAATGCAGGAGCCCCAGGTTCGATCCCCGGGTCGGGAAGATCCCCTGGAGAAGGGAATGGCAGCCCACTCCAGTATTTTTTGCTTGGAAAACCCCATGGACAGAGGAGCCTGCTGGACTACAGTCCATGGAGTCATGAAGAGTCAGATACAATGAAGCGACTCACACTTTCACTTGGAATCAGCACAGGAAAGCAGGCATTGTGGTCCCCAACTTTACAACTAAAGTGCAATCTTTTGTCCAACAGCACAGAGCTGGTGCTGCCTAAAGTTCCTTCCATCTGAAATATCTGCAGGAGGTAATGGAAGATGGATATTTTGGATTATTTCCCATCTGAATGTTCAAATAACTGTGCCCTTCAGTACTGGGGTCCAGCCCCGGTTGCATCCAGGGTATCCGAAGCGCAGACAGCATTGGCGACTGAGATTTATGTATTTATTTAGAGATATAGAGAGAGATAAGGAAAGAATGCTGCAGTTAAGAAAATAGAGGAGAGAAAGAGGCTGATAGTCCTTGATTTACACAGAAAGCCAATAAAGTCCCAAGACAAGGGACTTACACCATTCACGTAGGCCACAGGCGCCCACTTGAATAGCAGAGGATGCCCTGCCTTGGGCTCCCTCTCACGTGGGTCTTAAAAGCCGGGGCCAAGAAGTGAACACAGTGAGCCCCTGCGCTCTAGGGGATCAGCCTGAGAAAGAGAGTGAGAGAGAAAGAAATAAAGAGAGAATTGACATGAGGGAGCCAAGCAATGATGAGGCAAGGCCCAAAACTTTATTTTTTCCAGGGAGCTTATATACCTTAAGCTGTACATAGAGAATAATGGAAAATACAAAGTCATGCAGGGTCAGCAGCCCTGACTATTATCGAGACCAGGTTTTCTCTCTGCATACCTATCTGTATACACAGGTCTTAGGTGATTTACATCATCTTCTGGCCAGGAGGCCTATTAGCATTTTATGACCCTTTCTGATAAGGGTCCGTCAACCAGAAAACTTATTTGCCCTAAAAGTGTTGTTCTTTCCAAAGTCTGGTGCCACTCTCAGAAAGCACTAAATAAAGTTTCATTCTTAGACAGCAAGGATACAACGATTTATAACAAAGAAAGAGGAGTACAGTGATTTATAACAAAGAGAAAATTCATTAACTCAAAAAAGTCTACTTTTGCTAACATCCAAACTACTATATTCCTATTTCTGCATCCCAATTACATTGATTAATATCCTCCAGGTGCCTAAAAGATAAAAGATATGGAGGCCTGGCGGCAATCATTAACTCAACAATGAAACCCTTCATCAATATAATTCTTAGCTCTTTAAAAGACTCTATATCTTTAAGATGTTTTAAGCTTCCCGTGCCCCTCACGGTTGGGAGGCTGTAAACAATCACATGCTTCGTTGTAAAAGTCTGGGTAAACCTGTCAGGCAAGTTAGAGAGCCATCAGAGGGGTTTGAGCTGAGACACTCCTTTTATATGCAGGAGACTAAATGGAGCTCTAAGTTAACTTTTTCCAGAGAAAGGTGGTCGGGGATAGCCCCCTGTTAATGTCAGAAGAGTGTAGTATAGCAGACAGTAAACAGACAGATTTTGGTTTCAGGGTAGACGCTCAGGCAGAGAATCCCTTGAGACCTGACTCGCCTTTGCCTGTCAGGCCTCTTCCTCATGACCTTTGTCATGGGTNAATGGAGCTCTAAGTTAACTTTTTCCAGAGAAAGGTGGTCGGGGATAGCCCCCTGTTAATGTCAGAAGAGTGTAGTATAGCAGACAGTAAACAGACAGATTTTGGTTTCAGGGTAGACGCTCAGGCAGAGAATCCCTTGAGACCTGACTCGCCTTTGCCTGTCAGGCCTCTTCCTCATGACCTTTGTCATGGGTGGGATCTCCCGTGCTGGCTCCCGGCACTTCAGAGCTTTGCATGTACAGAACAGCTTGCAGTTGGGTGGTGAACCAGGCGCCATGTCCCAAGACAGGGTGGTGAAGGTGGCTCCTCCACCCCCTAACCCAGAGTAGCTTCCGAATTGTCAACAGTAGACATGCCGTCTGGCCCTCAGTCATTGAAGGAGACTTTCTGTTCATCTTTCTGACAGCTGGTGACCCTGTTGCAGATGTGGGTTGTTCCTTTGTATTTCACGATAAAACTTTACTGGTGGCGATTTCTGTCTATGTGGGGGATGTTCTCAGTTATTACCAGCTACATCCTCTTCAGAGCTACCCGAAAACCCCTTTCAGGGAGAACACCACGGTATGTATTTCATTCATTCCTTCCTCAGCACACCCTTCATTTCAACCATTAGAAAGTATACTTAATTTCCTTTTTCCTGATGGGGAGTAGGGCATTACACCTCTTTGACTCTTTGTTGTAAAACTGTTTGGAGACTTGCTCTACTGCTGTGCATTCACGTTCATATTTAATGGGGATTCAGACATGCTTGTAAATTTTATTGTTTTAGACAATGGCTAGCAAAGGCCAGGAGGAAGAGAAGTGAAACCATTGTTTAAATTTTCTAGAGCGCTATTTGCATGTTGATTTTTAGCTCAGCATTTTATAGGGTTCTATGCTAAGTCAGGTCACAGACATTTTATCATAAAGTAAGAGTTAGAAGTTTGTACTTCTAACAACTGTGTACATATTTCACATCTGATAAATCATAAGCAACAGACAAGCTATTACTCACATAACAAGTGAGGCTTTAATATTCCAACGCTCACTTTAGTTACCACTGCCAACCTCTTGGAGAAGGCAATGGCACCCACTCCAGTACTCTTGCCTGGAAAATCCCACGGACAGAGGAGCCTGGTGGGTTGTAGTCCATGGCGTCGCTAAGAGTCGGGCATGACTGAGTGACTTCACTTTCACTTTTCACTTTTATGCATTGTAGAAGGAAATGGCAACCCACTCCAGTGTTCTTGCCTGGAGAATCCCAGGGATGGGGGAGCCTGGTGGGCTGCCGTCTATGGGGTCGCACAGAGCTGAACACGACTGAAGCGACTTAGCAGCAGCAGCAGCAGCCGCCGACCTCTTGAAATATATATAATTCCATTGGATCATTCACTAATCTTTCCAAAGGGTTTATAAACTCATAACGTATCCACGAGTTTGTTCTTGCTCTCTGTGTTCTGTAGACAAGATCTGAATCCAATTCAGATAAAACTGATGAGATAAAGAGAAAATGTGTGGTGTTCAGTGGTAATAAGACAATGTCAGATTTTGATCTGTGTTGGAGAATAAATTAGAAGTATCCATGAAATAGTTTTATGATTATTTAGCCATTTGCATGCTTATTTGTAGTCCTCTAGAGAAATGGGAGAGGCAGATATCCACTTTTACTTCTGCTTTGGAGAAGGAAAATATATGCAGTGAGAGAAACCAGATAAATAAACGTAATGATGAAAGCTGACGTTCAAGTAAATGAATTTCAGGTTTATGAGTATTTTAGTTTAATCCCACTTAGGGAACAGCTTTAGGGTGATATTAAGAAACCTTCTAAGCTGGCCAGTTGAGGGCTTTACACAGCCTTTGTCGGGCCTGGCTTACCCATGAGCAAATGAGCTTACAGTACGCTTTCTCCTTCTTACAAAACGCTATACACTTTATGAATTGTTTAAGACTTGTGAAAGAGATCTACATTTTAGATGAATTGAAATGTACTTGTTTTCATCTCCTGAATGCAATTCACATTCTGTTTCAGTGAGAATGCTTCATTTTTCTACTGTTTAATGAATTGCCTGGGCTAAACACTGAGCTATTTCTCTGCCCGTGAAGAGGAACTCCAAAGCCTAAAACACTTCAAACACCTCCTGACGCTTCATTGCTCCTATATCTCAGATGGCCAGAGCCCCATGCCCTCCGCTGCTCCTCCTCCAGCTTCTTCCTGCCCCTCAGCTCCTAGCTTTGGCACAGTCTGAGAGCCAAGATGCTCCACTAACATTTTAAGAGACAATGGGAGTATCATATTAGGGCTCCATTCCTTCCAGAAAAGCAGTCTGGATAAAGAAGCTCTGGGTTATGAGAAATAGTATGCCCTAAGGGTCTTTATGGATGCTTGCTTATTCATTACATTATAGGTGAGTCTCACTGTGTTCCAGTTGGAAGTGGAGGACTTCATGACAAGTGAGGAGAGCTGGTCAGAGCAGATTTGCATGGTGCAGAGGGCAAACCCAAAAGGCATCTCTAGTACCAGTGCAGTTTAAAAACTGGTTATTCCTCTCCCAGAGTACACCAAGGCCCCGCTTGGGAGAGAGAACAGAGGAAGGGAAGTGGGTTTCCTCTCTACTACAGTCAGGTTTCTGTCAAGCAATATTCAGGCTCAAACACAGGCCACAGGCCAGCCACAAAGAGCTGGGACTGATCACATCAATTCCAGCTCAAAGCCAAGCTTCCCTTTGTGGAGGCTGCTCTGACACGTACACAGTTTCTAATCTGGCATATCTATTTCCAGTGTAATTTGAATAGCAAGGGCGTTCTGGGCTCTACAAACTCATACTGCCAATAAACAGGAAGATTTGAGTGGGTGAAGGGAAGCGTAGGTTTGGAAAACATGACACATCTATTACAATGATATGACATATTGAACATTTAACATGTCAGTTCTTTTAAACATGACTACATTTTTTCACATAATCTTTAGGACAGCTTTAGGAGCTGGTGTTATCTGCCCCCCTCCCCCACTTCATGAATGAAGAAACTGTAGGAAGAAAAGCTAAGCAGGGGGCCACAGTCCCACAGGCAGTAAGTCAGGGAGCCCAGAATCAAGCCACAGACTACTGGAGTGCAAGCCCCTGCCCCAGGAGCATGTTGCGGCTTAATCATGGTAACCAGCTGCTTTGCATAGAGAAACCCTGCAGTTCAAACAGTTAGTGAGCAGACACACCGCTAATGCTGGCACAGCCTTGAGCAGGGACCCTCAAGGTAGAGAATATGCATGGAGTTGAAGGAAGCCCACTCTGGCCTAACAGGTGCTGTGAGGGTGGAGGGGAGATCCTCTTAGAGCAGGGTTTCCCACATCACCATTTTTGGCAGCATTAACTTCTGCCTTTATCTCATGCACTGAACAGTGATCCACAGTGCTCAGCACCAAGTAATAAGGACCAGTAGCCCAAGGAGTCACTGTGGCAGAAAGACCCCCAAAGTCCTCTCTGGCCCCTTTTATAGGTGACACAACCTCACAGTCATTTGAGACACCTTCTGCAGCCCCTGGGAGTTTCCTGCTCCAGGCGACTCCCCATTGCTGACCCCCTGATGGGACAGGATTACACCTACAGGAAAATGCTGTCTAGATAATGGTGGTATGTCAACTGCTTGAAGTAGAGAAAGCATTTCACCATGGAAATAATGTAAATGACAAGTCATTTCTCAGACAAAGTCACAAATCCTCGCTTAAATCATATGCTTCATAAGATCCCTTTTAACTGGGACTCACAGTGAAGCACAGCATTTTTTAAAATAACACTGGCTCCAGGCACACCCTGGGAAATCCCCAGCCCACGCCCACTCCAATCCAAACCAGCTTGCCAAGCTGCCTGGAAACAGTCCACAAAGCAATGCTGGTGCAAAAGCCATGCCTCCTAACTCATAGAAACAAACACAAAAAGTCAAATAAGAGGAGACAAAGGATTTTTTTTTTTTTTTCAAAAGAACGAACAAGATAAAACTCCAGGAAAAAAAATAATGAAACAGAGATAAGCAATTTGTCTAATAAAGAGTTCAGTGGTGGTCATAGAAATGCTCACAAATCTCAGAAGAATGGATTAACACAGGGAGAACGTCAACAAATAGTTAGAAAATATAAAAGAACCAATCAGAGCTGATGGAGAAGGCAATGGCACCCCACTCCAGTACTCTTGCCTGGAAAATCCCATGGATGGAGGAGCCTGGTAGGCTGCAGTCCATGGGGTCGCTGAGAGTTGGACATGACTCAGTGACTTCACTTTCACACACTGGAGAAGGAAATGGCAACCCACTCCAGTGTTCTTGCCTGGAGAGTCCCAGGGACGGCAGAGCCTGGTGGGCTGCCGTCTCTGGGGTCGCACAGAGTCGGACGCAACTGAAGCGACTTAGCAGCAGCAGTAGCAGCAGCAATCAGAGCTGAAGGATATAGTAACTGAAACAAAAAATACACTAGAGGAAATCAATAGCAGATTAGATGATACAGAAGAATGGATCAGTGACTGGAAGACAGCAGAAGTCCTTGAATCAGAACAACAAAAAAAAGAATTTTTTAAAATGAGGATACATTAAGGGACCTCTGAGACAACCTCAAGTATACTAACATTCACATTATGGAAGTCTGAGAAGGAGAAGAAAGAAAATGACAGAAAACATCTTTGAAGAAAAACTCCCTAAGCCGGGGAAAGGGAAGATACACATACAGGTCCAGGAAGCACAGAGAATCCAAAGCGTGATGAACCCAAAGTGATCCACATCAACACAAACCATAATTAAAATGGCAAAAGTTAAAGATGATGAGAAGATTTGGAAGACAACAAGGAAAATGAGTGACATAGCAGTTCAGTTCAGTCCAGTCANGGGGAAAGGGAAGATACACATACAGGTCCAGGAAGCACAGAGAATCCAAAGCGTGATGAACCCAAAGTGATCCACATCAACACAAACCATAATTAAAATGGCAAAAGTTAAAGATGATGAGAAGATTTGGAAGACAACAAGGAAAATGAGTGACATAGCAGTTCAGTTCAGTCCAGTCACTCAGTCGTGTCCGACTCTTTGCGACACCATGAATCGCAGCACCCCAGGCCTCCCTGTCCATCACCAACTCCCAGAGTTCACTCAGACTCACGCAAGTCAGTGATGCCATCCAGCCATCTCATCCTCTGTTGTCCCCTTCTCCTCCTGCCCCCAATCCCCGGAACCCCCCTAAAGCTATAAATTGATTTTTCAGCAGAAACTTTACAAGCCAAAAGAGAGTGTTAGGATAAGTGCTAAAAGGATTTTTTTTAGTTGCAAACAAGAATACTCTTCCCAACAAGGTAATTTCTCCCTCAGAATCAAAGGAGAAATAAAGAGGTTCCCAGATAAGCTAAAACTAAGAGCTCATCACCACTAAACCAGCCTCACAAGAAATGTTGAAAGGTTTTCTTTAAGTGGAGAACAACTAGCCATAACCAGAAATAAGAAAATATATGAAGGAAAAAACTCACTGGTAAAGGTAAATCCACTGGTGAAGGCAGTGGATCAGTCACCAATATGACGATGAAAGGACAAAGTCTGTAAGATAAATTATAACTACAATAAGCAGTTAAGGGATGCACAAAGCAAAAAGGTGTAAAATATGATGTCAAACCCATAAAACATGGGCTGGAGAGGACTAGAAGTGTAATACTTTTAGAATGCATTCAAATAAGTGACCATCAGTTTAAAACAAATCCCTATATATATGTACTCATACACAGGTCCATATATATGAAACTCATGAGCCACAACCAAAAACCCACAATAGATATACCAAAAAAAATAAAAATAAAGTGAAAAGAACTCCAAGCAAACACTAAAAAAAATCACTAAACTGTAAGGGAAGAGAATAAAAGAAGGAGAAAGGAACTATAAAAATGACCAAAAAACAATTCACAAAATGGCAGTAAATATATATATATGAGAACTTTAAATGTAAATAGACTAAATAATCAGAGGACATAGGGTGACTGAATGGATTTAAAACTCAAATCTTTCTATATGCTAGCTTCAAGAGATACACATCAGATCTAAAAACACACAGGGACTGAAAGTGAAAACATGGAAAATATATTCCTTCTAAATGGAAAGGAAAAGAAAGCTAGGATACCAATATTTATATCAGAAATGATAGACTTTAAAACAAAGACCAAAACAAAAGACAAAGACTACAAAATGATAAAGGGGTCAGTCCAAGAAAAGAATATAACATTTGGGAGTATTTATGCACCTAAGATAGGAGCACCTAAATACCTATAGCACATATTAACAGACATAAAGGGAGAGATTGACAGCAATACTGTATTAGCAGGGAACTTTAATACTTCACTTATATCAATAGATCACTGAGATAGAAAATCAGTCAGGAAATATGGGCCTTAAATGATTAGATCAGATGAACTTAATAGATGTGTATACAACATTGCATCCAAAAACTGCAGAATACAAATTATTTTCAAGTGCACACGGAACATTCTCCAGGATAGGTAACATGCCAGGCCATATGTCAAACAGGTGTCAATAAATTAAGAAGATCAACATCATATCAAGTATCTTTTCTAATCATAATAGTATAAACATAGAAATCAACTCCAGGAAGAAATCTGGAAAAAATGCAAACATATAGATACTCAACAGTGTGCTGCTAAACAACCAATTGGTAAATAAAGCAATAGAAAAAGGAAGTCAGAAAACACCTCAGGACAAATGAAAATAGAATCACAAAGGTCCAAAACTTATGGGATGCAGCAGATCAGTTTTAAGAGGAACTTTTTAAGAGTACAGGTGTACCTCAAGAAACAAGAAAAATTTCAAATAAACAACTTAAATTTAAATCTAAAGGAACCAGAAAAACGAAGAGCAGGCAAAGCCCAAAGTTAGTCAAAGAGTGAAAATAATAAAAAGCAAAGTGAAAATGAATGCAATAGGGACTTTAAAAGATAGAAGAGATCAAAAAAAGCAAGAGATGTTTCTTTGAAAAGAGACAATATTGATGAATCTTTAGCCAGTCTCATCAAGAGAAAGACAGGGCCCAAATAAAATCGGAAATGAAACAGGAGAAATTACAACCATCAACATACAGTCATAAGAGACTACTACAAACAATTATAGGCCAACAAATTAGACAACCTAGAAGAAATGGATAAATAGCTAGAAACATATAGTCTTACAAGACTGAATCAACATAAAATAGAGAATCTGAATAGACCAATTACTAGTAGTGAAATTGAATCAGTCATCAAAAAAACTTCCAACAAACAAAAATCCAGGACAAGATGGTTTCACAGGGAATTCTACCAAACATTTAAAGAAGTGTTAAACCTCTCAAATTGTTTGCAAGAAAAGGAAAAGCTTTCTTTGTTGTTTATCATCTGTTAATAATTTGTAATTTTCCCCAGTAAGCTTCAGAATACTGGTAGTGAAGTAGAGTCTAACAGAAATACCATTAATTGTATTCAAATACTCATTTATATTCAAAGTGTAACATAAATGATACTGCTTTGACACTATGTCTAATTATAATTTTAATTCAGTCCACTATATTTCTTCTTTAGATTTTGAAACAAGGTAGGTCATATAATGGAGAAGGCAAGGGCACCCCACTCCAGTACTCTTGCCTGGAAAATCCCATGGGTGGAAGAGCCTGGTAGGCTGCAGTCCACGAGGCCACTAAGAGTCAGACATGACTGAGCGACTTCACTTTCACTTTCTCAAATTATTAAAAAAAAAGAGAGAGAGAGAAGGGAACACTCTCAAACTCAATCTATAAGGCTAGTATTACCCTGATACCAAAACCAAACAAAAACACTACCAAAAAAGAAAATTATAGGTCAGTATCCCTGATGATCATAAAATGCAAATATCCTCAAAAAATATTAGGAATTCAAATTCAACAATACATTGAAAAGAATCATACAACATGATCAAGTGGGATTTACTCCAGGGATGCAAGGGCAGTTCAACATCCACAAATCAATCAACATGATAAAGAACATTAGCTAAACACATGATTAAAAATCACATGATCATCTCAATGGGTTCAGAAAAAGCACTTGACAAAATTTAACATTCATTTATAAACATTCTCAACAAAGTGGGTATAGGCGGAACATGCCTCAAACATAATAAATACTATGACAAACCCACAGTTAACCTCATATTCTAACGGTGAAAAACTGGACAATTATCTTCTAAGGTCAGGAACAAAGCAAGGATACACACTGTCATCACTTTTATTCAATTTAGTTTTGGAAGTCCTAGCCATAGCAATCAGAGAAGAAAAATAAATAAAAGAAATCTAAATTGGAAAGGAAGAAGTAAAACTGCCACTGTTCGCAGATGATATAGTACTATACACAGAAAATCCTAAAGATGCCACTGGAAGACTACTAGAACTCATTAATGAATTTGGTGAAGTTGCAGGATATAAAATGAATACAAAGAAACATGTTGCGTTTCTATATACTAACAAGGAACTATGAAACATAGAAATTAAGGAAACAGTCCCATTTATCATAGCATCAAAAAGAATAAAATATCTAGGAATAACCTACCTAAGGAAGTAAAAGATCCGTACTTGAAAAGTTCTAAGACAATGATAAAATAAACTGAAGATGACACAAGTAAATAGAAAGATATACCGGTCTTATGAACTGGAAGAATTTATATTGTTAAAAATCCATACTGCCCAAGGCGATCCACAGATTCAATGCAATCCTTATTAAAATACCAATGGCATTTTTCACAAATAGTCCTAAAATTTGTATGGAACCACAAAAGACTCCAGATAGCTAAAACAATCTTGAAAAAGAAGAACAGAGCTGGAGGTATCACACTCTCTGATTTCAAACCAAACTACAAAGCTATAGTAATCAAAACAGTATGGTACTGGCAGAAACAGACATTTAGATCAATGAAATAGAGTAGAGAGTGCAGAAATAAACCCACACTAATGTGATCAATTAATCTACAATAAAGGAGGCAAGAAAATACAATGAAGAAAAGACAGTCTCTTTAGTAAATGGTGTTGGGAAGACTAGACAGCTACATGTAAAAGAATGAAACGGCACCATTTTCTTATACGATATACAAAAATAAAATGGATTGAAGGCTTAAGTGTAAGACCTGAAACCATAAAAATCCTAGAAGAAAACATAGGACACACTTCGGCATCAGTCTTTGCAATATTTTTTGATCTGTCTTCTCAGGCAAGGGCGACAGAAGCAAAAGTAAACAAGTGGGACCACATCAAGCTAAAAAGTTTTTACGTGGCAGTAGAAACCATCAACAAAAATGAAAATGTAACCGACTGAATGGGAGAAGATATTTGAAAATGATATGTTCAATAAGGGGTTTAATCTCCAAATATATGAAGAACTCACACAACTCTATATTAAAAAACCAAACAATTCATTTTACAAATGGGCCAAGGACCTGAATAGACATTTTCCCAAAAAAGGCATACAAATGGCCAACAGACACCTGAAAAGATGCTCATCAGTCATCCAGGGAAATCAAATCACATGGAAATCAAAACTACAATGAAATGTTATCTCACACCTGTCAGAATTGTGATGATCAAAAAGACAAGAAATAATTAGGGTTGGCAAGAACGTGAAGAAAAGGGAGCCCTTGTGCCCTGTGGATGGGACTGTAAATTGTTGGAGCCACTCTTTGTGGCTTTCCACTGTTTGTTAGAAAACAGTATGGAGATTCCTAAAAAAACAGCAACAACAGCAACCACAAAAAACAATGTTTAAGTACAATTACCTTACCATCTGGCAGATCTTCTCTGGGATATGGCTTGGGTAAGAGCACCAACTTAAAAATATGCGTGCACCCCCCCCTGTTCACTGCAGCATTATTTACAGTAGCTAAAATATGGAAGCAGCCGAGGTGTTCCTTAATAGATTAATGGATAAAGAAGAGGGAGTATACATGTAAAATGGAATTTTACTCAGCCATTAAAAAGACCAAACTTTGCATATTTTGAGAACATGGATGGACCTAGAAAGTTATGCTAAGTTTAGAAATCAGACAAACACATGTCATATACCACTTACATGTGGAATTAAAAAAAAAAAAACCAAATGAACAAACATAAAACAGAAAGAGAGTCATAGATACAGAGAAAAAATAGATGTTGCCACAGGGGAAGGGAGTGGGGGAATGAAATAGGTGAAAGGGATTAAGAAGCACAAACATCAAGTTACCAAAAAAGGAAGTTTCAGGGACGTAATATATAGGCATACCGTTTGGGTCAGGTTCCAGAGCACTGCAATAAAGTGACTATCACAACAGGGCAAGCCACAAGTTTTTGGTTTCCCAGTACATATAAAAGTTTATATTATGTAGGTTTATACTACACTGTAGCCTATTAAGTGTGTGACAGAATTATATCAAAAAAAATGATGTACATTTCTTTATTTTAAAATATCTATTGTTGATTGGGAACTCATGTACACCTTAGATGAAAAAAAATAAAAAATTAAAAAAAAATAAAATAAAAAAATAAAAAAAATTAAAGAAAAAATAAAATAAAATATCTATTGTTAAAAAATGCCAACTATCACCTGAGCCTTCAAGGAGTTGTAATCTTATCCCTAGTGGAAGGTCTCGCCTCCAAGTTGGCGGCTGCTGACCGTGGATTGGTGGTCGCTGAAGGTCGGGTTGGCCGTGGCAATTTCTTCTAATAAGACAGTGAAGTTTGTTGCGTCGATTGACTCTTTCATGAACGATTTCTCTGTAGCATGTGGTGCTGTTTGATAGCATTTTACCCACATAGAACTCCTTTCAAAATTGGAGTGAGTCTTCTCACACCCTGCTGTTTCTTTAGCAACTAAGTTCATGTAATATTTTAAACCCTTTGTTATTTCAGCAGTCTTCACAGCATCTTCACCAGGAGTAGATTCCATCCCAAGAAACTACTTCCTTTACTTATCCATGGGAAGCAACTCGGGCTTCCCCGGTGGCTCAGAGGTTAAAAGCATCTGCCTGCAATGCGGGAGACCTGGGTTCGGTCCCTGGATCGGGAAGATCCCCTGGAGAAGGAAATGGCAACCCGCTCCAGTATTCTTGCCTGGAGAATCCCATGGACAGAGGAGCCTGGTAGGCTACAGTCCACGGGGTCGCAAAGAGTCGGACGCGACTGAGCGACTTCACCTACCTACCTAAGAAGCACCTCCTCATTTGTTTCATCATGAGACTGCAACAGTTCTTCAGGCTCCACTTTGAATTCTAGCTGCCTTGCTATTTCCACCACATCTGCAACTCCTTCCTCCACTAAAGGGTTAAACTCCTCCAAGTCATTCATGAGGGACAGAATCAACTTCTTCCAAACTCCTGTCAATGTTGATATTCTGACCTCTTCCCATGAACCACAAGTGTTCTTAATGGCATCTAGAATGGTGAATCCTTCCCAGAAGGCTTTTTATTTACTTTGCCCAGATCCATCAGAGGAATCACTATTTATGACAGCTGTAGCCTTATGAAATGTACTTCTTAACTAATAAGAATTGAAATTCAAAGTCAGTCCTTGATTCATGGGCTAAAGCATGGATGTGTTACAGGCATAAAAGCATTAATCCCATTGTACATCTCCATCAGAGCTCTTGAATGACTAGGTGCCTTGTCAATGAACAGCAATATTATGAATCTTTTTCCCTGGGGGTTAGTAAGTAGTCCGTAAACCATGTTGCAAACAGATGTGCTGCCATCGAGGCTTTGTTGTTCCATTTATATAGCAAAAGCAGAGTAGTGTGCTAGTTGCTCAGTCGTGCCCGACTCTTTGTGACCCCATGGACTGCGGTCCACCAGGCTCCTCTGTCCATGAGATTTTCCAGGCAAGGATACTGGAGTGGGTTGCCATTTCCTTCGCCAGGGGATCTTCCCAACCCAGGGATCGAACCTAGGTCTCCTGCACTGCAGGCAGATTTTTTTACTGACTGAGCTACAAGGGAAGCCCAAAGCAGAGCAGACCAAGCATAATTCTTCAGGACCCTAAGATTTTGAAATCTTAGGCTTCTACTGAGAGTCACCAGCTATATAAAACCCTAACAAGAGAGTCAGCCTGTCATTTGAAGCTTTGAAGCCAGGTATTGTCTTCTCCTCTCTAAGTATGAAAGTCCTAGATGGCATCTTCCAATAGAAGGCTGTTTTGTCTATGCTGAAAATCTGTTGTTTAGTCACTAAGTAATTTCTGACTTTTTGCGACTCCATGGACTATGGCCCACCAGGCTCCTCTGTCCATGAATCGGATTTCACAGACAAGAATACTGGAGTGGATCCCATTTCCTTCTCCAGGGGATGTTCCCAACCCGAGGACTGAACCCGTGTCTCCTGCTGGGCAGGAGGATTCTTTGCCACAGAGCCACTAGAGAAGCCCCTATTGACTGTTGCCACCATGGTTAATTATCTTAGCTAGATCTTCTGGGTAACTCTCTGCTGCTTCTGCATCAGCATTGGCTGCTTCACCTTGCACTTTTGTTATGGAGACAGGGTCTTTCCTGACATATCTCATGACCCAGTCTCTGCTAGCTTCAGACTTTTCTTGTTGCAGCTTCCTCACCTCTCGGCCTTCAGGGAATTGAAGAGAGTTAGGGCCCTGCTCTGGATTAAGCTTTGGCTTAAGAGAATCAGTGTTGTGGCTGGTTTGACCTTCTTTCCAGACCACTACAACTTTCTCCAGATCAGCAGTAAAGCTGCTTCGCTTTCGTTTGTATATTCACTGGAGCAGCACTTCTCATTTCCTTCAAGCACTTCTCCTCTGCATCCATAGCTTGGCTCACTGATGCAAGAGGCCGAAGTTTTCAGCCAGTTTCTGCTTTTGACATGCCTTCCTCACTAAGCTTAATCATTTCTAGCTTTTGATTTAAAGTGAGAGATACGCAACTCGTCCCTTCACTTGAACAATGGGGCCATTGCAGGATTATTAATGGGCCTGATTTCAATATTGTTGTGTCCCAGGGAATAGGGAGGCCTGAGAAGAAGGAGAAAGGTGGGGGAAAGACCAAGCAGTGGTGAAGTCAAAACACACTGCTTTTATCAATTGAGTTTGCCGTGTTACATGTGTGTGGTTTGTGGGGCCCCAAAACAATTATAACAGTAACACCAAAGATCACTGATCACAGATCACCAAAACAAATATGATAATAATGTAAAACTTTGAAATCTTGTAAGAATTACCAAAATGGGGCACAGAGACACAAAGTGAGAAAATGCTGTTGGAAAAGTGGTGCCTATAGACCTGCTCAACAAAGGGTTAACACAGACCTTCTGTTTAATGATAATATAGCAATGTTTGCAAAGTGTAATAAAGCTAGGTCTGCCTGTATAGTTGGTAAAATCATAATAACTCTATGGTAATAGATGGTAACTAGATTCCTAGTGGTGGTGATTTCGTAATACATGGAAATATCAAATCACTATGGTGTACACCTGAAAGTAATATAATGTCATAAGTCAACTATACTTCAATAAAAATTTTAATAAGTAAATAAAATGCCGCTGAAACATTGCATCGGTAATAATATAGAACATAAGCGTTTGGTGTAATGGCTCCAAAAGGGAGGAAGCCAGGGAAGGTGAGATCTGGGGACAGGGCTCCAGGGGTCAGAGGCGAAAGCGTGGGGTCCTGCCGCCAGAGGGAGATTCTGAATGAAGTTTGGGGAGAAATGCAGAAGAGGGGTTCCAGAGAAGGAGGCGGGAAGGGGCTGAGGGCAAACGGGGAGCCGTCCCCTCGTGTGCAGCGTGCCAGCACCCCCTTCGCTCCTCCGGGCCCCCAGCCCCCCTCTTTCCAGCCCCTGTGTGTTCCGAACCAGGATTGGAGCCGCACCCCATCCCCAGCGCAGGCTCTCTCAGGCAGGAAGCAGCCGCGCGGCCCTTCGGGCGGTTTTCCTAAGAGCTTTTACTGCCTGGAGCGCGGGAAGCAGAAAGGATCCACGACTCCTTCCACGTGGGCTCCATCCCTGCCCTGCCTCTCCACCCTCTCACTTCTCCATGTGGACCTGTGGGAAGGGGGAAAGCCCTGAAAGCCACCGTGGAGAGTATGGGACAGACACAGGGCCCGTCCACGTAGCACAGGGAACAAGCGCGGGGCTCCTGCTCCAGGGCTGCAGCAGCGCCGCGTGAGTGAGGCCGCGCGAGGGCCGGGGCAGCGCAGGCGGGAAGCGGAGGCTCCGGGGAGGACGTCTCCCATCGCTCGCCTGCCTCCAAGGACTCCTGCCAAAGCCACTGTAAGCCAATCCAGGGCCAAATGAGAAAAGGAGAGAGGGAGGTCCACAGGGCCCCGTGTAGAATAACCAGTCCCGAAGGTCACCTTTCCATGAGGACGTGAGTCACAATGAATTCATATACGCATATATACATAGAAACACAGTGCATGCTAGTACTGTCTGTATATTGCTTGTTGATAGTATATTAAAACTCTAGACTATCATGAAGTTTAGCTGATATGATATATTCATGTTCTGTGTATTGTAAAATGAACAGAATTTTAGAAACTAAAAGCTGACTTATAACAATGTTTGAAAAAGAGAAAATATTTTCTAATATATCATGTTTGGTGCGTCTCCCCATTTTTCACTCCACAGATTGGTTTACAAATGGTTTCTTCTAATCTACAAACTCAGCTATGCATTTGGTGTTGTGGGTTATTTGGCTATCATATTTACAGTGTGTGGATTCAATTTATTTTTCAGGTAAGTATCTCCAATTAAGATATTGATGTCTCTAAGCACTTACTTGTAGCATTAACCTGGTCAAGTTCTCAGTGTCTGGAAGCCACATTTGGCCCTGAAATTTTCCAGGGACACACTGTTTATAGTGCTATCATTAGTATCATAGATGCCACTGGGGGAAATTAGTAACAGGAAGAGAACATTCAGATTTCAAAGTTTTTAAAACATTTTAAGCTTTAAAGACATCGTCATTAAAGGTTGGCCTATATTTGTTAGAGCAATTCTTATTGAGCTAAAAAGTTCCCTTCTACAAAATTCTTAAGTGTCATATCCCTCTACAGATCTTTATTCTTTAAACCCCTAGAACTATGCTATCCAATACAGTAGCTGCCAACCCATGTAACTACTGAGCACTTAAAATGTGAAATAAGAGGTGCTGTAAGTCTAAAATACACATTGAGTTTCAAAGACCCTATAAGAAAATCATTTTATGATTTCATGAGATGACAGTACTCTGGATGTTTTAGTGAAATTATTTGATCTGTTTCTTTTTACCTTTTATTTGTGGCTACAGAAAATGTTTTAGTTATGTCCAGTCTGTATTTCCAGGGGACAGCACTGCTCTAGAATTTTGTTTCTGCTCTAAATCTCTTCTGCTGGAGGCATTTAGTAAAAGAGGAAACTGAGTACTTAGACATTGAAAGAGAAGTGAAGAGGTAACAGGGCAACAAAGTCTAGGAGAAATAAAGGAAACTGGGATAATAATATCCATGACTCAGAATCATGTTTCCACTGGGAAAGTGGCTGCTGAGACGTGCTGTGAGTGAGGTTCTCAGGGGCAGAGCTGTAATCAACCTGTGTGTTGGAAAGGAAGTGTGAGACATACCACTGTGGATGGTGGACATACCAGCTGTGGAAAACCACTCAAACAAAAATCCCCGGACTATCTCTCACGTCAAAATTCCTCTGAGACCTCCTTGGTGGTCCTGTGGTTGGGACTCCAACTGGGGGTGCAGGTTCGATCTCTGGTCAGTGGACTAAGATCCCACAGGCCACATGACCAAAAAAAAAAAATTACTCTAAATCTCTGGAACCTTAGAAATTTGAAAGGCAGAAGTTAGCTACCCATAAGTCATAAAATAAGGAAGAAAACTGGATGGAGACCCAGCCCTGGGGGGAAGGGCTCTTCCTGTGGCAACACAGCAATCTGATTTCATAAATATTTCGTGCAATTTTCAGAGAGGGAACTCCCACCATCCCCTAGGAGAAAAGGGAATCTTCAGATCTATTGTACAGATCTAATGTACAGATCTATTATTATTTGTTTAAGCTATAGAAAGACACTGAATTATTCTTTCAGCATACTGTCTATATTACCTTAATGTATGTAAAATACTTTTTTACTTTATGAAGTCACTTGGGACTGTAGTTACCCCCAAATTATTATCTGTATGATTTTAAGATCCTTATCCAGGAATTCTCCTATAATGAGGTGTATGAAGAATCTAACCCTTCAGATGGGAAATGAAGTGAGACTCATTCAGTCGTATCTGACTTTGCGAACCCATGGACTGTATATAGCCTGCCAGGCTCCTCTATCCATGGAATTCTCCAGGCTAGAACACTGGAATGGGGAGCTTCTCCAGGGGACCTTCCCAACTCAGGGGTTAGGGAACCCAGGTCTCCCACATTGCAGGCAAATTCTTTACCAGCTGAACCACCAGAGAAGCTCTCAGATGGGAAGGAACTATCTTTTCCACTACGAATTGTTGTTGAGCACAATTATATTGAGATTCTTTTCTGTGGAACTACAAGTTCGGTGCTACACTTTTTATCAATTAGATTATAAATCCATGCTCCCCTGGGCATAGAGGGGAGGTCATCTTCATTCTTCGTCACTGCCCCAGTTTTCAGATCTTGGAAGGACGAAGCTGCCCACTGTGTTGGAATGCCCAGTTCACACCAAAAGACCTCTGCCCTGAAGATCTGCACAGCTTGTACCATTTCCTCCTCAAGTGAACAGAGCACAGAAACAGCCAGTGGAGGGTTCCAGAGAGAGATAGACTCCTGCCTCCCCTCCTCTCTCCACTTCCTTCCTGCCTCAGGCAGACCCACTGACTTCCATGGCTAGTATTAGAGATTCTTGCAGAGGGAGCAAATCCAAAGTGTGATCATTAAGATTCAGATACAACATCAGGAGCTAATCATTCACTTTTTAAAGAAACCTGTACCTTTAGAAAAAGAAGGCGGTGGGCGGGGGTGGGAAAGGGGCTGATTCACGTTTGTTATATGGCAGAATCCAACACAACATTGTAAAGCAATTATCCTCCAATTAAAAATAAATTTAAAAATAAAGAAATAGAGGTTGTTGTAGAGAATCCTAGTGTATTTGAAATATCCAACTTGCAAAGTAAAAAATTTTTATTAACACATGGCAACTATGGCATAGTAACAAATGACCTCAAAATGTGAGCTTGATTCCTGGTACCAATTGTCAGGTTAAGCAATCATTTTTCCTAAGTCTCCATTTTTCAAACCAAAGTAGGGCTAATGATATCTATCTCTAATATTTTTAGGTAAGATTAAGTATTTGAAAGCATTCTATAAAACCTAAGTTTGATCACAGGGATCAAACTTCTCAGCCCTAGCTACTGTCCGGACCCCACCCCAAGCCACTTAAATCAGACCCCTAGAAGATAGGTTTGTGTATTAGTATATACTTTAAATCTCCCCCAGGTAATCCTAACATACAGTTAAGGGCTGAGAACCATTGGACTATTACAGAGGTTCCTAATGTTAGCTCCCCACTGCAATCATCCTTGTCTGGAGAGCCTCCAAAAATATTCCTGCACAGGCCCCACCTCCAGAGAGCTGATATAATTGGCCCAGGGTGCAGCCTGCAGATGGAGGTTTTTTACAAGCTGTCCAGGTTTTCCCACCGACAGCCAAGCTTGAAAACCTCTGGTTAGAGTTGGCTTGTCTCAGCACTGCAGTCCAAAGAAGACATTAAACACTCTTTCAAGAAGTATTTCATCCACTTAGCCTTGAGTGGTTAAATTTAAAGGAATGGAGAGAATTTTAAATTCACTTTCAAAAAAGAAACACTAAACAAATAAATGAGGGAAAATACACTCAAGGTTCTGTTAGATACCATGGCAAGAAATACTTTCCAAGCTGCAGTCCTTCCCAAGACCATCCCCCCC
>SJYA01003758.1:41220-68900 GCA_006410615.1 Neotragus moschatus | reverse complement strand
CCCCCCCCCCCCCCCCCCCCGCTTCAGCAAGATCCCTTGGCTGTTGTTTTCAACAGAATCAAAGCTAGAGATTCCATGGATTTTGGCATCGTGTCCTTGTTCTATGGCCTCTACTATGGAGTAATGGGGAGAGACTTTGCAGAGATCTGTTCGGACTACATGGCTTCTACGCTAGGGGTAAGTGTTGCTTTCATTCTTTGAAATCATTTTTGGAATGAAGGAAAATGGTCTCATCTTACACATTTGTGCCCATTTCCAGAAACAAGTGTTTCTTGGTTCTGTCAGCTCAACTGCTCCTTGGATTCTCCGGGTGTCAAATTACCTGGAAGTGACCATATCTAGCATACTCCAATCGCCACCATTTAAAGGTCTAGTAAAAATTAATCTAAAAAATAAAAATAAGGGATTAGTAAAAATTCAGCAATAACAAAAACGCTTTATCTGCTGATGTAAATAAAAGTCATATTTGATGCACATAAATCACTTTAGAATCAATCAATACCTCAGGGTAATAATCAGCATAAAGATCAGTTATCATAATACAGCAGTTGAAGAAATAGAAGAGATTGAAAGTGTGCTAAATGTATTCTGACTGTATATTGTTCCCTGGAATTAAAAAAATCGCTAATAGCTTTTTAACGCTCTTAAAGTTAAAACTCAGAATGGACACACTTTCTGGTTCGATGGATTCCAGATGCAGATATTAGGAGTAACCATCTGTGTCTAACATACATGCATCTCTTAAAAACTTACATCCCAAAGGTTCCGGGTGTGACCCAGTGGTTTCAGAAATTCCACATCTCTGTCCTCCACCAGTCCCTTGGCACACAGCCAGATATGAAATGGAGCAACCGCTGTGAGCAGCGAGGAAAGACTGGCCTTCTGGACTGCTGTTCTCCCCTCCAGTTACGGGTCAGGACTGAGTCGACAAGGCCTTTGTTTCATCCCCCACCTCCCCTTCCCCATCTCTGTAGACTCCATCTTACCCTTTCTCTAGAGCCGGGAGTCCAGCTTCTGTGGTGGAACGCTGGAATGGCCAGCCTTGCATCATCTCTAAGACAGCTGCCTTTCTAGTGAGATCTAAGGCAAGCACAGAAGGGGGCATTTTCACTCCCAGTTCCTCCAACAGAAACCAGAGCCATCCCCCTTCTACAAATTCCCAGAGCCTCTTGTGCCTGCTTGTGGACAGGAGAGGAAGAGTTGAACGTCCTCTGTTCTCCAGTGGACCAGGAAGAAAAGATTTAACCTGGCAAAAGAACCAAGTCTTTAAGCCCCAGCTTTATGGAGATTCCTCACCCGACTCCATCCCACCCAGTCTGTGACATCTTGTCATCTGCTACCATCCTCCTTCCAACCACCAAGTACTGTCTCAAGCCATTGGCACAACCACCGGTGACTTCAGCTGATGGTGTGTGTGTGTGTCCGTGTGTGTATGCACTTATTCATGTGCCTGTGACAAAAATAAAGAGGAAGCACCGCCCCAGTGCCTGAGCCCCGCACTAATTAAGTCAGACTCGGAGTGAAGCCAACGCATCTGCTTTGCTTTAAAAGCTCCCTAGGAAAAGGCATAAGCTATTAAGCCATGCAAAAAGTTGGATGAATCGTAAATATAGAGTGCTAAGGGAAAGAAGCCAGTCTGTACTGTATGATTCCACTTATATGACAATTTGGAAAAGGTACAACTATGGAGATGCTAAAGAGACCAGTGGTTGCCAAGAGGGATAGGGAGGGAGCAGGGCTGAATGTGTGAAGCACAGGGAATTTGTTAGAGTGGTGAAATGATTCTGTATGATACTCTCATGGTGAATGCATGACACTATGCATCTGTCAAAATCACCAGTACTTTATAGCAGAGAGGTTAGACCTTAAGTGTGCAGATCTAAAACAAGTCATGTAGGATGTCAGGGAATGCCAGGATAGAACGTGGACTGTGACAAGAGAATTCAGCTGTATTACAAACGTGTGAAATAACCTCTCTGAAGTGGGTGGAGGGGGGGAAGTGCTGACCTAAGTCTCTTTGAAATGAGTGGAGATATAAGATTAAAAGCAAAAGGAACTGTATGTAAGCACTGTACTCCATTAAGTAAGTTTCCCTTGGGGCTATGGGAAACCATACCCACAGATACCACTGTGCATCTGGAACTGGACTCCAGGTGAATGGAAGACTAGTCAGGGAAGCTATGTTTCTTACTCTCAGAAGGCGACATATAGGCAAGGAGAGAAGGCTAGAATGATCTGTGAAAGGGAGTCAAAGACATCAGTCCGCACTCGTGTTTAGCTTGACATAGATTATATGTATCTTAATGTACAGGATATGTATAGAAATATTTTCTAGATATGTGTATACACATGGGTTAGAGTATACAGATATATTTCCTTGCTTTGTCAACTAAGAAGCCCTGGAAGCAGTGACAGCTTAGAAGCAGTGAGTACACAAAGTACTCCGATCTTGTTTTCTAATACCAGTCTATAACAGGAAACAGTGTTCCTTGGGAAAATGGCTGATTCTGGGTCTTGGCAGGGAACATATAATATGAACCTAGAGTATTTTGTAGGGCCAGAAGGTGAGGAAGTTCTCAGAAAAAGCCCACACAAGAAAAAACCCACAATGATGAGGGTATGTCAAAGAGACACAGAAGCCACTGCTGAAACAACTTGAGCAACACAGTAGTAGCAGTGGTATTCGTAGTAAATAGTACTGGGTTATAACTCGAAGGATAGAATAAATATCCATGAGTCCACAGTGAAATACGTGAATGATTGAATAGATAGATATGCAAATAAATGAGATAGACAGACCTCCTATTCAGACAAATTCCACATAATTTATGGAGATATTCCACCTTAAAGAAGGTTGAGTGGTTAGCTTTCATGTGTTAACTAGATTAGGCTCTGGTACCCAGTTGTTTGACCAAAGATGAGTCTACATGTTGCTTTGAATGTGTTTTGTAGCTGTAATTAACTTTAAGGGAAAGCAAATACCCTTGAAAATATAGATGGGTCTTAGCTAATCAGTCAGAGATGTTAAGGACAAAAACTGAAGTTTTTCAAAGAAGTTCTGCCTCAAGTCTGAAAACTCTTTCCAGAGTTTGGCCTGCTAGCCTGCCTTCCAGGTTCCAGACTTGCCAGCCTCAGGTCTTGAAAACGAGTCCCTCTCTCCCTTGTCTCTTTCTCCCTCTCCACCCACTCTCCCCCGACCCACACGCACGCATACCCTCTGTTCCATTTCCCTGGAGAACCCTGGCTGATACAGATGTGGACCACAGCTCCTAACGCCTCACTCCCTAAGTGTGAACTGCTCGTGGTGACGGTGATTTCCTTCCAAAGAGTACAGTGTAGAAAGAGGTAAAAGGTAGTTTTAGAGTGGAGAAACTTGGCAAACACTATCTCAAACTAAGTAATCAAGGTCAACATCCTCAGTGGTGAATCATGTTGACAGCACACACCCTTGCCACAATGTGGTAAGGGTGGCATTTCACCTCTGTTCTCTTCTTCCCTAAAATTCATAAGCCCAGCATCATCAAGAGAAAAAACATTAGCTAAAATCCAAGTGAAGGACATTCTACAAGCACCGCCCCCACCCCAAACTGTCAATCATAGGGAAAAAAAACAAAGGCTGAGAAACTGCCAAAGCCAAGAGAAGCCTAAAAAATAAAAAAAAATTTAAAAAGAGAAGCCTAAAGAGATAAGACAATTAATGGTATCCTGGATGGGATTCTAGAACAAAATAAGGACACTTGAGAAAAACCAAGCAATCTGAACAAAGTATAGACTTTATTTCATAATAATGCATCAGTTTTGGTTCATTAATTGTAACAAATGTACCACCCTAACTGTAAAATGTTAATCACTTGGTATGGGGACTCTTTTCTATCTTTGTATCTTTTACATCTAAAATACAATGCTACCATTTTTTATTTTACATTTTAAAAATAAAATAAATATTTTATTTTTTTAAAAAGCTTCTTAGACATTCTAATGTGCTGCCAATGTTGAGAATCACTCCTCATCCACACCCCTGGGGAGATGCAATGTCCCAAGTTAGAATTCTAAATGCACTGCTTTCTAATGGAATTAGTCTTTGTACTCCCTATAGTCAGATGGGATTTTATTTAAATTGATTAAAATTTTAATTATATTAAAGTTAATTAAAAGATACATAGAAGTCTGGGATTACTTGAGATCTGGGAATCAGAGTCTCAGGAGAATAAGGGGAAGAGTCAGGTTCTGGGTGAATTTAAAAAGCTTCCCGCGTCATTCTGAGCTATAGCCCTTGATAAAATTGTTCCTCTTAAAGGATTCCTCAGTGGAGAAGTTAGATGGTTATAATTAGCGATGTGCTTTGGGGTTCAGTGGGGTTTGGCCTGGGAAACCTTTACCCCACGGTAGCATTGTTCCTATGGGAAAAAAACATTTCAAGTTCTAAACCAGCAGAGAAACAGTAAAGCCTCTCTGTCTTCAAGCTAGCAGTGGCTTCCCTGTGTTCACAAAATGATGTGTGCTCTGGGCCTGTCCCCCAATAGTTCTACAGCGTCGGTGGGATGCCCACCAGGAGTCTGTCGGACGACATCTGCGCCGTGTGCGGGCAGAAGATCATTGTGGAACTTGATGAAGAAGGGCTCATTGAAAACACCTACCAGCTTTCATGCAAGCATGTGTATCCTTTTCACGGGAGGCCATTTGGCCTTCCTCAAGCCAGTGCTGGGAGATGGAAAATCAGAGAAGACTGTCCCATCACCCCTCTCCTCCTTCTCCCCACTTCCTTCTGCCTTGCTTAGCTCCCTTCCCCAAACCCCAAGCCTTTACGCTCCTGTCCATTTTCTTACTGAGACTCTCTCGACCCCTGGTGAATAATGAACTGCTCTTAGTTAGTAGGCGGTACACCTCTTTCCCTCCTCCTCCCCACCCTCCTCCTCCCCCAGTAATTTCTTTTTTAAAAGGAGTCTTCAGGCCACACAGACAGGAGGGCGGCAGCATCTGAGCAGAGGCTGGCTGGGAGGGCCGGTGAAGCCTTAAGCACACAGGTAGCCAGTGAGGACCGGGGAAGAGAGGGTGGGGAGTGAGGAACAGAGTGCAGTTTCAGCTGCAGGGCCGAGCTCAGGACTTGCCTGGCGGACCCCTTGTCTGAATCTCACAAGAACAAGAATGCCAATGTCCAGTTTTTTACCCTCAGGATCGAATAAATGGAATCTGTCCAGATTAAACAGAATCAAATCATGAGTGCTGCACGTCTACGGTGTTAATGGTGGTGTGTTTGGCCTGGAAATAATTCTCAGGAATCTGCTTGTGTCAACAGTGGTGATGGGGAAAGCCAAGTATCAGCTTTGGTCTTGAAAAGAGGACACCTTAAATTACACAGGAAGGGACCAAAACAGGAGCACGTGGTTCTTGGACCATTTGATTCCCTGGCCTATGGGTTGTGCCCCAAATCACTATCCACCAGTGGAGGGATCTTTAGGGGCCAGACCAGCCTGGCCCTGGAAACCAGCACCCTCTGGGACTCCAGCAACAGTGAGGAAGGGCTCCATGTGCTGAAAGATGCTGGCATCAAGAGCCCTGGGCCAAGCAGGCTCCACCGCCTGCGCACCTAACTCTGGATACCACAGTTGTGTTTGCATTGACCAGCAATCAGTATTTTAATTCTTCTCTTAATACACGGAAAAGAAGGCATCATTTATCTTTATTTTAGAGTACAATATCAATTTTACAATATTGCTGTGCGCTCAGTCAGTTCAAAGCTCTGGCATTATAAGGTGATCAAACCATCTGCCTCTTCCCTCTGAAGCCCACCAAACTCAGTCAGTAATACCACAGACGTGCAGCACTCATGATTTGATTCTGTTTAATCTGGACAGATTTCATTTATTCAATCCTGAGAGTAAAAAACTGGACCAAATGCATCTGAAATGTAATAGGAGCCTTTACTCCAACATTTTAAGTCTTAACATTTTAAGGTAAGAAACACCAAGATATCCCATGTGGGATTCTCTGTGGTTTTCCAGTGTGATACGTTTCCCAAAAACCTATCGTTCTTAGTAGAAATTTTCCAAGTCTGGTCCTAGTTTTAAATATGATTTAGTTCTCAAATGTTGGAACAGAGCCCCTTCTGCCATTTGCAAGTGGAAATATTTTCTCTCTCCACCTTTAAAAGCCCTTAGGGATTGTTGTACATGTGTGCATATGTAATCGAAAATGTAGCCACCTTTAAATTTGCTTTGCAGGGAGTATTATTAATGGCCCATTTTAGCGTGAGTCATATTAGCAAGGAGTGGGCAAACATGAATCATATTAACAAGGGGTGGGAATCTGAGTCTTGCTCTGCAGAAATTCAGCTGGGGTGAAGGCTTTTCATATGAGATTTTGAGGATAAAAGGGGAGATTAAAGAGGAGATGCTTGCTCAATGAGCCCTGAACGCCAGACCTATCTGGAGGATATGGGGCTATACTCCAGCTCTTTTGAAGAACCGTGCAGGTTTTGACTCAATATCTTTGTCATAATACACTTTATGTTAACCCAAACATGCAGAAGTGACCCCAGTTCCAAGAACATAAAAGAACGGGAACTCTTGGTCACACACCTACCTAATACCGAGGAATCATCCACGTGGCCTTGACTGTCTCCACCTCCACGCCCTCCGTTAGTGAGGGAACGTCTACATGGGTGCTGCAGCAGATCAGGGAAAGCCACACTGGGATCAATGACTACAGAAATAAATCAACACGACGAATCTCATAGTTAATCACTGTGTTTGTTGTTTAGTCATTAAGTCACATCCAACTCTTTTTGTGACCCCGTGGACTGTAGCCCACCAGGCTCCTCTGTCCATGGGATTTCCCAGGCAAGAATACTGGAGTGGGGTGCTGTTCCTTCTCCAGAGGATCTTCCCAACCCAGGGATTGAACCTGCATCTGCTACACTGACAGGCAGATTCTTCACCACAGAGCCCCCAGGAAAGCCCCAGTTAATGATCTTACTCAAATCTATAAGCTGTGGAACCTGAGGAAAGTAAGTTTGCAATAGTAATTGGTTTTGAATGATTCATTCAAATATTCATTCAGTAAAGATGTGTGTGTGTGTGTGTGTGTGTGTGAGTGTGTGCTTAGTCGCTCAGTCATGTCCAACTGTCTGAGACCCCATGGAGTGTAGCTCCTCTCTCCATGGAGTTCTCCAGGCAAGAATACTGGAGTGGGCTGACATTTCCTCCTCCAGGGGGTCCTCCTGTCCCAGGGATCCAACCTGAGTCTTGCGTCTCCTGCATTGGCAGGTGGATTCTTTGCCATTAGTGCCACCTGGGAAGCCCCCAAACAGGCCCTTAGGTTCCCTGGTGGCTCAGAGGTTAAAGCGTCTGCCTCTAATATGGGAGACCTGGGTTCGATCCCTGAGTCAGGAAGATCCCCTGGAGAAGGAAATGGCAACCCACTCCAGTATTCTTGCCTGGAGAATCCCATGGATGGAGGAGCCTGGTGGGCTACAGTCCATGGGGTCGCAAAAAGTCGGACACGACTGAGCATTTTAGCTTAGCTTAGCTTAGCTTAAGGTGCTGAGCACAGAGGTGAATGAGTCACTGTCCCACAGGCAGCACATTGCCCAGGAGAGATATGTAAGTACACAGAAAGTCATGACACAGACTGGCTTGACTCAGGCTCTGTAGAACTCAGTCCCTGGTGCTGAGGGAAAACATACGGTTCGCTGTCAACTTTGGGGACAAAGCATCGATCTTTCCGTACAAGGGATTGTATACAAATGAATCTGTAAGTGCCTAGATTCTATACATTCTGTTTCAAAATAACTGGCGCTTATCAGTAATAAAAACTTGAGAAAAAACTTTCGAAGCTAATAGAAATATCTGTACAAATCTTTGACCACAAAAAATTTGAACTTGTCTAATCTCATTACATAGATGGTAATGGGTAGGTGCCCAAAAAGCCAAATGGGGAGATGCTATGATCAATGCAGAGAAATGCACAAAAAATGAGGATATGTTTACATAAGACATCCTGTAAAACAAAGCACATCCACATTCTTTGTCTAATTTAATCACAGAATCTGAGGTCAGAACATGTAAGGCTAAGAAGATCAGTAAACTCCTCAGGGTCATAAACTTTGACTTCAAGCTCACTGTCCTTGGTGGCTCCATTGTCCTGCAGAGGGTCTAGGGAAGCAATGGACACACCCAGGGCATGACCCAGAGCCATTTCTGCCTCCACCACTCCACCCAACAGGTGGGATCACTTCCATCACATCGTCAGGAAGTAGACCTTGCCCTTCAACATCCAGAAGCTTCCCTAACAAGATCCCTAAGCTTTCATGAATTCTGCATCCGAGGTTGGTGTATTGTTGGTAAAAAGCAGACGTGCCCTTACTGCAAAGAGAAGGTGGATTTGAACAGGATGATCAATAACCCGTATCCTTTTTATGAAGTTATGAAATATTATTTTCTGGCGATACATTCTTGAATCTAAACTTTCTTTATCCTCACTACAGCAGAAAACACTGTTTTCCCTAACTACCTATTTCAGAGTGACTTGTCCCTTTCCTTGCCCTTGGCTGCATTACTAGTCTAACTAAGTTAAATGCCAAAAAAAGATACATTCTACTCTTTGTAGTCCACTTATTCCACTATTAGGGTTTTAGTGAAAAGGTGATGGGACATTGCAAATATGGATAATATGAATATATGGAAGGATAATATAAGTAGGCAGACAGACAGATGATAAATAACAGGTGGATAAGATGAGCAGATGGGGAGGAAAACAGAAAATTTAAAAGCCCCACTGTGAAGTAGAATATAGAAAAGTATTTTTAAGGTGTACCAAATTGTATTATGTCCAGAAATGAGTAGGGTTTTTCTCCCTGAATTTTGGCTTCTTTAATTCCTTGCTATATCTCTTTTCTTAGGCTAACCTAAGTAATAATAATATTGAAAGGAGTGGAGACCTACTACAGGTCAGTGAATGGCAACAACAGGATTTTTATAGACAGCAGGGACCCCCGACCAAATAAACTCACATCTCATTAAGGTCACGAGAAGGGAGTGTCCCCCTCCAGCGCTGACTGCAAGCCTTGGCCCTCTACCCAACCCGCCTAAGACCACAGTGTCTCTTCTAGGGGGGTAAACAGATCTAAAATGCATCCCCCTTAAATGGAAGGGCCCCGAGGGGATGGCCACAGCCTGCCAGGAACTCCCTCTTAGCTCCTCAGCAGCAGCCTTCCTACAGTCAGTCCCCTACGTATGAACCTCCAAGTCGTGACCTTCCAGAGATGGGAACGTACATTCGCAGGTCCAATCATGTAAGTTAGCTCATGTGTCTGTTCAGCTATTGTACTGTACTGTACTTTTCATGGTACTGTACGATAAGATTAAAAATGTGTCATTGTTTTGTTTGCCTGATTTTTATGTGTTATTTGTGTGAAAAGTACAGTATATAGACAATGATGTTAGTTGGGTACCTAGATAACTTTGTTGGACTTATGAAAGCACTCTCTGAACAGAATTCCCTCATATGTAGGGGACTTACCGTATTCCTTCTGAGTTCCAGTCACCTGAATTTCACAGTGCTAAAGGAGATCCCCCCATCCCTGCCCCCTTGACTCTTCACCAACCCTAACTGTGCAGTTTCGCCAGTGGCTGTCTGCAGAAACGCCCCCGTGGCTGAGAACTGCAAGTCAAGCAAAGACTTGCCAGTAGAGCCACAGAGGCAGCAGCGCAGGTGGGCCCTGGGTCTCAGAGCCACACCCCAGCACAGAGAACCCGCTCCCAGCCGCCAGCCCCCTCCCAGCTGGCTCTTCTCTCAGGACCCCGCCAAGAACAGCCACAGCAGAAGGCTGTCATGCACCTTCTCTCCTCACTAATCTGAGGCCTGAACAGCTTTTGGTTAATAACTCACTTGTGAAACCTCTCTATATTTCTGCTAGGTGGCTAGATGTAGAGCCCTCCTTAACTGAGATTCAGCTGGGAGCGCACACACTTTTTATATGGACAGATCCTGGACTGGCTTCGTTATCTGGTGGCCTGGCAACCTGTGGTAATCGGAATCGTCCAAGGCATTAACTATTCACTAGGGCTGGAATAGCATGGCACTCCTACCCCAGAAGCAATGTACT
The DNA here is from genome assembly GCA_006410615.1 of Neotragus moschatus. Taxonomy (NCBI): domain Eukaryota; kingdom Metazoa; phylum Chordata; class Mammalia; order Artiodactyla; family Bovidae; genus Neotragus; species Neotragus moschatus. The sequence continues at coordinate 58,795 of SJYA01003758.1, read as the reverse complement.
GCATGTTGAAATATTTTCTAATACTCTCTTAATTTTTAGAGATCCCAAGCATTTAGAGAACTGAATGAAAATCGGCACTGGGTCTGTGTGGAAAGAATTTAAACAGAAGCTGAGCAAGGGAATAAACTCAGGCCTTGCATCTTTCTGATTACAACCATTTTCTCATCCATGCTTGTGGTACATTTGGTATGCTTGGTATGCTTTTGAACTGTGGTGTTGGGGAAGACTCTTGAGAGTCCCTTGGACTGCAAGGAGATCCAACCAGTCCATTCTAAAGGAGATCAGCCCTGGGATTTCTTTGGAAGGAATGATGCTAAAGCTGAAGCTCCAGTACTTTGGCCACCTCAGGCGAAGAGTTGACTCATTGGAAAAGACTCTGATGCTGGGAGGGATTGGGGGCACGAGGAGAAGGGGACGACAGAGGATGAGATGCTTGGATGGCATCACTGACTGGATGGGCCTGAGTCTGAGTGAACTCCGGGAGTTGGTGATGGACAGGGAGGCCTGGTGTGCTGCGATTCATGGGGTCGCAAAGAGTCAGACATGACTGAGCAACTGAACTGAACTGAACTGAACGTGGACATCCCATCCTGAGTTTGGCTTACAGTGATCTCACCTGTGATGGGTTTCAGAGGTCTGCAGAGTGCTTCTCACATACAATTTTATTGAGTTATAACAAATGCTGTCTTATCAGTTCAACATCTTCAAAGAAGCAGAGTCATTAAATCTATGGTTTAAGGACACGGTCTTCTCTGTTCTCGATATCCAGCGGCAGCTTTGGTATCCTTCCATTAGCAATCACTCTCAAAACCTCTAGTACCCGCTGCTGCCGTCCATACAATGGGCCAGAGCCGCGAGGGGTGCCCTGGGGCTGCCGCACACTCAGCCCACCCACGGGTGACTGAGGGAGTGCACCCCTCTCTTCTTCTGGGCCACTCTGTTCACACTTACACTCGCACACTCTTTCCATGGCCACACTGTGTTCATTTCTGTCCCAGCCCTTTTCAACACCTGAAATCACATCCCAGACTCGTTTGTCTACTGTCTGTCTTCCTCTCCATGAAGACAGAGGATTTTATGTTCCGCTCTCTACTATCTTTGCAGCACTTGGGCAGCACCAGACACATGAGAGCCACCTGTAAATATCTGCTGAACAAATGAACCAATCCAACAAGAAGGAAAAAATTAATAGAACTGAGAAGACAAGTCAGAACAAACTAACCTAAGAAGGGTATTACCATGTTGAGCTCCGTCAAATTAATTCATTTAAAATTACTGGTCATTTACTAAATAGTCACCACGATACATCACACCAGACATCTACAACACTTGAAGATATTACACTTGAATGAAGTAAAAAAGAAACACATCTATTGCCAAAACACTGGCAACACATTGCAGCAACATAGGTGACCTAGTTATCCTACTGAGTAAATCAGAAAGACAAGTATCCTATAATATCACTTATATGTGGAATCTAAAATGTGACACAAATGAACTGATCTGTGAAACAGAAACAGACTCGCAGACTCAGAGAACAGACTTGGAGTTGCCAGTGGGGAGGGGGGCCAGGTAACTGTTGCATTGGGAGTTTGGGATTAGCAGATGCAGACTATTATATATAGAAAGGATAAACAACAAGGTCCTACTGTATAGCAAAGGAAACTATACTCAATATTCTGTGATAAATCATAATGGAAAAGAAGATGAAAAATAATGTACATATATGTGTAACTGAGTCACTTTGCTGTGCAGCAGAAATTAACACTATAAATCAATTATACTTAATAAAATTTGAAACAATTTTGGCAATGTGCTTTACACAAAATTCCATCATAGTTATAATGATGAGATCTCACATTAAGATGTTTTTTTGGCTGTGCCAGGTCTTCATTGCAATGCATAGGCTTTCTCTAGTTGCAGGGCAGAACCTTAGTTGCTCCGAGGCATATGGGATCTTAATTCCCCAATCAGGAATCAAACCTACGTCCCTTGCGTTGGAAGGTGGATTCTAAACCACAGGAACACCAAGGAAGTCCCTCACATTAAAATTTCTACCTGTTGGTAATTTTCCTTCTTGAAACTATTCAATGCTTCAGTATTACAACCAGCTCATCATCCAAATTATTAGAAGATTTAACTCTAGTTTATTTCCCTACTCAGCAGACATTTCAACAATTCCATATATATTACATGCCAGCCATGTGCAAGGTTAAAGAGATAAAACAAGATTCTTGAACCGGGTATTGACAAACCACCTGGCAGTTGGATAAACACCAACAAAAACTTAGTTTCTCTTCTGTACAAGAGTCCTTAAATGACCTCTGATGTCTTCGACCTCTGGGGTATTTGCCACTTATTTTTTATGGAGAGCTGCATGATGACCCTTTAGAACTCTGAGCAAGTAAACCAACAGATGTCTGCATGGAATTGTGACTGAACTTCAGAGCTTAGAAATGTTAGATAATTACCAAACAATATCATGAAGAAAAAAAAGGAGAGATGCTATTTTCTTTATACAGTTTAAGCATGTAAAATCTAATCTCAGTTTTATGTAGTAATATGTATATACACATTGAAAAAATTATGGAGAGCACTAACCTATCCAGTTACCAGCGGTTAGCTCAAGGTGAAGGGATAAGAACTGACTCTTTTTGATAAGCTGTAGTTTCTTTTCCAAAATTTCTACAGTTTAACTCGTAATGAGAAAAATAAAGGTTCTTTTCAAAAAATTATTTTAGATCAATTAACTATGAAGCTGTTTCTGTTGCTGTTTAAATTATTGAAATTAAATCTACAGATCACGTCCATGTTAAATTTGTCTTTCTCATGACAACGTTATACTTATGTAGGAAGTAGAGAAGTAAAGCAAAAAGTCCATTTTGTGCTTGGTTTCTGTGGCATCTCTAGTTTCCTCTTCCTGAACTTGTCTGTTTTTTATTAGGCTGGCTACTGTCTCTTCCGTTGCATGCTCCCAGGAGTTTGTAAGAGAAAAGAGCCCACCCTGTGGGCTTCCCAAGGACTAAAACCTATTATGCACTTTATGAACTTATTTCTTTGGTATAACTTTCTGCAAACAACAGAAAATATACCCCAGATCCCTGCTAGGACCCATAACACAAAAATGTTCATTTACAAACCATAATATATAACGAGATGAATCACTCCTTGGAAAATAATAATCGCTAACATCTGCCACGGGCACCTGTCAGCCTGTGTGGGCATCCGGGTCTCCATTCTTGCAGGCATGGTCCTCTTGCCTTCTCAGCCTGAACAGCAGCCCGGGGTACACACCCAGTGCTTCGCTGACTCTGCTGCACGTCAGTCTCAACACAGGACCCTCTGATGGATTCATTACTACCCTGTCTTTGAGACAGGGAAATATCTGCAGTCAGAATGACTTACCCAAAGATGCACTTGTCCTAACCCAGGGCTTTCTGACTTCAGACCCCAGTAAACCACACAGACCCAGTTCTGGCTGAAGATGAAGCAAGGTCACTTCCTTCACACATGGTTCCTAGCTTACCAAGAGAGTTGCACAGAATCCATAAAAGAGCTCCTTGCTTTTTAATTCATTCACTTAATGCCTTATTATCTAGATTCTAAAAATGAACATATGGAAGTAGTATCTTTCTTTTAAATCATTGTGTAGCAAATATTTTTGAGTCATTGTGAGGAATCTCTAGGTCGATGCTTGCTTAAAAATTTATTTAGCTCACACATACTTCTATAACATTTCAGAAAGAGAAAAAGAGAGCCTTTTTCAGAATTAGAAACAAGGCTTTTTAAGAAGGAAAAAACAGAATGATTCAGGGAGCAGAATAACCAGACACTAGTGAGAACTTCGCACATAACTAAAGGTTTCAGCATCAGGGATATAGGAGACTGCTTTAAAATTCTTCAAAACTGAGTATTTATTTCGTTAGTTTCATTTCCATAGAAATACATAACTTACTACATCTTGGGTTATATACCCTCCCTCAAGTAACGATGGCTGGAGAAACTTATCAAATCCTGAGAAAGACACACACAGTTCATTTTAAAATATACCCTCTAGGCATTTTAGTATCCTGTAAAGCTTAATGGGGACACTCCTGCTGCTGCTAAGTCGCTTCAATCGTGTCCGACTCTGTGTGACCCCAGAGATTGCAGCCCACCAGGCTCCCCTGTCCCTGGGATTCTCTAGGCAAGAACACCGGAGTGGGTTGCCATTTCCTTCTCCAATGCATGAAAGAGAAAAGGGAAAGTGAAGTCACTCAGTCGTGTCCGACTCTTAGCAACCCCATGGACTGCAGCCTCCCAGGCTCCTCTGTCTGTGGGATTTTCCGGGCAAGAGTACTGGAGTGGGGTGCCATTGCCTTCTCTGAATGAGGACACAAAACAGCACTTTTTTTTTTTTCTGAGAACAATACGTTTGGCTGAAGGACTTTAACATTTTGCCTTTTTGCTCCCGAGGGCAGTCACACACAGAAGGGACAGCTGGGGGACAAAGAACACCCTCTCCAGGCATGGATGAGTGCCCTGGAAGAAAGCTGATGGAAAGTCACTTAAAATCTATTCATTTCTGCTGTTTCCTAAGCCAGTTGATACAGATAATTCATATTTATGTATCCTATGATCATGACTGTCTCATAGGATAAATAAAAGCCCAGAACCATGTTTTTCCAATTTGGTAGCAGTTTTTATAAAACAGCACTCTAGACAAAGTTTGAATAGTTTTAGTCATTTTAGTAAGCAGGTCCTCATTCATACAGTTTATATGTCGTTGTTGTTCTATCACTAAATGCTGTCTAACTCTTTGCAACCTCATGGACTGCAGCACACTAGGCTTCCCTGTCCTTCACTATTTCCTGGAGTTTGCTCAAACTCATGTCCACTGAGTCAGGGATGCCATCCAACCATCCCATCCTCTGTCATGCCCTTCCCCTCCTCCTGCCCTCAATCTTTCCCAGCATCAGGGTCTCTCCCAGTGAGTCAGCTCTTCACATCAGGTGGCCAAAGTACTGGAGCTTCAGCTTCAGCATCAGTTCTTCCAATGAATATTCACTGGGTGGTTTACATATAATGGAGTCAGAATGGACTCAGTTATAACTAGTGATAGAAGGACCACCACCAGGCCAAGACTGACCCTTAATGAAGGATCCTAGGACCTTATTGCAGCTCTCAAATTTAACCAAAACCCTTCCTGCTGAGTCTCATCCGTGGGCCACTCCAGGTAGGTCTTGGTGTTCATGATCTTCCGCAGCTTACAGAAGCGCTGGGGAACGGCCTTCTTGTCAATGGGCTCCAGCAGAATCAGAATGGCAGCATCACTGTTCTCATCAAAGAGACGGAAATGGGAGAAGTCCAGCTCATACTTGCACCACTCGCTCTTCACAAAGTTCTCCGAAAGCACAAAGATGGTTTTGTGGCTCTTTTCAATGGAGTCAATGATGTTGTCGATGATCCACTTGCCAGGAACGAAGTCTCGCTTATGAAGACACAGCCTAAAGGGAGGGTTGAAGTGCTCCAGCTCCTGGACCATGAGGTTCTCCACCCAGTAGGAATCCCGCTCACTGTAGGACACAAAGGCGTCGTAGCAGAGGTCCCTGCGGGGAGCCTTCCTGGGCTTCCTCTTGGCCTGGAGCCAGGCCCACATCATCTTCATGTACCACAGCCCGTGGAAACGGTGACACAGCGCCCCTGTGAGCAGGAGCAACAGGAAGAGGGCGCAGCACACGGCGGACACCACGGCCACCCTGTGGCATTCGGAAAGGGAGAGCCGGGCGTCCTGCACCCGCTGGCCCCGCACGTGCGAGGGAGCATCACAGCGGTAGCCATCCGGCCAGTCGACCAGGACATGGGCCAGTGCCCGCTGCTGTCCCTGTGTGAAGGACAGGAAGTCACAGGAGCAAATGAAGTTGTTGCCACCGGCCTCCAAAGCCTTCAGTTGTGGAAAAGAATCAAGGTGTTCCTTCGAGAAAGTATTTATTATATTCCCGCTAATTCTCATAACTGATAACACGGGTAAGAAGGAGGCATCTGGTAGAGTCTTCAACTTATTTCTGGAAATATAAAGTTCTTTGAGTTGTGGCAAAATCAGAGAAAATGAATCGAGATTGTTATTGCTAACATCTAAAATTTCCAGGGTCTGGGGAAGGCACTGGGTTAAAGTGTGTATCCTTGTGCTGGATAAGTTCAACTGTTTCATTTTTCCTGGCCACTGACAAGTTTCAGGCATTGAAAGAAAATTATTCTTACTGATATCAAGGTTATTCAGATTTTTCAGAGTAAGCAAAAGTTCTCCAGTTTTTCCCAGGGATTTCAAACGATTCTGCCTTAAAACCAGGGTTTGAAGGAAGGGCCAGGCATGCTCACAGGCTGAGTTTCTCAAGGTTTCTTCCGACATTAAGTTTTCACTGAGATCCAAATAGTCTAACGACTTTAAATGTTGTGAAAGTAAACAAGGAACCAGGAAAACCTTACTGTTTTCTATCGTGACCCTTTTAACTTTGCCTGTGAGTGGATATATACTACTCAGATCATAAAATAAGAAAAACTGTGGAATATGCAACTTCCGTATTGTTAACGTCTCCACGTTACCTAGGTATCTGATTCTGTTCAAAGCCAGTGCTCTAAAATCGCCAATTCCATCATAGGTACAGTCATCAAACTCTACTTCTAAGATCCCAGAAACATAGTTAAACAGTTTGACAACTTCAACAAAACTTTCATCGGTGAATTGCACATTTCTAAATCTAAGCTTTTTAACTGATGTATTAATTTCACTGATGGATGCTTCTGAAAAATGGAAAGTGTGCAAATTAGTATCTCTCAGTTCTAAGTAATCTAAGGAACTTACAATATCTACAAGAATGTCCAGGAGTAAAACAGGCTGCTTCAGATGAAGAATCAGATGGCTGATGTTCTGGATTGACTTTAAACTCTTTGGCGCGTATATCTGCAGATTTTGAGCACTGATCTCAAGCTCCTCAAGAAAAGTCAGTCCAGTGAAATCCTTTTCATAAATCTGAGTGAAGCTGTCACTGTTTCCTACTTTCAGGGTCCGCAGATTTGGGAGATGAGAAAAAAGAGATGTTTCCCCAAGTGTTTTGTATAAATTTCCCAGTAAGTTTAAGAATTTCAAGACATAAAGGGACCTGAACCAGGAGGATGATAAGTTAGATAAGCGATTATAGGATAAGTCCAAATATTCAAGATTCCTCAGGTGAAAAAAAGAATCTTCCTCCACCGTGTGAATTTCATTGGCCCCCAGCCTCAGAGTCTTCAAGTTCACACACCTCTGCAGGTCTCTCTTGCCGACATAGGTGATCTCGTTGTTGGACAGGTCAAGGCTTTGCACACCTGCCGTGAGACCAGAGGGGATGGAGTTTAAAGATCTGGAACGGCCATCGCAGACACCAGTTGGGTCACAAGACAGAGAAGCAGCCTGGTCAGAGGCTCCTTCCGTGGACACGCTGATTACAGCCCAGACCCACGCTGTCCACAAAGCACGTGGCATTGTCCAGTGATTTGACCTACAAAGAAAAGAGGTTCAAATGAATGACTATGTTTGACATCATGGCTTAATTCCCGTTCTTGAGAAATGTTCTGTAAGATATAAAACATGCGACTTCCCTGAGGTCCAGTGGTTAAGAAGCCACCTGCCAATGCAGGGGACTCAGCTGCAGCACAGCTACTGAGCCCATGGGCTACAAGTACTGAAGCCCACGCACCTAGAATCTTGCTCCACAACAAGAGAAGCCGCCTCAATGAGAAGCCCGCACGCAGCAACAAAGACCGAGCCAGCCGTAAATGAATGCAATGTAACACACACATCAGCTCAGTTCAGTCGCTCAGCCGTGTCCGACTCTTTGTGATCCCATGGACTGGAACATGCCAGGCCTCCCTGTCCATCACCAACTCCCAGAGTATACCCAAACCCACGTCCATTGAGTCAGTGATGCCATCCAGCCATCTCATCCTCTGTCGTCGTCTTCTCCTCCTGCTGTCAATCTTTCCCAGCATCAGGGTCTTTTCAAGTGAGTCAGTTCTTCGCATCAGGTGGCCAAAGAATTGGAGTCTCAGCTTCAGCATCAGTCCTCCAATGAATATTCAGGACTGATCTCCTTTCGGATGGACTGGTTGGATCTCCTTGCTGTCCAAGGGACTTTCAAGAGTCTTCTCCAACACCACAGTTCAAAAGCACCAATTTTTCACACACACACACATACCAAGAAATAACCAAGAGGGAAATGGAATGTATGAAAAGGATAAAAAATGAACTCCCTAACACCTCCAACAACACTAACACAGATAGACCGCCCATGAACCATGACATAAAAAGCACAGTACCACCTGGGAATATGGAGCAAGAGTAATCATGAATTGAAAAATGAGTAAATGAATTATAGAGGATGAAAAAACAAGCAGTTTAAGAAAAGGGCTAGGCTTAACCAAGTGGATTTACAACCTCCTATTTGTGCCCTTCAGATCTTCCACTAGAACACACTTCTTGTCTGACCTGATGCCCCCAAGAGTCAGAGATCTCACAAAGCCAAACCACAGCTCTCTCTGACCACCTTTCACTAGAAGCAGCTCCAGGAAGAGTGTGCTCTTTAACCAAAAGAAAAAGGTTCCATGCTTGTCAATCTGTTTTGCACTTATGACAAGCAGACAGGAGGGATGCTGAGAATCCCAGGCAGAGCAAGGGGGTTTGTTGGGCTGAGGGACAATCAGTCCACCAGAACTTTCTCTTCCTGAGAAACTAAGTGTAGAAAGCAGTGTTTGACTCGGGGTGCGTGTGTGTGTGTGTGTGTGTGTGTGTGTGTGTGTATGTGTGTGCGTACACGCGCTCAGTGGCTCAGTCATGTCTGACCCTTTGCAAACTCATGGACTGTAGTTCACCAGGCTCCTCTGTCCACGAAATTCTCCAGGCAAGAATACTGGAGTGGGTAGGCATTGCCTCCTCCAGGGGATCTTTCTGACCCAGGGATCAAACCCATGTCTCCTATGTCTCCTCCACTGCAGGAGGATTCTTTACCTGCTGAATCACTGAGGAAGCTGTTTGATTCAGTACCTTTTTCAAAAAATCATTTTGGGGAAAAAATACTACCTTGGCCAATACTCATACGTCCATCCAAGGGTGAGTGTGCCTCCTCAGGGCTTTCCCTTGGGATCCGAAGTCTACGCATCTGTCTTTGTACTGGTAACATTAAATATATGACACATTTTCATATCCAGAAGAGCAAGGCCTTCCTCCTTGTTCTTCTTTAAGTGAGCCTTGGTTAGTCTTGGCCCTCTGTATATTCTTATAAACTACAGAATTAGCAGTTTCAAAAACAAAATCCATTGATTTTTAATTGGCAATGCCATGAATCTATAGATAATTTGGTAATTACTGACATCATCACAATATTGAAGTTCTCAATTCATCAGCATGATATATTTCTATTTATTTTGGTCTTCTTTTATTGCAATAATACCTTATGATTTTCCATACAGAGGTCTTGAGCATATTTTTATGATATTTATTCCTAGGCATTTGATACTTTTGAAGCTTTGAAAATAGTGTTACTTATATGTGGCATATACCTATAGATAGATATACAGAGAGAAATACAGTTAAATTTTACATATTTACCATGCATTGAGCAACCTTGCAAAACTAATTCAGCAATCTTCACAGTTTATAAATTCCTGTTTATTTGCTACATACACAGTCATATCATCCAGGTATAATGATCATTTGATTTCCTTTTTTCAATCCTTATACTTTATTCTCTTTATTAGTAAATGCTGAATTTTATCAAATTCTTTTTTTCTTCCTATAACTATTGAGATAATAACATTTCCTTCTTTACTTTGTTAATAAATATCGGTGACTACATGGATAAACTTTAGTGTTAAGGCAACCTCACATTTTTAAAATAAACCCACATTTGTCTGGATGTATTATCCTTAAGAATGCTCAAACTACCGCACAATTGCACTCATTTCACACACTAGTAAGGTCATGCTCAAAATTCTCCAAGCCAGGCTTCAGCAATAGGTGAACCGTGAACTTCCAGATGTTCAAGCCGGTTTTAGAAAAGGCAGAGGAACCAGAAATCAAATTGCCAACATCCGTTGGATCATGGAAAAAGCAAGAGAGTTCCAGAAAAACATCTATTTCTGCTTTATTGACTATGCCAAAGCCTTTGACTATGTGGATCACAATAAACTGTAGAAAATTCTGAGAGAGATGGGAATACCAGACCACCTGACCTGCCTCTTGAGAAACCTATATGCAGGTCAGGAAGCAACAGTTAGAACTGGACATGGAACATCTGACTGGGTCCAAATGGGAAAAGGAGTGTGTCAAGGCTGTATATTGTCACCCTGCTTATTTAATTTATATGCAGAGTATATCATGAAAAACGCTGGACTGGAAGAAGCACAAGCTGGAATCAAGATTGCTGGGAGAAATCTCAATAACCTCAGATATGCAGATGAAACCACTCTTATGGCAGAAAGTGAAGAGGAACTAAAAAGCCTCTTGATGAAAGTGAAAGAGGAGAGTGAAAAAGTTGGCTTAAAGCTCAACATTCAGAAAATGAAGATCATGGCATCTAGTTCCATCACTTCACGGGAAATAGATGGGGAAACAGTGGAAACAGTGTCAGACTTTATTTTGGGGGGCTCCAAAATCACTGCAGATGGTGACTGCAGCCATGAAATTAAAAGACGCTTACTCCTTGGAAGAAAAGTTATGACCAACCTAGATAGCACATTCAAAAGCAGAGACATTACTTTGCCAACAAAAGTCCGTCTAGTCAAGGCTATGGTCTTTTCCAGTAATCATGTATGGATGTGAGAGTGGGACTGTGAAGAAGGCTGAGTGCCGAAGAATTGATGCTTTTGAACTGTGATGTTGGAGAAGACTTGAGAGTCCCTTGGACTGCAAGGATATCCAACCAGTCCATTCTAAAGGAGATGAGTCCTGGGTGTTCTTTGGAAGGAATGAAGCTAAAGCTGAAACTCCAGTACTTTGGCCACCTCATGAGAAGAGCTGACTCACTGGAAAAGACTCTGATGCTGGGAGGGATTGGGGGCAGGAGGAGAAGGGGATGAGAGAGGATGAGATGGCTGGATGGCATCATCGACTCGATGGGCGTGAGTCTGAGGGAACTCCGGGAGTTGGTGATGGACAGGGAGGCCTGGCGTGCTGCGATTCATGGAGTCACAAAGAGTCGGACACGACTGAGCAACTGAACTGAACTTATATCCTTTTTATATATTGCTGGATTTCATTTATAATATTTTGTTTAGAATTTCTAAATCTATACTCAGAAATAAAATTGCCCTTTAAATTTCCTTCTTCCTAATGCTGTTGGTGTTGTTAAATATATTAAATACATTAAGTCACAAAATGATTCAGGTTTTCTTTTTATTCTTTTGTCAGTTATGTTTTTCAAGGAATTTATCAAATTTTCTCCTAATCTGTCCAGCTTACTGACATAGTTACTTGCCTCCTCTTATTCTTTTAATGTCTGCAGGACCTCCATTCTCTTCCTTAGATGAGTTATTCATGCCTGCTTTCTTTCTCAATTGTCTTGTCAGAGGTTTATCATCTTTATTAGTATCTTCAAAAAACCAACGTTTCAGTCAACAAGAGCCTCGATTTTCTACTCCATTCTTTCCTATCCTTATATTACTATTTCCTCCTTCTGCTTCCTCTGGATTTATTTTAATGTCCTCATTTGAGTTGGACAGACGCTTCCTCATTCATTTTCGGCCGTTCTTCACTGCTGACATACCCACTTCAGGTCACAGATTTTCCTCTGGGCATTAGTTTAGCCGTATCATCCATGTCTCTCTCCACTCTGTTCTTTCCATACTTTGGTTTCTTCACGTTTCAGTCTAAATATTTTCTTCTGATCTATTTTCTAGTTTGTTTTTCTTTCTTCAACTACGTTCAATTTACTGTGAAATCCAACCACTGATTTTAAATTTTTGTATTATTACAGTTTTAAGCTACATAATTTCTATTTGGCTTCTTTTCACATCTGCTACGTCACTGTCATAGTTTCAGATTCTCTGCCAAAATTTTCAGCCTTGATTTTTATCACTTTGAACACAGTATCACAGTCTGACAAGCTCCAGAGCACTTTTGAAAGCCTCAGAAGACCGGGAATTGAGTGTTAAGGTCTGGGGCAGTCAGGGATTGGATAGGAAAGGCCGAATTCGAGGAAGGAAGTCCTCACAGAGGTTCCATCACAGCATTGATTTATCCGGATGGCTCAGGCAGCCTCAGTTTCTGAATAAGGACCAAGGTCATTTCTGGAGCGCTAGGGCTCATGGGTACCTAGCACCAGGTAGCAAAGGAAACCGTGCTTCAGAAGAAGGCAGCACTATCCGAGGCCTCAGATGTCATTCTGAAAATCTGAAACAATTTTTCAGATACCATGTCCAGTAGAAAACAAAAAACAACCAGGCACTAACGGAAGCAAGGTAATAAGCACAAGAAGAGCGGAAACAGCAGACAACAGACACAAACCCACAGAGGCCATAGACCCAGCATCGTCCCACCTCTGAAAATAACAGAGTTGAGATGAGATGACTATCACTGTTTGCGCCTATCTCTGTCCCATTGTCTTCCTGCTTAATCAGTTGTTGGAAGAAAAATCTTCTGAGTATAATTTTACTGTGCAACCAAAATTTACTTGATTTTTGTCTACTTTGTAAGACAAGGCACAAATCTTAAGGAATCTATACCAACTTTTTTTTTATTATACCAAGATTTAAAGTCAAATACGCCCATTTAAAAATTTTTCCTAGCTGCTTTTTCTCTTTAAAAGGTGAAATGTATATGAGTAGAGATCTTGGGCTATTTCATAATTGCATGACCAGCTTTCAACAAATAATAATTACTGATGATGCTAAAACTATGGTTAACAACTGGATACTTAAGGTCAGAATTACTTGTCTCTCCTCACATTTCCTTAGGACATTATAGCAGTGGACAGAGAAGTCTTCAACGTAAGACACCAGGAAAGGGAAGGGACGCTCAAGTTAGATGGAGTAGAGTCACATCTAATGAAGGTTGTGGATCTGCACAAAGTATAAAGTCATGTGCTTAAAGAATGCAGGAAGTTGCCAGAGTGGTGAGGAATTACGGGTCCTAGACTTAGCATGGGATAGGAGTCTGAGGAGTAAGCCTGGCATTCGAGGTGATCTAGCTGAGAGGAAGACGCGAAGAGTCAGACAGGACTGAGTGACTTCCCTTTCACTTTTCACTTTCATGCATTGGAGAAGGAAATGGCAACCCACTCCAGTGTTCTTGCCTGGAGAATCCCAGGGACAGGGCAGCCTGGTGGGCTGCTGTCTATGGGGTCACACAGTGTCGGACACGACTGAGCGACTCCCCTTTCACTTTTCACTTTCATGCATTGGAGAAGGAAATGGCAACCCACTCCAGTGTTCTTGCCTGGAGAATCCCAGGGACAGGGCAGCCTGGTGGGCTGCTGTCTATGGGGTCACACAGTGTCGGACACGACTGAGCGACTCCCCTTTCACTTTTCACTTTCATGCATTGGAGAAGGAAATGGCAACCCACTCCAGTGTTCTTGCCTGGAGAATCCCAGGGACAGGGCAGCCTGGTGGGCTGCTGTCTATGGGGTCACACAGTGTCGGACACGACTGAGCGACTCCCCTTTCACTTTTCACTTTCATGCATTGGAGAAGGAAATGGCAACCCACTCCAGTGTTCTTGCCTGGAGAATCCCAGGGACAGGGCAGCCTGGTGGGCTGCTGTCTATGGGGTCACACAGTGTCGGACACGACTGAGCGACTCCCCTTTCACTTTTCACTTTCATGCATTGGAGAAGGAAATGGCAACCCACTCCAGTGTTCTTGCCTGGAGAATCCCAGGGACAGGGCAGCCTGGTGGGCTGCTGTCTATGGGGTCACACAGTGTCGGACACGACTGAGCGACTCCCCTTTCACTTTTCACTTTCATGCATTGGAGAAAGAAATGGCAACCCACTCCAGTGTTCTTGCCTGGAGAATCCCAGGGACAGGGCAGCCTGGTGGGCTGCTGTCTATGGGGTCACACAGTGTCAGACACGACTGAAGTGACTGAGCAGCAGCAGCTGAGAGGAAGCTGAAGCCCTGTGGCTCAGAGTGAAAGCAGGACCAGACTTCTGCTCCAGGGCAAGGGCTGGGATGCAAGGTGAAGCCAGACTAGAGAGGGACAGGGTCGTGGCCAGAAGCCTGGCAGAGAAGTGCAAGTGCACTCTCCATAAAGCCAGGGGCGGAGAAGAGGCTACACCTTCTGTGAACAGGGCCCTCACAAATCTCTGCCCTCTGATCCTTGGTCTCCACCTGGCTAGAAGCTAGCCTCCTAGAAATCTCCCATAAGGTCTGCCACAAATGCTGGTATGGATCCAAATATTAAAAGATATCAGTTCAGTTCAGTCGCTCAGTCGTGTCTGATGCTTTGCGACCCCATGGACTGCAGCACACTACGCCTCCCTGTCCATCGCCAACTCCCAGAGTTTACTCAAACTCATGTCCATTGTGTTGGTGATGCCATCCAACCTTATCTCATCCTCTTGTCGTCCCCTTTTCCTCCTGCCTTCAATCTTTCCCAGCATCAGGGTCTTTTCAAATAACTAAGAATTTTTCAGAACTAAAGAAAAACGTAAGTTCCCAAATTGTAAATGTATATTAAATCCCAAGCAAAAAAAGAACAGAAATTTCTAACCTCAAAACAATGGAATAATAGCCCCAAAGGGGGTTAACAGAAAACATACCTGTTAGTCTAGACATTTATATCCATTTAAATAATCATCCGAGTAAAGCTAAGACATTTCCAGACATTAAAGACCTAAAAAAGAATTTTATCCATAGACCATTGTTGAAAGAAGTACCCAAATACATATGTTCTTTAGCAACATGGAAAATAAACCTGGTAATAGGCAACAAGAAGCAACAACTGGATTTTTTTTAACATAACGATAGATAAGGAAGAAGACAGCACTCGGAAACTCAGACATGTCTCTGCTGTATGAGGACACAGTGATGTAAATTCTAAATGATATTGTGGAGAGAAAAAAAATTTTTGGCAAGCAATTTACTTAAAGATATTTATGAAGAGGTTACACCAAGATGCCACATATAATTAATTATGCTCAATCACCAAAATCAAAGCAAGATATTTAACCAATCAAGTCAAATTCTTAAGTAACACAATGAAAAAAAAATTAACTGATGGCTTAGAAACTTCCAAAACAAGTTGTCAACTTTAGACAATGTTTGTAAAATGTGTTCACTACAAAAAAAGTTTAAAGATACAAATGTTTTCTGCTCAGAACAGGAAGAAACAAAATACTGGTGAATAAGGAAATCTGCCCCTTTTTTTTTTTTTTTTTTTTGGTCTCTACTTTTAAGTCAGGTCATCCTACTTGCTTTTTGCCAAAGATCTGAGTTAGCAACATTGCAGGCAGTGCAGACGAGACCTTCTACAAGATTACACGCATCTCACCCACCTGAACTGCTCACACCCGGAACAATTTCTCTTCTCCCAGATTTTCGTCCCCCCCAAACAGGAAAAATATTTTCCTGCCTGGCATCGAAGTTCTAAACACAAGTTCTCATTTATAGAAGTTGAAAGGGCGTGAAGTCCACCCCGGGGACAGAGGCCAGGCTCGAGGTGCAGGGAGCGAGAGTCCTGGGCAGATCCAAGTCCCTGACCCTGTCCCACTTCTGAGCCCTGGTGGGAAATCCCAGCCCTGGAAGCTAGGTCCCTGCGGTAAGCAGTGAGCGCAGACGTACCGGTGCACCCTGGAAAGCTTCCACCTGAGCCCCATCACAGCCGCTCCGAGTGAAGGAGGCGGGAGCGGCCGGGGCAGGCACAGCGGCCGGCGAGAGGGCGGCCCTTCGGGGAGCCTTAGCCACCCGCCCCTCGCCTCCGGGAACACGGCCGCCCGCAGCGCGGAGCCCCGCTAGGAGGCTGGAGGGCTCTGCGCTCCGCCGCGGCCCGCGGACACCCGGACGCCGAGGGCTGGGCGAACCCCGGCCGCGCCCCCGTCCCTTTCCGGGCGGCCCCCGCTCCTCCCCGGGACTGCGCGGGCGGGGCGGCGGGAGCGTCGCGGCCTCGGGGCCCAGTGCCCCACTCTCCTCGGGACCCGTGCGGCACGACGGGGGTCCCGGGTGCCGCCGATCGGGAAGCGGGGATGCCCAGCGCCCGCATCCGCGCTCGGCCACCCTGGGGCCCTACCTGCCTGGCCACCCGCCCGGTCCGGAGACGGCTGCGGAGCGGGGATGCCCGCGGATCCTAATTCCTGCCCGACGTACCTGGGACTTGCGCGGCCTTGCAGCGCCTTCCACAGCCTCCGGCCGGGAGCGGCCGGGGAAGAGCGCGCGGGGCGGTGCGCGCCGCCGGGGCCCCTCCTCGCGGGTGCGGGACGGCACCTTCCGCGGAGCGCGCGTGACCCCTGAGGCCCAGCGCGCCGCCGCGCTTCCCCGCGGGCTCCAGCGGGGACCGTGACCCAGGTGCTGCCTGCACAGCTGCCGGGTGCTGCCCGGGTCGGAGGAGGGCGCTGGGGCCCGGGTTGCGGGGAGATGCTTGAAGCCTCCGTGTGGGATTCCCCCACCACACAGTTAGATTTCGAAACCAACGAGAAGGCTTATTACCCAACCAGTATTTTCCTGAAGCCTCGAGCACCCAAAGCCTCTTATTACCCTGAAACACTCGGTCTTTAAGCTCCACCCCTCCATTCTTCTGCCCCCTTGGATGCCCAAATTCAGGCTCACCTCTGCCCCTAGGCCCTTTTCAACACTATTTCCCCGTCAGCATATCTACATCTCCACTCGCAAGTTTACGCTCTCCTGCATTAGAATAACTCATCAATCACTATCCAAACCCACGCAGCAGTCAGGACGACACGGAGTTTAAACATTTCCATCCTGTGGTGGTCCCTTTGTGGTGCGCTGACTGTCCGTCCACAGCTGCCTGCCACCTGCCACCCTTGCTCTTACGGTGAAAAGATGTGGACTCCCACTTGGGTTTACAATTTTGAACCTAAGCATTTCCATCCTTGTTTCTCAAAGTGGGTAATTCCCAAAACAAACAGCCTAGTTTGGCTTTCTTCTTTGCCACAGAAACTAGTGAAGGGTGTCTGTAAGGGAAACGAACTACCTTAATAGTCAGAAAGTACATTTTATTTTCATAATTACGTTTGCCCTTCCTAAACTGAGATCAGAGGCTGAAGAAGCATTCTTGTTCCTCTTTGACACAGGAGGAAATGCCATGCAAATTCTGAGTGGCAGAAATGAGATTTGAAACCAGAATTTTACCCGAAACCAAGATTTCTTTCTGTTACCCTATTCTATATGCCTAGTCCTCATTAAAGGCTCCAGTCTCCGGCAGACTTAATTAATCTACAAGCATGGACGTGAACATGAGAGGGTGGAATCTGGTTTTCTGTGCAGTTTACTGATTACCTGGGGACTTTTCTCCGCATTCCTGACCATCCTGGCTCTCCAGTTGTTGGAAAGACTTCCTTCTTATTACTTCAAAATCACTGCGCCCCTGGCCAACCCCCCCCACCCC
>SJYA01003758.1:0-36185 GCA_006410615.1 Neotragus moschatus | reverse complement strand
GCCCCCAGGCTCCTCTGTCCATGGGATTTTCCAGGCAAGAATACTGGAGATGTGTATAAGAGACAGATTTCTCAAGTGGATCCTTGGGAAAACTTCTTTCCAATTTTTTTGCCCTGAAACTAAAACCTCTGTTCTTTCTCTGTGAAATTTTTTCTAGTAGAGCTGCCTAGATGGACTGTTATTGCTTTGTAATCCCAAAGTCGATTAGAATATTCTGACAAAATTAGGTTAAAATCATGTATTTACCCACAACATAGTATCAGTGTCATCTCCTTGCAATGAAGATTTCTCCTACACTCTCCTCAAAACTCCACACGTTCCACTCTGGCACACCTTTATATGTGTTCAGCTCTTCACGTTTTCAAAGCATTTTCATATGAATCTTTTCACTTGAGTCTCCCAATAACAGGTGAAATAAATAGTTTTGCTATTATAACACCTTTCAGTTCAAGTGATTAAAGAATTTGACTCAAGTCATATGGCTCACAGCCAAGTGGCAAAACCCAGATTAGAGTCCAAAATACCTTAGCTTCTTTTTGGTAGGATATCAGACCTTCTCTAACTCAAAACTTATTTAACCACAAAACTTTTTTTCAAAAAGAAAATGAACACAATATGAACACAATATGAAAAGGTATTCACTTAAATATAACTTTCATGGTATCCATATTTTTTGAGAATCTGACTGAAATTCTAAAATGAAGTTAGCAAAAAACAGTCTGTGTCTTATTCACATAAAATATTTTGTACTAGTTAAAGAAAATAATAAAAAAATAACATCCATCAAAAATTGCTTAATGAAAATCTGCTGTAATCCTTGCACTAATTAATATACAGATCTTTGTAAACAATCATTCTTCAGAATTTTTCTACTTTGAACAATGTCAATAACATCAGTAATTTTTGAAGAATAGAATTTAATAGTCCCTATGTAAAATGAATATATTCAGATTGGTTATATTCTTTATAGCTAAAGATGGAGAAGCTCTAAACAGTCAGCAAAAACAAGACCGGGAGCTGACTGTGGGTTCAGACTCAAACTGAAGAAGGTAGGGAAAACCACTAGGCAATTCGGGTATGTGTCCTAGTGGATCAGTCACGCCAGCTCGTGCAACATGACAGACTGTGGCCCACAGGCTCCTCTGTCCATGGGATTCTCCAGGCAAGAATGCTGGAGTGGGGAGTCATTCCTCCTCCAGGAGATCTTCCAGACCCGGGGATCGAACCTGGTTCTCCTGACTACAAGCAGATTCTTTACCCACTGAGCTACCAGGGAACGACTTAAAAATCCCTTATGAGTATTCAGTGGAAGTGACAAATAGATTCAAGGGATTAGATCTGATAAACAGAATGCCTGAAAAGTTATGGATTGAGGTTCCTGACATTGTACAGGAGGCCGTGATTAAAACCATCCCCAAGAAAAAGAAATGCAAAAAGGCAAAATGACTGTCTGTCGAGGCCTTACAAATAGCTGAGAAAAGAAGAGAAGGAAAAGGCAAGGGGAAAAAAGGAAAGTTATACCCAATTGAATGCAGACTTCCAAAGAATAACAAGGAGAGATAAGAAATCTTTCCTAAGTGAACAATGCAAAGAAATAGAGGAAAACAACAGAATGAGAAAGACTAGAGATCTCTTTAGGAAAATTAGAGATACCAAGGGAACATTTCATGCAAAGATGTGCACAATAAAGGACAGAAACAGTATGGATCTAATCAAAGCAGAAGATATTAAGAAGAGGTGGCAAGAATACACAAAAGATCTATACAAAAAAGATATTGAATGACCCAGATAACCATGTGGTGTGATCACTCACCTAGAGCCATATGTCCTGGAATGTNTCATGCAAAGATGTGCACAATAAAGGACAGAAACAGTATGGATCTAATCAAAGCAGAAGATATTAAGAAGAGGTGGCAAGAATACACAAAAGATCTATACAAAAAAGATATTGAATGACCCAGATAACCATGTGGTGTGATCACTCACCTAGAGCCATATGTCCTGGAATGTGAAGTCAAGTGGGCCTTAGGAAACATCAGTATGAACAAAGCTAGAGGAGGTGATGGAATTCCAGTTGAGCTATTTCAAATCCTAAAAGATAATGATGTCATATTGTGCTATACTCAATATGCCAGCAAATTTGGAAAACTCAACAGTGGCCACAGGACTAGAAACGGTCAGTTTTCTTTCCAATCCCAAAGAAAGGTAATGCCAAAAAATGTTCAAACTACTGCACAATTGCACTCATTTCACACACTAGCAAAGTAATGCTCAAAATTCTCCATGCCAGGCTTCAACAGTACATGAACCAAGAACTTCTAGATGTTCAGGCTGGATTTAGAAAAGGCAAAGGAACCAGTGATCCAATTGCCAACATCTGTTGTATCATAGAAAAAGCAAGAGAATTCTAGAAAAAAACATCTACTTCTGCATCATTGACTACACTAAGGTCTTGACTGGATCACAACAAACCATGGAAATTCTGGAAGAGATGGGAATACCAGACCACCTCACCTGCCTCCTGAGAAACCTGTATGCAGGTCAAGAAGCAGCAGGTAGAACCAGACATGGCACAATGGACCGGTTCCAAAACAGGGAAGGAGTACGTCAAGGCTGTATATTGTCATCTTGCTTATTTAACTTATATGCAGAGTACATCATGGGAAATGCTGGGCTGGATGAGGCACAAGATGGAATGAAGATTCCTGGGAGAAATATCAATAACCACAGATATGCAGATGATACCACCCTTATGGGAGATAACAAAGAGGAACTAAAGAGCCTCTTGATGAAGGTGAAAGAGGAGAGTGAAAAAGCTGACTTAAAACTCAACATTCAAAAAACCAAGATCATGGCATCCAGTCCCATCACTTCATGGCAAATAGGAGGGGAAAATGTGGAAGCAGTGACAGACTTCCCTTCTTGGGCTCTGAAATCACCATGGATGGTGACTGCAGGCATGGAGTTAGAAGATGATTGCTTCTTGGCAGGAAAGCTATGACAAACCTAGACGGTGTATTAAAAAGCAAAGACTTTGCTGACAAAGGTCATAGTCAAAGCTATGGTCTTTCTAGTAGTCACGTACGGATGTGAGAGTTGGACCATAAAGAAGGCAGAGCACCAAAGAATTGATGCTTTCAAACTGTGGTGTTGGAGAAGACTCTTGAGAGTTCCTTGGACTGCAAGGAGATCCATCCAATCCATTCTAAAGGAAATCAACTTTGAATACTCATCGGAAGGACCGATGCTGAAGTGGAAGCTTCAATACTTTGGCCACCTAATATGAAGAGCAAACTCATTGGAAAAGATCCTGAAGCTGGGAAAGATTGAAGGCAAAAGGAGAAGAGGGCAGCAGAGTGTATATGGTTGGATGACATCACTGATTCAATGCACATGAACTTGGGTAAATTCCAGGAGACGATGAGGGATAGGGAGGTTTGACGTGCTGCAGTCCATGGGGTCACAAAGAGTCGGACATAACTTAATGACTGAAAAACAGCAACGTTGCTAACGTCTATTATGCCTAGTGTCTGGGAAACACTGGGTGTTAGATTCTACTTAACATTTGCATTGAATAAAATTTTCTGGCCACTGATAAGATTTAAGTGAAGAACCAAGTGGACACTGACCAAATTCAATGTTAGGTTTTTCTAAAGAAAGTAACATTCTCCAAAGTTTATATTTTGTTTTAAATGCAAAGTATGTAGGTAGCACAAGGCATCCTTTGAACTGTTTCAGTTATTCTCCAATCATCAAATTTTCACTGAGATCCAAGTATCCTGTGGATTTTAAATATTGTGAAGGAAGATATGACATTGAGCAGACTTTGACACTTTCAACCATGAATATCTTTAGTTAGTATAAAAAAGCATGTCTTTAAAGTTCTGTTGTAGTGGAAAGTTCTCATAGCTGCTGCTGCTGCTGCTAAGTCACTTCAGTCGTGTCTGACTCTGTGCGACCCCATAGATGGCAGCCCACCAGGCTCCCCTGTCCCCGGGATTCTCCAGGCAAGAACACTGGAGTGGGTTGCCATTTCCTTCTCCAATGCATGATAGTGAAAAGTGAAAGTGAAGTCACTCAGTCATGTCCGACCCTCAGCGACCCCATGGACTGCAGCCTTCCAGGCTCCTATGTCCATGGGATTTTCCAGGCAAGAGTACTGGAGTGGGGTGCCATTGCCTTCTCTGATTCTCCTAGCTAAGCTCTTGTTATTATAGTTTCTATTCAGCCTGGTCTGATCATGGAATTTCAGATATCTGATTATCCATTTGCCATTTTCCTGAAGTACAGTCTTCCAGTTCTACATCCTCTAAACAGTTTCAAATCATCTTGTTTAATAACTACAACTTCTTTAACTATTGGTTCTTTCGTGGCCTGAATGTGAGATTCTCTTCTGTTGCCTATGATCTCATATGAAGAGCAATATTTTTCACTTTTAAACATTTTGGAAATCTGGAAGATTTACCAAAACCTTCAGAATAAAATTGACCTCTTCATATGTGGTCAAAAGGTACAAATTCTCAGTTATCCAATACATAAATTCTGGGAATGTAATGTTCAGCAAGGTGGCTATAATTAATCATACTGTTATTATAACTTTGAAAGTTGCTAAGAGAATAAGTCTTAAAAATGGTAACTGAAGTGATGGATGTTATTATTAACATGCTTGATGTTATGTAAAAAGGTTGTAATAATTATTTCACAATACATGCATATATCAAATTATTAATAATAATATCAAAATTATTTTTGTATTATTAAACTCATACAATATTACATGCCAATCATATCTCAATAAAACTGGGAAGTGGGACACACCGAGATGGCACTACCTGCTCACTGCGGTCGTGTCCGACACTTTGCGACCCCCTGGACTGTAGCCCCCAGGCTCCTCTGTCCATGGGATTTTCCAGGCAAGAATACTGGAGAGGGCTGCCATTTCCTTCTCCAAGAGATCTTCCTGACCCAGATATCAAACCTGCATCTCCTGCATTGACAAGCAGATTCTTTACCACCGAGCCACAAGGGAAGCCCATGTGCTCAATAAAATGGCTAAAAAAATAAATGTTGACAATACCAAGTGTTGGTTAGGATAGAGAACAAACATGTTCATACATTGCTGCTGGCAGTGCAAAATGATACTCCCAGGAAGTTTGACAGTTCCTTGTAAAATTATATTAACACCTTATCAATGACTCAGCAATCTCAATCCTGGGTATTTACCCACCAGAAATGAAAAATAAGTCCACAAAAAAGCATGTACTTTATTCAGAGCTAGAAACAACCCAAGTATCTATCAACTAGTGAATAGATAAATTGTTGTATATCTATACCATAGACCACTGCTGCTGCTGCTGCTGCTGCTAAGTTGCTTCAGTCGTGTCCAACTCTGTGCGACCCCATAGCCAGCAGCCTACTAGGCTCCTCCGTCCCTGGGATTCTCCAGGCAAGAACACTGGAGTGGGTTGCCATTTCCTTCTCCAATGCATGAAAGCGAAAAGCGAAAGTGAAGTCACTCAGTCGTGTCCGACTCTTAGCGGCCCCATGGACTGCAGCCCACCAGGCTCCTCTGTCCATGGGATTTTCCAGGCAAGAGTACTGGAGTGGGATGCCATCGCCTTCTACTACTCAACAATAAAAAGACAGAAGTACTGAAATATAAAAGAACTGGATGATCTGAAAGAATGATACTAAGTGAAAGAAATCAGAGACGGGCAAATACATAGTATAGAATCCATTTATATGACATTCTACACAAAGGAAAATCATGACAGAGAGCAGAGATATCAGGAAACCCGATGGGGAAGAGGGCTGACTATAGGGATCACAAAGGGACTTTGGGACGTAATGGAAATGTTCTGTATCATGATTGTGATAGTGGTTACGTGACTGTATGTCTTTGTCAAGCTCATCAAACTATACTTTTTAGATTGATAAATTTTATTTGATATAAATTATCTCAATAAAACTGAGTTTAAATAATCCTCTTCTCTCCAAGAGCAAAGAATGGGTATATCAGGCCTCCAAAATAGAGGACCATTTGTCTGCTGTTTATAGAAGGAAGGAGAAAACACCTAATTTCTCCAACAGGTCATTCTGCCTTGCTTATAAAAATCTACTTTTACCTTAATAAGTTTACATTAATTTCTCACTTGCAAGAGATCCAAGGTAATTTCTTGATGGAAAGAAAATTATTTCTTAAGTAGCTCAGGAAGTCTAAACTACATAGAAGTATCAATCATAAAATCTTCTAATATCATATTCAGATGGCTTTATCCCTTCTGGAATGCTCATTTTCAGCTTTCTGTCTTGCCAATACTACTCCATGCATAGTCAGAGCAATTCATCACCCAAATTTTACAAAATCCATTCCAGGACTAGACTCATTGGGCTACAATGATTCCAGTCATTAATAGATTCCTAGACCATTCCTGATGGCCGAAATGTTCATTCTTTGAAAAAAAAGAAAAAGAAAAAAGAAAGGAGAGAAGAAAGAAAAGAAAGACAGACAAACGTGCTCAGAGTAAAACTGACTATTTCATCGGTCAGGTCAAGAGACTGGTCTACATTGATTTCAAACTTGTTGGTACATATTTCCAAGGATCAGAAGCATCAGTCTTAATTCAGAACATAAAGCCCATAAAAGTTTGTGTTTCTTTTTTAGTTTAAAGAATTGGTAAGTATTTCAGGAATCTACACCTTGGAAAGATGAAAAAAAGAGGGAAAGAGACTTTTCTTCAAGTTCTTTGATGCACTATCCCAGAGGCAAAGGGCCAAAGCACGAAGATGACATATGAGGTCAGTTGTTATGAGTTAGATTCAAATATACAAGAATCGAGACAAGGCAATAATCTTCACCTGTTGCAAGACGTGTACTAGGTGATAGACGAGGAGATTTCAGATTCACGTACAGCAGCTGGTTGTGGCTGGATGTATATTTCATGAGGGCCTGGCCTTTGTGCTCCTCTTTACGGCGACGCCTCACCAGCCCAGGAGGCACGAATCAACTACGACTTGTTGAGTAATGGGTTGGTGAGCCTTTTCGGAGCGTGAGTTGAATCTGGAGGAATGGAGTGTGGACATAACACACACAGTGAGGGTGCAAGGGACAGAGGTGTGACCAGTGACTTCTTGCCCCAACTTCCTATCCTTGCCACACGATAGCTGACCTCGTTTAAAAACAAGAATGAAGAAATGCTGGTGTAGTCTTTCCAACCACAGAGTCAGGATGGAACCACTAGTGAGCAGCTGGTATCATTTTAACTCTGCATGGCCTCATTCATCAGGAAGAATATGGGAAGAAGGCAGAATTTTTATCAATTTCCAAGTTCTTTGGAGCACCTGGGGAAATATGCTGAAATATTTTAAGAATCAGATAGCTGCTAAATTCAACCATGTGATGTGGCAACCTGCATAGAAGTCACTGCCTTCCGTGTGGATGGAAAAAATGAGCTTGTGATAATGACTCATACCCGGGGACATTGCTGTGTGACCGGCGCCTTCTCCAGCGTCAGTCCTGTTACAAAGCACAAACGGGGCTCAGTGTGTACCAACCATGGGCACAGACAAGAATATCGCCAGCTTCATAGTCCATACCATTGGTCACCTCTCTATGAAGCAATTCAAAAATTATGTATGATGACGTAATGATTTCCTATATGTGTATCTTTTGAAGCCTGGAGGTTTCTGTCTTCTTGGACACTGTATGGATGATGATGCTTAACCCAGAAAGTTTCTGGATGCAAACTCTGGAAGACTTTAATTAGTATTTACATTAATATTTTGTGTTAAGGAATCTGTGAGTATTTGTTTTTTAAAGATTTGTCATATATATATTTTTTAATTTGGCCTATTAGAGTCAAGGTCAGGCTTGTAATTCCAACTTAAAATGTTTACTTCACTTATTGTTATTTTAAGCTGAAATTTTTCATTGTTTCTATCAACCTGTATCGAAGTACTTGTCATACGTTGAAACATTTAACAGGGTTTACAGTTTATCATTCTTATAAGTGTATTAGTTATATAAGCATTGTTTGAGAACTCAGGAAAGTTTTACTAAGTCAAACTAATACACTTAAAGAGAATATCAAATACATTACACTTATAAATGCTGCTAAAATTATTTAGGCTTAATTAGCAAAACTTGTAAACAGGATCAAACAAAAGCCAAAGTCCCTTTTAAAGTGATGTTTAAATTTAGTAGATTTATGAATAGTGGAACCTGAACACTTAGGGAAGGACAAAGTTTTTAACTTGGCAAAGTTAGTCATTTAGATATTAAATCATACAGCCAAAGCAAATTTCCAAATTCTCGCCTCTGCAGACAAAGAAATTCTGAAGACATTTTTTTAAAAAGCCAACGCTGACAGAATTAAAATCGAGTCACTAACTAAAGCTTGTCATGTCTTCCTTCCTTTTCCTGCTGCCTGTCCCCAGGCTTCCTCAGAGCTGAGTCAGCTTCTCTGACCTCAGATCCCGTCTTCCGCCCTGCTCCTGTGTGTCCTGCCCGCGTCCTTCCACCTGCCCCTCAGCTGTGTTCCCCGAACTGTCAGTCACTGGGACAGATTCAACTGCGTACCCATTATTTACCACCTACTATTAACAGTGCCAGGCCTCTTAGATTACTAAGAGGTGATTTGTACTAAATCTTGGTTTATACGATGGGATTAAATCTATAGAGTTAAACCCACAGTGTCCCCTGAAAGTCATCATCGCCCCAGGAACTCCACTTCCTGAGATGTGAGAGCCACTGACTCTTATTCCCCACCTATTTGTAAGAAAACCAGTTCCTCTGAAGTTCCAGGCTCACACACACCATTTGATCTCACAGTTTCTTCCGTCTCACCATCTGCGGACCTCCTATTCCTTTCCGTTCACTTGTCAAAGCCTTTGGCACTTGCTCTTAGACTTCTTAAGATCTACCAGGAGCCCAGATTCACTGGTCATAGAGATGACCTCCTCATCACCTCTCAGTTCCTATGCCAGCTCCTCCTCCAGACCTCCTCCCCAGCACTACCTCCGTCACTCCCTGAACCTGGACATCACCAACAATGGTCCAAGTTCAAAATGACTCACTTGGCCTCCTGCATCTTTCTCAGGGTCCACTTGTCCTGGCTCTTCCTCCAACTCATTTGTCATTTCTTGCCTTCTCTTTCTTCCTTCTTTAGATTCAGGCCCACACTTGGCACAAGCTGGAGCTCACAGTGGAAGGGCAGGCAGACCCTGGGGTTCCCATTCTCTAAGCATTCTATGGAGAGTCATCTTTGACCCCAATTTCTGGTTCACTAGGTTCTTCCTCCTTTTTGAAGGGAAAATAGCAGCCTGAGTGTGGCCTTCAGACGGTCTGAATACGCATGCCTGCTGCACAGGGGCACCAGGGTAGCCAGCAGGAAGCCTGGGGGCAGTTGGGATGATGCAGCTTTTCTGACTTCAGAATCTCTGAGTCACCCTTACCTCCCACACAGGCAGGCTCTTTTGTCAAGCGTGCCACCAAACACAGGGTTGAAGGAGAGGGTTTTCTTTCCCCCACATCTCCAGAATCTTCCCTGTCCTTCCATATGAACAATTGGAAGCACCATCACCATCACCAGGTTCGATCCCTGGGTCGAGAAGATCCCCTGGAGAAGGGAATGGCACCCCACTCCAGTATTCTTGCCTGGAGAATCTCATGGACAGAGGAGCCTGGCAGTCTACAGTCCGTGGGATCGCAAAGAGTTGGACAAAACTGAGTGACTAACATTTTCCCTGACCTTCCATATGAACAGCTGGAAGCACTGTGATCACCACCTTTGCCAGCACCATCCCCACTGTCCCCATCATCATGGCATCCCCAGCACCATCTCCATCGTCACAGTGTCCCCAGCACCATCTCCATCATCACGGCATCCCCGGCATCATCCCCACTGTCCCCATCATCACGGCGTCCCTGGCACCATCCCCACTGTCCCCATTGTCACAGCGTCCCTGGCACCATCTCCACCTGCCACAGAGACTCTCACTTCTCCTTCAGGTCTCTGCTCACCTTCACTTCCCTTACTCTTCAACCTAGATATGTATTCCCTTCCTTCGTAGAATTTAGCTTAGATTGCAACTAGATGCTCCCATGTGTGTGATTAATGCCCATCTCTCTCATGAAACCATAAAAAGAATTCTTTGTTTAGCTCACTATTGTATTCTTAATGCTTACCCAGTAACTTGTATATGGTATGTGTTCCATCAAAACTTTTGAATAAATCAAGATACTCAGGAGATAAAGAACTACAAAATGAAGCTCAGAAAGAAGCTTGAAGAACCGAGGAGAAGTTGAGAAACAGTATCAAATTTGGCAGGTAGATTCCAAAAGAAAAATGGAGTGGGGGGTAGTTCCTTCTGTTGAGACCTCATTTTGTGTTAATATCTCTGCTTGCAGCTTAATGTGTATTTGTTTAGTGCCTTAACAAGTCTGAGGCAAACATGACCTGCATTTTAAATATGAAGCAGCTCAGAAGGGTCCAGGACTTGCCAAGTGGCATGGTTAGGGCTGAAGCCTCAGTCTGCGTGATTTCAAAGTCCCTATGCCACGCCCGTCGCTATCTCCATAGACAGCTTCCTATGCTTCATAATTTTGCTTGTCTTAGTAAGAATAATATTATTCAATAAGCATGTGAATGAACACTCAAATCATAGAAAGGCTAGAGTTTTTATAGTATGTGTGTGTGTATACACCCCTATTTTATTGCAGGATTTCTTCATACAAATATTGTCCATATGAACTGCACAATTCAAGTGTGACTGCCTCATATGAGACTCTTAAGCAAAACAAACCTTGCCTGAAATGATACCATTTACTATCTCGAGAAGGAAGGAAGTTAACTGATTTTTATGAATCAATATTCATTCCTGGCTTACAACAGCGTTTCACTTATTTTCTGCAGACATACTAAAATACAGGTTCATAAAAAGATGCTATTCTGGCTCTAAAGGACTTACATGAATCACTGCCATAAGTCAGCTTCTGGACGGACTTAGAGCGGACATCAACCATGACCCACGCACAGCACAAACACAGATCCAAAGCTGAATGGACTGGTCTCCAGGACTCAGCACAACCAGTCACACGCTTCCTCTGCAGCCTCGCGAGGACAGCGCAGCACGGCTTGTGAGGGCAACAGCTTTGCCTGAGAGGCGTGGGCTCAAATCTTGCCTCTTCCGCGTGCTAGCTTTATGACTGAGAAGGTCACAAGACTCAGGTTTTATGTCTGTTACAACGCCCCAAACCTGGCAAGCGGTCAGTGTTAGCTGCTGTTTTCAACAAAGGCCCCACTATTGGGGGGTGGGGCTTCCCTGGTGGCTCCGTTGGTGGTCTACCTCCAGCGTAGGAGACCCAGATTTGATCTCTGGGTCCAGAAGATCTCCTGAAGAAGGAAATGTCAGTGCACTCCAGGATTCTTGCCTGGGAAATCCCATGAACAGAGGAGCCTGAAGGGATACAGTCCATGGGCTTGCAAGACTAAACCATCACCACCAGCAGCATTTAAACAGTGGGGATTTCGTTCTTGCTCTAGTTTGCTGTAGGTCAGTCAGTCTGATCAAGCTATTGATGGATCCGGAAATAAATAATGAGAACATCTGTCCTGGGGGAAAGGAATCTCACATGGTCACTTGCTCTGCCCATGGCCGCCTTTCTATTTCCGATTCGAAGGGCCACTGCCTGTGATCCCCACCCCCGAATCTGGGAGAGCAGAGCACTAGGAGCAGCAGGAACCTCCCCTCACCCATCATGGACCTGCTCTGTGTCCAGTGGGATCTGGCCCTCCCTTAACTGCGTATCTGTTGGACCATCCAGATTGACTTTTAGAAAATTAAGATGCCGTGACTCTTGTTTGTTATGAGAAACAATATTTAAAAGTGATTTAAAAATATGTCTGCTGTGAAAGTGCGGTAGAAAGGGTGTGTGATCCTCACCAGTTATCACCTCCGTAAAAGGAACTTCATAGGATTATTATGAAGATTAGGCATGGGGCCTTCTGCAAAGCACAAGCAGTACCTGACCTTTGAGAGTGCTATGAGCTGTTTGTCAGTAAAGCCAAATGAATAAATGTGTTTATTTTGTGGAAAATCAACTGGAGAAGTGAAGCTACCTGTCTGTATATGTACACATACATTCAGCATGTGAATAATAATAATAGCTACAGAAGTATGCAATGATAGGGTGAATGAGAAGGGAAATTGGATTGTAGGTCAGCTGACTAAAGAACTCCTAGTTAGACATGTGAAATTGCAGAGTGCAAAGCTGTGTTGGCAGAGAATAAAAATTCAGATGATGTGAATGGCTGCCGGTAGATTTCCCCCCTCACTCTTTCCAAAAAAGCATCTGTTTCTGTTCTTAAGCTGATTGTCAGGAAAATAACCACAAAACAGCTGCCACTCAAATAATCAGATCTCAAACCTATCTTTCTGGTCCAGTGAGGGCTGCTGCTGCTACTGCTAAGTCGCTTCAGTCGTGTCCGACTCTGTGCAACCCCATAGACAGCAGCCCACCAGGCTCCCCCATCCCTGGGATTCTCCAGGCAAGAACACTGGAGTGGGTTGCCATTTCCTTCTCCACTGCATGAAGGTGGAAAGAGAAAGTGAAGTCGCCCAGTCATGTCCGACTCTTCGCGACCCCATGGACTGCAGCCTACCAGGCTCCTCCGTCCAGGGAATTTTCCAGGCAAGAGTACTGGAGTGGGGTGCCATTGCCTTCTCCAGTGAGGGCAGAAGACCCAGTAGGCAAAGAAAACCCTTGTCAAAGTTGACCAAATACCAAGTCACTGACCCTCCCCTAGTTTCACTCTGAAAGGCAGAAAGTTATCGAGAATTATTCCTTGAGGGACCTGGGAAGGACTAACTGGGCAGAAAGTCTCCATGAACGTGGTG
This sequence comes from Neotragus moschatus, assembly GCA_006410615.1. Classification (NCBI taxonomy): domain Eukaryota; kingdom Metazoa; phylum Chordata; class Mammalia; order Artiodactyla; family Bovidae; genus Neotragus; species Neotragus moschatus. The sequence goes on along the minus strand of SJYA01003758.1, from coordinate 23,288 downwards.
CCACAGAAAGTATTCACTTGGATGAATAAGGCCCTTGGATGAAAGTAAATGCACTAAGGAATAAAATATTATGGACGGACACTGTTTCCTTCTTACCAACGTCACGAGCTCGGTTTCTCTCAGAAAATGAGGCTGTTGGGGACACCGGTAGAGGTGCAGTTTGTGAGCAGAGGGTGTGGCCTCAGGCAGCTCAGTGGGGATCATGAAGGCCAGGCTCTAGGGAGCAGGGGACCCCTGCAGCAGCAAAGGACAGAGTCCAGGAAAAGGGAAGGGGCCGAGAAAGGTGTCGGGGGAACTCACGCCATGAAAACCTCATTTGAGGAAGCGCTTGTGTCTTTGTCAAGGGAGGGCTCCAGGCCAAGCCCGCAGGCCCAACAATAACTTGTTGTTCCTGTCGGAGGAGAAAAGTCCCGGGCTCTGGGAGGGGAGGGACTCTCATTCTCAAGGCTGTGCCCAGCTCTGCCAGGGACACTTCCCCTGGCATCGCGACGCACAGGAAGAGCAACTGTGCCTGAAATCACAGAAGGTTGGGCGACTGAGCCCGCCCCAGCTCGGCCAGGAAGCTCTGTCCTGCCGCGGGCCACCCAGGGGGTGACTGTGCCAAAATTCCGCTCTTGCCTCACATGTTTCCAGAAATTTCAGTTTTAGGAAACGAAAGTGACTGCTCCGGAGAACCTGAACTTTCTATGGTGTTGAAACTGCCCCAGGCTGGCACAGGTCATCGTGCAGGAAGCCAGCCCAGAAAGCAGGGACCTGGAAAGGGAGGCTGGCAAGACAGCGGGACGTCAGGCCCCTATAGACATCCAGGCCTTTGCTTTCTGCTTTCAGCCAGATTTATTCAGCGTGTCCTTTTATCAGGCAGGGAGTTTGTGGCCAAGGTGAACAGCACAAAGTTACGGCCCCTGCCCTTGAGAAGCTCACAGTTTAAAAAAACAACAAACACAAGAAAACAGACTCACAGATGCAGACACCAGTCTCATGGTTGTCAAAGGGGAGAGGTGAGTGGGGCAAAATGAGTGAGGGGGACTCAGAGGCACACACCCCTAGGAGTAACATGAAGAAGATACGAGGATGTGACGAACAGCACAGATATTACAGCAATGTTCTGTAATAACTTTACATGGAGTATACTGTATAAAAGTGTCAGATCACTATGGTCAACACCTGAGACTAATTTAATACTGTAAATCAAATGTACTTCAATCGAGAACAAAACTTCGGTCTTACGGGTGCAAGTAATTCCAAGAGGGACAACGAATATTACAAGGGAGGCGGCAGTCTCTCCGCATCCCCATGAGAGAATCGTGAACCCCATTTTGCAGATGGGCAAGTGGAGGCTCATGGAGGTCAGAGGATCTAGAAACACAGTTAGGATCTGACTCTCAGACACCTAATTCTGTTAGCTGACTTGGTCTCTACAACATGCACGTCACCAGGGTGAGCACCTGAATGCCTGTTTACCCGGGTGAAGAGCTGCACAAACAATAGATGGATTTGCCAAGGGCAGTGAAATGGAAACGGCGGCCCCTCTCTTATAAACCCCTCAGGGTCAGCGGTTTTATGCATGTCAGTCAGTGTTTCTGGGCCTCAGTTTCTTGAGAAAGTTACTTTTTTGCAGGGTTGTTAAGATAAACTTAAATGGTAGAAGTGAAAAGTAGTTTATAAGTTAAAACCAGTTTCCATGCTTAATATTCTTTTTTTTTTTAGTAACTTTTATTATGAAAATTTTTTGAATGAGGCTTGAAACTTATAATCCAATTCTGACAATAAAAAGAAATACTATGTTGCAAACAAAAATAGGAAATTAACATGTGACACAGTATTAACTAAAGCACAGATTTCGCTCAAATTTCACAAAATTTTAAGCTTGTGTCCATTAGTTTTCATATCTTATCATGCTTAATATTCTTACGACTACTTTTCAGCTTTGCAAGAGATAGTACCTGCCTTGGAAGCAAAGAGCAGGCATGCTGACTGCCCAGTTGGAAAGCTGTGCGTTGCCCAAGGTCAGGCTCTTCATTACACACCCCACTGTGTGTGGAGCCTCCTCACCCTGCCCTGTGGAAAGCTGGACTCAGTGAACCATGCAAAATGCTGCTGCTCTAGCTGTTGCCATGGCCTAGAGAGAGAAGTTGGACTCCTGTGTTCTGTCAGTATCCGTGGGACTGTGACAAGCCAACTGGTTAGCTTGCCATTGGGAGAAACTTCAGACACGATCACTTCTGGACCATGCTGTATTAGTTTCCTATTGCTGCTTTAACAAATTACTGAAAACTTAGTGTCTTGAAACAATTTTTTTTTCATCTTACAGTTTTGGAGGTAAGACACTCAAAATGAGTCGCACTGAGCGAAAATCCTTTCCAGAGAAGTGTCCATTTCCTTGTCTGACCTTCCAAAGGGCCAGCTGCATCCCTAAGCTCTGCCTTCATCCCACATCTTCAAGTCCTTCCTCTGACCTCAATTCTGATGCCCTGGCCTCCTGCTTACACTTAAAAGGACACTTACATTTACACTCACCCAGAAAATCCGGAATCATCTCCCCATTTCAAAACCAGCTGATTAGCACCCGTAAGGGCTTCCCTGGTAGCTCAGCTGGTAAAGACTCTGCCTGCAGTGCAGGAGACCTCAGTTCAATTTCTGGGTTGGGAAATTTCCCTGGGGTAAGGCTAGGTTATTCACTCTAGTATTCTTGCCTGGAAAATCCCTATGGACAGAGGAGCCTGGTGGGCTACAGTCCACGGGGTCGCAAAGAGTCAGACCCAACTGAGTGACTAAACACAGCACACAGCATCCTTAATTTCATCTGGAGCCTTAATCCCTCCTTGCCATGTAACATAATATATTCACAGGGCCTGGGGATTAAAACACGGACATCTTTGAGAGGCCACTACCTTGCCTATCACGGGTTATGGTAGCAGAGGAATCCAGAATTGTGACAGCTGGCAAAGGGAAGCCACTTGGCAATATAACAATGCCACGAAATACCCACACATTTGGCTCAGGCTGTCTCAGTCTCCTGCATTGCTCAGAATCATAACCGTCACTATGGGATGAACCCGTATGGTGGGGTTATGGAGCTCCCTGCGTGAGAAATGACTCTACTGTAAACTGAGGCCTGTCCTGGTGGCTTCCATTTCGAGGCTCTGACTTGACAACCAGTGGGACTATGTGACTTCATATTCATTATGTAGCCTGTGTTGTAAACCAGACTATTCCAGACATATTCTCAAAGTTTGGCAAAAAACACAATTAGCCATTTTCTCATGACATAGTTAAGAAGTTTTGTTGTATTTATCTGTATTAAGAAATACTCATTTGTATTATCCAATTTTTTGTTTTAGCATAAATTTAGTTCTACCATGGATCAAATCATATCATCTTCAGCCATGATGAAAACTGGAATTCAGCAATAATTTTATGGGGCTTCCCAGGTGACTCAGTTTTAAAGAATCTACCTGCCAATGCCAGAGACACAGGTTCAATCCCTGGGTTAGGAAGATCCCCTGGAGAAGGAATTGGTGACATACTCCAGTATTCTTGCCTACGGAATCTCATGGACAGAGGGGCCTGGTAGGCTGCAGTTCATGGGATCATAAAGAGTCAGACATGATTCAGTAACTAAAAAATAACAACAACAAATAATCTACGATAGAGCTTTAATTGCTTTCGACTTTTCAAAATGTATTCAACATTGTATTTAAATGAATTTATTATGGGTAAGTATCTCTCTTAAGTTAAAGAAAAATTTTTTTTTCCATTTATTCATTCATCCATAAATATTTATTGAGTGCCCTATGTGCCAAGCAATGCTGGAGAAACCAATGAAAAAACAAATGTCTGCCCTCACGGAGCCTAATTCTTCTCAGGTTGTGGGGGAGGCCAACATGGCAGCTTCACTGCGTCCTGTGTTCAGAGTCTCATTAGACTGAAACCCAGAGGCTGACAGGGGCTCTCATCACTGCCTAAACCAGGACAGGTCACTTCTAGCATTTCTTGGGTTTTGGCTGAATGCCTTTCCTGAAGCTGTGGGTTGAAGACTTCAGTTTCTGCTCAGGTTCACTGCTGTCTCCTAGGGTGCACGTGAGTGTCGCCAGTACGACCACCTGTTTTATGACAGCTGCTTCTTCAAAGCTGGTGGTAGAGACAGAGTCAGTAGCAAGACAGGGGTCTTACATACACCTGTGACATGTGTATGTAAGGCTAATAATGTATGTAAGGCAACATAGGCTAATAATGAACATGTGACAGGGGTCTTACATACACCAATGTAACATGATTAGGGACTGACTCCCCATCACCTTCAGCACATGCTGTTGTTGAGAAGTCAGTCACTGATCTCGCCCATTCTCAAGAGAAGGATCTTATAACAGGAATGAGCACCAGGATTCAGGGATCCTGGGCAGCAGCCTCAGCTCTGTCTGCCATCCTGGGACCCAGGATGTCTGCACAATGGAGACTCTGGAACACAGCCCCATGTGACCAGCCTACATGTCCAGAAGACAGAAAGATGGAAATATTTGGAGAGCAGTACTAATGACCTGCACTTCCCCAGTGGCTCAGCAGTAAAGAATCTGCCTGCAGTGCGGGAGACTCAAGTTTGAGCCCAGGATCAGGAAGAACCCTTGGAGAAGGAAATGGCAACCTACTCCAATATTTTTGCCTGGGAAATCCCATGGACAGAGGAGCCTGCTGGGCTATAGTCCCTGGGGTCACAAAAGAGTTGGATATGACTGAGCGAGTAAACAATAGCAACAAATAATGGCCTACATAAGCAAACATGTAAATATACAATGTGTCGAGTGATGATAAATACTATGGAAAAAATAGAGCAGTGTATGGGACAGGGATTGACGGCATGTGAGAAAGGGCATCAATCAGGAAAGCTTAGGTAATGCTGCTGTAAAAAGTGTAGAGTCCACGGTGGGTCCAGACGAGTCTCCAGGGAAACCATGGTCCTGGTAGTGACCCAGCAATTTAGCTGATGTTGGTTGTACCACCCTGTGGTCAAATCATCTGGAACACCGCCCTGTGACTGCAGAAGAAGGCAGACATCAACGTTATTCAGTGACTCTTAAGGGCTTCAAGCCGGGAGTGACACGGTCCGTGCTCAAAGTCATCGCCTGAAGCTTCCAAAGTTCAGAAAATATGGAAAACCAGTGCAACACTTAAATAGAAATTAGCAACCTCACTTGTTGCATAAAACAAGTTAAACTAAGCTTTGTTTGTATGACCCCTCGGGAAATGTTCAAGTCTGGTCTCCATCTGTGTTTGATTTTAACAGAAGCAGTAACGATGGGCAAGGAAGTACCATCTCCACGAGAGCGATCAGGTGATATTTGGATAAAAACCTCAACAGAGGGAGGGAGTACCGCGGGGCCATCGAGGGAGTGAGTGCTCTGGGTGGTGAGAAGAGCCGGGGTAGGAGATGAGGAGGTGGCAGACAGGTCCAGCAGGATCTGCGGTGTCACAGCTCTTGGGCAGCATGGGAAGCCCCAAGTGGGTACAGAGTGGAAGTGAGACTCGGGCCAGTATGCTGAAAGGACCCTTTCCAGTTGCTCTCTTAAGAACAGACCCACCCTTTCAAACCAAAAGCCCCCATATCCATAATCCAAGCTTGGCTGAGGGGTGGGACAGGCAGAGCTCTCCTAAAGCTTGGCTCTCTCACAGGTAACTTTTAATTGGTCTCTGAGTATTGGTGGTTGTTGTTCAGTTGCTCAGTTGTGTCCAACTCTTTGTGACCCCATGGACTGCAGTTTGCCAGGCTTCCCTGTCCTTCACTAACTCCCGGAGTTTGCACAAAGTCATGCCCACTGAGTAGATGACANTCTCTCACAGGTAACTTTTAATTGGTCTCTGAGTATTGGTGGTTGTTGTTCAGTTGCTCAGTTGTGTCCAACTCTTTGTGACCCCATGGACTGCAGTTTGCCAGGCTTCCCTGTCCTTCACTAACTCCCGGAGTTTGCACAAAGTCATGCCCACTGAGTAGATGACACCATCCAACCATCTCATCCTCTGTCACCCCCTTCTCCTCCTGCCCTCAAACTTTCCCAGCATCAGGGTCTGTTCCAATGACTCGGCTCTCCGCATCAGGTGGCCAAAGTACTGGAGCTTCAGCTTGAGGATCAGTCCTTGCAATGAATATTCAGGGTTGATTTCCTTTAGATCTCCTTGCTGTCCAAGGGACTCTTAAGAGTCTTTTTCAGCACCACAGTTCAAAAGTATCTATTCTTGGGTGCTCAGCCTTTTTTATGGTCCAACTCTCACATCCATATATGGCTACTGGAAAAACCACAGCTTTGACAAGATGGACTTTTGTCAGCAAAGTGATGTCTCTCCTTTCTTTTTTTCTTTTTTTTTTTTTTACAATTCTTGGCATCATTTTATATGCTCTTTCAGAATGTATCAATTCTCCATTTCACCTTGAATAATTACTGGGAAGAAGCTGCCTATGTCACTCTGAGATTTGATCCCATTTGCAAATCGTCATTTTCAATGATGTGCTTTTTATGCTACCATCAGCTTTGGGTATTCTAGAGAAAACAGAAAACCAGAGGCATTTGGTTTTCTCCTTCTGAATCCCAGGCTGAAAGAGAAGGCTCTTTCTGAGCAGGCCCTTCAGCGGCAGAAGGAAAGAGAACGAGATAAAGGGCCACGCAGCACCTGTTCAAGCTTCTCTTGGAAATTAGCACAGTGTCACTTCCGGGACACAGACCGCTCACAAGGCATGTCAGGACAGATGGAATATATGTGCTGAATGAATGATTTAGTGACCAATTAGACATGAGAACAGTTGGGAAGAGAGAGCGTCTGGGCAAACTTATCTGTAACTGTCCAGTGCTCAGGCCCCTATTGTGGGCTCAGAAGATGCAACAAGGAATACATTAGTGACAGAACAAACTCGGGCATAGATTTAAGTTAGGGATAGATAAGGTGTTTGGTGTTGACACACTGAATGAGAAATATCAGTAAAACTTCTATTAGGCATTCAGAAAGAAATCTAGCTTTTTACAGAACATTAAATGAGAAAAGTATTTCACAGAATAGTGTGCATATCCTATTTTTGTAAAGACACACATATACACAAGTCTGGAAGGAAATGTACCAAAATGTTAAGTGTGGCTTGGTGGGTGGTAGGATTACACTGTTGTTTTTTTTTTTTTTCCTGCTTATCCATATTTTCTACAGCAGACAGAAGAAACAATAAATGTATTCCCACTTGTTCTTAAAAAGTGATACAAGAGCCCACAGTGGTTTTAAGTCAACACTCAGGTGAAAGAGTAACCCCGTGAGAGGGAGGCGAGAGGACTTGGGTTGCTGTGATGAAAACCCTAGGCGTTTGCAAAGCAAGATTTCTGGCTGGGCTAGCGAAAAAGCATTTGGTATTGACTATCGGCAGCATTGAGCCCTGCTCTGGGGCCACGCTCCCTCTGCCTGGCCCTCCAGTTCCCAACTCTGAAACACGTCTCAGGCCCGCTTTCATTTCCGGCCACCGTGCCAGCCTCAGCGTTCTTTCACTCACACTTGCACGTCCACTGCCTCATCTAGCGTTTGCCCAGCCCCGGAGGCTGTCTTGCATTGGACAGCTAGACTAACATCCCAGAATTGTTTTGACCATCCTTCTTAATACAGGCTAGGCGTGAAATCATGAGCTTAAAACTGCTTCAGCCTTCATCTCATCCCCAGACGAACTCGACCGGACTTTCACTTCCCATCGAGAGGTGAGACACGGGAAACCAACGTGCTACTTCCAGTAGAGACACTACCTGTTTCTCCAAGTTCCGCCTCAAAATTTCTCCAGCAGTGACTCCCTTCACGGCCCCCGTATTCCAGTCTTACTAGCTACTCTGGCAGGCTGTTTCTGAATAGCGATTAAGCAGCTGACATATATTTGTGACTGTGATTTAGGCCTTATTTTTCTGAAGCAGCAGCCACACAGGGAGCACACACTGTGTTGGAGGAGTCAGGTCCCCTCGGGGGTGTGACCTGCATCTCGCCCCCCCGGGATGTGGGAGCCCGTTGGCGTGGGCGCTGCTGCCTTGGGTGAGTGATTTGGGGCGCTCCTGGGACGGCAGGGCCGAAAGGCAGCGTCTGCTGGCTCTGCGGAACCTCCTCCCCACAAGGCAGCCTGGGCTGGGCAGGCCGCCTGGGGCTTAGACACCATGAATCTCTCCAGCTAGCGGGCAAAGAAAGACACTTCTCCAAGCCTGTACAGTGCCGTTCAACTTCAGGAATGTTCAGCAGCATCGACTTGCCTCAGCTCTGATGCATGGAAGCCTCTATTTCCTCTCGACTGGGACCATGTGATTGGTTCCAGTCAACCAACTGGCTGTGGGCAGAAGTGACAGTCAGAGCACAGGCAGTCTCCGCCGCCCGAGCCGGGCAAACACGCTGCGCCCTGCTGCCGCTCCTGAGGGTCAACAGCAAGACCGCGTGCGGGGTCGCCAAGCGCCCGAGTGCAGCGGTCTGGAGGCCGAGTCCCGCTGGGGGACCCTTGCCCTCAAGTGTCACTGGGCCCCATTTGTGTGACCTAGCCTATCCCAACTAATACACAACCAGTTCTCGATTCTGACACATTATTCTGATTTAATGTAGTTAAAGAAGGCAGGCAAATGTGTGGTTGGTTTCTTTTCAGCAGCACTGCGGTTCTGGAACGGCGCGATGGGTTGGGGGACACGGCCTCGCCCAGCGCCGCTTGCTGCTTCTGAGGCAGGACTTGCTTTGCAGAGTGAAGCAGGCCAAGCGGCGGTGTTCCCTGTCAGTGTCGCTGTCCACAGTCCTGAGGTCATGGCACGTGGTCTGTTCCATTTTTGCTGTTGCTGTTCCTTCTATTTTTTAAAGGTTGTAAATAAGTTCTTCATCTACAGTGAATGAATAAACATCCTTCCAGATGAGATGACAGTGGGTAAAGTTGTTGTTTTCAGTTTCTAAATTAAGAGTTTTTCTTTGAATTACTACATATATTATGCGTGTTGCTGCTAAGTTGCTTCAGTTGTGTCCGACTCTGTGCGACCCCATAGGCGGCAGCCCACCAGGCTCCCCCGTCCCTGGGATTCTCCAGGCAAGAACACTGGAGTGGGTTGCCATTTCCTTCTAATGCATGAAAGTGAAAAGTGAAAGGGAAGTCGCTCAGTCATGTCCGACTCTTCACCACCCCCATGGACTGCAGCCCACCAGGCTCCTCCGTCCACGGAACTTTCCAGGCAAGAGTACTGGAGTGGGGTGCCATTGCCTTCTCCGATATTATGCACACACAAATAATAAACCCATTCTTTTACTGACATCTCCTCTGTACTCCAGTGTGAGTATTAAATTATGCAAATGTCTGGGTCACACAGAAATAATTATTTTGAAACGTTAATTTGAGTTTGCATAAACATATGTATTTTAAGTTGTATTTTAACTAATTGTAATTAGACTGCATTACACTTTGTATGTTGGCTATAGACTGTTTAAAAGGCATTCTTATGTGCCTTTAATCCTAGCCCAAGTAATTACTACATACCTCATTTTATAGGATTCTTATCAGGGAATGCTTAGTGAAAGTTTCACTTTGCCTTTGCCTTTAAATTATGTTCTTTTACAGCATAATGTAAATTTTATTGACTTTAGCATTTGTTTTTAGCATACTTACTTTCACCATTGTTAAATAAAACATACATTCCCTTAAGATTTAATTAAAAGTTTTTAGAGGAGAGGGAATAATAGTAATACATACTTATAATAGGAAATACCAAAAAAAGGAAAGAAAATGAAAACCACTCACAATGCCGCCCACCAGATGGTGCGGCCCCTCCTCCCCCAAGTCCAGATGGGCTCCTGCTGCTCAGAACCTGCATCTTGCCTCTCACTGCCTGAGTCTCTCTCTTCCAGTGATTTTGAGAGGCTTCCTCGCACTCCAACATCTATAATTTAAACATATACTGTAATTTAAACATATTCCTGTTGTAGAGAGTTTGTAGCAGCGCTGTTCTAAACACTGGAACGAATATACTAACACATCAGAGGCAGAACAATGCCCCTGCCCCAGATATGCCCACTTCCTAACTCTGTAGCCTCTGAATGTGTGACTGCATGGCGAAAACGTGCGACTCTGAAGGCACGATTAAGTCAGGAACCTTGAGATGGGGAGATTCTCTGGGTGGACCCAATCTAATCACACAGGTCTTTGAAAGAAGAGAACCTCTCCCCACTGTGGTCAGAGAAAAAGATGTGACAAGGGTATCAGAGTCAGAGAGAGGCCACGTGGCTGGCTTTGAAGACGGCAGACGGGGGCCGTGAGCCAAGAAATGTAAGCCGCTTCTAAAAGCTGGGGAAGTCGAGAAAGGGGCAGATTCTTCCCCAGAGCATCACCTTGCTCTGGGTGGTAACTCCTAAAGGAATTCCACCTTGCCAACACCTTGATTTTAGCCCAGCAGAACTTGTGCTGGATTTCTGACCTACAAAGCCGTCAGATGACACATTCATATATTTTTAAGCCACTAGGTTTGTGGGAACTTTTTACAGCAACAACAGAAAACTGATACCTGATTTTTGTGCTTGCTTTTTTTTTTTTTTTTTTTTTTACTATTTTCCTTAACAGTCAATTCCTAGAAGAGTTTTCAAGGTACCTAATCCACACTGCCAAACATGCTACCATCTCATCAGCAGTGTTTAAAGGCCTGCTTCACCTGGCCGCTACTCAACCTGAGATTTAACTTCCTATGTACCCTACTGTTTTATGTTAAATTGATGTTAGTAATTATATCAGATACCAATGGTAGCCAAGGGTTTACCATGTGCCAAGCAGTATCTAAACACTCAACTCATTTAATCCTCAGGCCTCCCTGATAGCTCAGTTGGTAAAGAATCCACCTGCAATGCCGGAGACCCCAGTTTGATTCCTGGGTCAGGAAGATCCTTCCCTGAAGGGATAGGCTACCCACTCCAGTATTCTTGGGCTTCCCTTGTGGCTCAGCTGGTAAAGAATCCACCTGCAATGCAGGAGACCTGGGTTCAATTCCTGGGTTGGGGAGATCCCCTGGAGGAGGGAAAGGCTACCCTCTCCAGTATTCTGGCCTGGAGAATTTCATGTATAGTCCATGAAGTTGCAAAGAGTGGAACACGACTGAGCGACTTTCATTTAATCCTCACAATTCTCTGAAGTATGTAACCATTGTTATCCCCATCTTCCAGAAAGAGGAAACCGAGGCACAGGAAAGTTAGTTCAGTTCAGTTCAGCTGCTCAGTCGTGTCCGACTCTTTGCGACCCCATGGACTACAGCACACCAGGTCTCCCTGTCCATCACCAACTCCCGGAGTTCACTCAAACTTAACAATGAGAAAGTTAAATATAATAAACCTGGAGTTAAGACCCCACAAAGTCTGGTCCCAAAGCGGATGTTCATTGGTAAGTCTTCCGCTAAAATCAAAGCTCCCAGAAGGCAGCGTTGGCCTCCTCTGCTGCTTTGCTTACTCTAGGGGTCCACAAGTTTTCCAGGTGGTAGTAGTATTCAACATAGTAACGGCTGTCCTGAAGAGCTCTGTGCATGGAGCTCAGCACGTAAAAGCAAGGAAGCACGTTTAGCGTGTAAAGAACTGTGGTAATTCTCTTGCCTTTGCTTGTGGTCAGCCACAGAATAATGGAATTGTTCTCTAACCATGAAGACTCACCTCTCTAGCTACGAGATACCAGTGCTCACACACGCCCCTCCACTCACTGCTTTCCACACACTCCGTGGTTCACACATTCCACCAGAGACAATGAACAGGGCGTGAGGGGAGGACCGTGGCAGCTCTGAGGCTGCCGCACAAACCCCACTCGGCAGGAGCCGAGCAAGCAGATGCGTGCGCTGCCGCCGCGAGGCCCAGACCCCTGCGCTCCTGTTACCGGAGCAAAGGCTGCAGACGTTCTCTGCGAGGGACTGATGAGCATTTCAGGCTGTGCACTGCGGGGTGGAGGAGTGAGGGGGCGCTGTGTTCCAGGACGACTTGATCCACACACCAGTCCATAGGCCATGACGCGCCACCCACAGCTGGGCATCCTGTCCCTTTTCTCCTAACAGACTCACCCCGCTCAGGTCTCTGCTGCCCACCCGCCCTGGGAGATGCAGTGCCCTGTGTGCAAGGCTCAGGTGCCAGCAGGTGACCCCCAGGCCTGCCTGCTCCCTTTCTGCCCAGCAGTCCCTGTCCCTGGCACACCTATGCTCAGCTCCCCCCGCGGGTCTTCTCCATGGCCACCTCGTCTCCCAGGTCAGCTGGCTGGGGCTGGCCTGGCTGAGGGCACCGGGCAGGTCACAGCCTGACCAGCCCTCGGGGCTCCTCGTCTGACCACCTGTCTTCAAGCCATCGTGGCCACTGCCTGCCCTCATGGTCTCCCATCTTCTCAGCCACCTCCTCCTCTTCGAAACGGGCCTTGGCTCAGAGCTCCGGCCCCACCTCCCAAAAATGCCCCTCTAGAACCATCCGGAGGTCAAGGATGGACGCCCCCACTATCTCCAGCCCTAAACTCCCACGACCTTCAGATTTCTTGAGGCCACAGTCCTCATGCTGTCTGCACATGGGGTGCCAGCCTCCCCCAGGCCAGCATGTACCTGTCCCCTGCTGCCAACCAGCCCCACTTTCCGCCCCCACAAGCCCCTGGTAACCTCTATTCCACTTCCTGACGAACCCTGACCACACGAAACTCATCACAGTGGAATCACATACTCCTGGCCCTTAGTTAACCGGCTACTACACTCGGCTTCTTTCCCGAGCTCACCTGCACTGCGGCAGGCGTCAGAGTCCTCTTCCCTTCCAAGGCGGACTCGCAGGCTTCTCTCCCGCGCTCACCTGCGCTGCGGCAGGCATCAGAACTCTCTTCCCTCCCAAGGCGGACTCGCAGGCTTCTTTCCCGAGCTCACCTGCGCTGCGGCAGGCGTCAGAACTCTCTTCACTCCCAAGGCGGACTAGCAGGCTGCTCTCCCGAGCTCACCCGCGCTATGGCAGGCGTCAGAGTCCTCTTCCCTCCCAAGGCGGACTCACAGGCTTCTTTCCCGAGCTCACCCGTGCTNTCCCGAGCTCACCTGCGCTGCGGCAGGCGTCAGAACTCTCTTCACTCCCAAGGCGGACTAGCAGGCTGCTCTCCCGAGCTCACCCGCGCTATGGCAGGCGTCAGAGTCCTCTTCCCTCCCAAGGCGGACTCACAGGCTTCTTTCCCGAGCTCACCCGTGCTGCGGCAGGCGTCAGAGTCCTCTTCCCTCCCAAGGCTGACCAGTGCCCACTGTGCACTCACCGCGGTCTGCTCAGCTGTCTCCCATCAGTGGACACTGAGGTTGTTTCCGCCGTTTGGCTGCTGTGAACAGTGCTTCAGTGAACACAGCGCACAAGGGTTTGTTTCTATTCCTTTGGGTGCACACCTAGAAGCTAAACGACTTTTCAGTATTATTCAGTTTTAAGGACGGGGTCAGTAGCCCGAGAGCGTTCCAGCAGCCATGCATGCCAGCAGATGCTCCCTGCAGGAGGGCAGTGCCAGATTACAGCCCACTTACCCTCCTCACCCAGGCCCCACAAGACCATGAGAAAGAAAACGCACGAACCTGACATCCCACTCAAATTCCAGTAAAGACAAGACACAACATCACGTAAAAATAAGCCATTTTTATTAAAAGTTGAAAAGTTTTCAAAGTTTACACATGCAATCAGATAATTCCAACATCACGGGAATCTCTAAAATCGCTGACAGGCAAATACACACTGGCCTGGTAACCACACACCAGCTCTGTGACCTGCTCAGAACTTGTCTGTGGACTCAGCCTGCTCGCGCAGAGGGAACCCTAACACACTTACCAGCATGTCCCTGTTGCTGCCGCCCCCCGGGGACTGGCCTGACGGAGGTGAGGGAACATGCCTGCCACGTGTCAGCAGAACACCATCAGGCTCTGCTCCACCCAGCAGCCATGCCCACCAGGACCAGTGTGTCTAGGCAAGTGACTGGCAGTGAGGTTCCCCAAACCAGAGGCTTATTTCAATAAAAGAAGCGCTTGAAACAAAATCCTCCCCATCTGAGCCATGGGCCAATTACAGCAGCATCTTGGGAATGCTACCCGATAGAGGTGGCTTTTTGGAAGCTCCCGGGGAGCTGATGCTCCTGGGGGTGGACCCACCACAGCCCCTTCTTTCCCCACTCTTACCTTCTTCGAGGCTGTCCTGGTCCTGATGTGAACATTTGTCATGGCAACGTGTTTCTGGAGTCACGATGCTTTGTTTCTATCACCGATTTGTGAAGGGTTAAAAAAACAGAGCACCCAGATTTCATACAAAAATTTATTTTCATATAAAAGTGCCAAAATATCCACCAACGTCAATCTATCTCAACCATTTACGCTAGTGATCCAAACGCAAGCCGCTTTATTCACATTGTTTGGACTCGAATCCTCACACGTTCCCACAGTAGCTCGAGTCTCTCGACAGTGGGAAGTTCGCATTCCTGTTTGCTGTACTAGTCCATATGTCCAGGTCCATGTAGGCACGGAACGGGTTAAACCCGGGGTAATACTCCTTGCACATGACTGCCTGGTTCTCCATGTGAGCTGAGTGTTCCGTGGTGGGGTTGATGGCGCAGCAATTCTCATACACGTCGCTTTGCGGGGCCCAGATGGAACCAAAAAGTCCAGACATTGGAGACAAGCTTCGGGTGCTTGTGAGGTAGGGCTGAGGCACGCACGAGGAGGGGGCAGAAAGGAAATATGTAAAGAAATAAAGAAGCCTTAGATAGCCATGTCAAGGTTGGCTGCATCCTCGGGGCCGCCTGGATGCTGCCACACTACCCTCAACCACCATGGTGTCTCTAACTCCATTTTTCTCAAACAGAAGGCTACGAAATTCCCATCCAACTAGATAAGCTCATTTCAGGTCAAATGCCCTCTATCTGTAAAAACACGGTAGAGCAGGTGTGACCTGGGGAAGCCCTCCAGACCATGGGTGACCCTGCCTGACCTTCCTGGAAGGTTCATCTCCTCTCCTCCCACAGGCGGAAGGTCAGTGGGCCCACAGGAGCCCACCAGCCTCCCAGAGGGCTTCCTGGCCCAGGTGCAGTGTCACCAATAACCCTCTCTCCTTGATGAGGTTTAGGGCGTCGTGGCCGCCAACGTCTGCAGGCCCCCGTCCATCTGCCTACCTGGGAAGCCTCTGCAGAGAGTGGCTAGCAACCCAGGGGAGCAAACCAGGGTCCGGCACATCGGAACCCAACCCTAACCCAGGATGACAGGGGCAACCCAGGGCACAGCGGGGCGGGCGTCACTGACCGGAGAGCTGATGAGACCGGCGTGTCCCCAGGCGGTCGGCACGCTGGGGGTGCTGCCCCAGGCCGACGGGGAGCTGTGGTCAATGAAGTCCGTCTGAACCTCGGCAGGACAGGGGAAGCCACTGGGGTAGTTCATGCTTTCTGCAAAGAGCGGAGACATCAGCAGAGGTGAACTGTGTTTCAGGAGAGAATGGAATTCTCACCCTCAGGCAATAAGCTTTCAAGGACTTACTGTGTTGACAAGTTAAAGACAGACAAAATAATTACTCCGTGAGACACAGCACCTGGTAAGCCCTCAGTGAGGAAGTTCTTCCTCTGGGCTTGATTTTCTGTATGTGATCATCTGGTGGGACTCTGTAATATACAGAGTACGCTACAATACTGCTCTGCTTTGTAGTAGCAAATGCTACTGCAGACTTAGAGTGTCATGGTTCTTACTAGTCCTTGAACTTTTCTTTTATTGCCTGTCATGCCAGCGTCGGCCATCTGCACATAACGCCACACGCACTGATAAAGGCAGCAGGAAACCAAGCATTTCTCAGATGGCAATAAGAAGGCATAAACACAGCCGCACACACAGGAAGAGACCGACCACAGCACCCCCTTGTGGTTACCACGGAGCACTGCATGCGTCAGAACCCAGATGCATACAAGCATCTGTCCATCAACATACTTGAGCACAAGCATCTGGAATTCATCAGTTTCCCCTCCCCGCGCTTTCCCTTCCTTCTGCAGCACTACCCAGGGGTATAAGAGTCAGAACATGCTGAGGAACAGGCACGTGAATCATTCTACCTCTCCTGGGACTTGTCTGCCTGAAAACAATAACTAATAGGTGGGACCTTCCTTATTTTGGACTTCCCTGGGGGCTCAAAAGGTTAAAGTGTCTGCCTGCAATGCGGGAGACCTGGGTTCGATCCCTGGGTGGGGAAGATCCTCTGGAGAAGGAAATGGCAACCCACTCCAGTATTCTTGCCTGGAGAATCCCATGGACAGAGGAGCCTGGGGGGCTACAGTCCACAGCATCGCAAAGAGTCAGACACAACTGAGCGCCTTCACTCACTCAAAAGACCCAGCCTCCCAACAGATAGAGCACATTCAGGTTCATGTACATCCAAAAGGCCCTGTTCCACCCAATCTGAAGGACTAAACAGAGCAGGGTTATCTGTACATGTCCCCAGACCCCTGGGTCTAGTAGGCTTTTTGAGGCCATATAAAATTACACAAGACAAGTGTGCTGCGCCCACGTGAAGGCTCAGCGGACAACTGGAAGATGACTCTCAAAGGCACTTTCTCTGCAGTTAATGCCCTAAGTACACACACCCTTCCGACTTTGACTTTCTGAGAATAAAAGGATGTCGCTGGGACTGTCCAAACAGCTTTACCTTCTGGAAAGGCATTGAAGTCGTTCAATTCCAGGGGGCAGTACACACTGGGAAACTGGCCTTCACACGCGGCGTTCCAATCAATGAAACTGCTACAGAAAACAAGGGGTCTAGGTTCAGAAACAGGATGTCGACAGATCAAGGACAGAAAGGGGAAAAAGATCTTTCTGTCCAGCATCCTCATCACTGCGAGTTCTTCAGTTTTGGAAAATAAAAGAAGTACTTTATCGTCACAGAATCAAAGACCAACTCAAGGCTCACCACCACCAACACAGTGCTGCAGGACGGATGGCTCGGACCGGACACCCCCTTCCTTCCTTCCTTCCCTCCCCCTCTCACCGGATTACAGCTGCTTTACGTCATGTGAGTTTCTGCTGTGCGATGACGTGAACCTCCGTGCGTGTACACGTACCTTCTCCCTCGGGGGCCTCCCTCCCACACCCAGCCCGCCCTCTAGGTCATCACAGAGCACCGTGCTGAGCTACCAGGCTACACAACAGGTTCTCTACCTATTTTACGCACACACGGTAGTGTATACGCGTCAGGGCTACGCTCTTCACCTCGTGCCCCCTCTCCTTCCCTTGGTGAGTCTACAGGTCTGCTCTCTACATCTGTGTCTCTAGTCCTGCCCCGCAAATAGATTCATCTGTACTCTTCTTCTAGATCCTATATATATGCGTTAATACGCATGTTTTTCTCTGACCTACTCCACTCTGTATGACAGACTCTAGGTCCACCCCCCCTTCCTTCAAAGGGGATGTAATTCATGTGCAGCATAAGGAATGCAATTAGTAACACTGGTGAGGGAGACGGATGTAAGTCTTTGTGATATCATTTTGTAATGTATAAAAATATCAAATCACCATGCTGTACACCTGAAATTAACACAATGTTCTATGTTGATTATAATTCCAAACAAAGAGGTGGAGTTCGATCTCTTGAGTACAGTATTTGAGTGAAAGGGTGGCAGGGGAGCTTTTTTAAAATGAAGCAAAGCAAATAAATTATGCATGGATAGGGGAATGGATCAAAACCTGGCTTTCAGTTTGCCAGAGAAGTACTTTCACTCAGACTGCAAAAAGTTCTCACCCCTAGTTAGGTGTACACCATGTAAGCAGGACTGATATTTGAAAGAAAACTGCGCTCCCTTCTAACTAATAGCTATCATATTCTTAAAAAACAAAAACCCCAGCCAGGTTTGTGAAGTGAAACCAGAGGCAGGACCCACGGTTCTGGCTCTGTCAGCGGCGGGAGAGCTGGATGCCGCTGGGGGTTTGGGCACCCGCTCTGGGACTCTCACACACCCACACTAACGACCACCTCCACTCCGGGCCAGGCCGGCACTCAGCTTGGGTGAACCGCAACCACACAGAACGCAATTCTCGATAGATGCTTTGATCCCGATTGCAATCTGGATCTTCATTACAGAAATAAGAAAGTAACGACTTTGTAATAAGCTGGAGCCCCTAAAAAACCTCAAATGGATTCTGATAAAACACAGATATTAACATTTTCTCAAGTGTTCATCATTAAATGATAAATCCAATGGCAAGTCTAAGACGCCACCACTGTGTAACTGTTTTTCAATACACAAACTATTTGACCTTTAAAAGCTTTAAATGTGTTCAAGATTAATGCGATGGAAAACGGGAATTCCTGTTCTGTTAGCGAGGAGGAATTACGAGGAGCTGTTTCGCTTTTTCAGTTGTGCCTCTGGTACATGAACAGCTCATCTTTTCCATCTAAAAAGGAAAGCGCTGATGTGGTCGGTGCTGGACTGCTCTCTTCTTCAGGGCTTCCCTCAGTTTCTGGCTTATAATTTCTCAGACATCACAACTCAAGTCTGAAAGGCAGATGGCAACACACCATCGAGGGGCTGCGGAGGAAGCCGGGTCGGACTGCCGTGAGGACCGGCTCCCAGCCCCGCCCTGGGCGGGAGCACGAACCTGCTGGGCACCGCGGCACGCGGGGGCAGGCCACTCTCCGGGGCGCACCCATGGGGCCGTGAGGACCGGCTCCCAGCTCCGCGCGTGGGTCGCCCTGGCCGCGGGAGCACGTACCTGCTGGGCACGGCGGCGGGCGGGGGCAGCGCGGCCGGCCCGCCACTCTCCAAGGCACAGCCGAAGCCGCCGGTCACACACACGGGCTGTGCAGGCCACAGGTCCCCCGGAGCACAGAGACCTGTGGGAGAGAGCAGGCCTCTCAGCCCCCCTTCCTGCAGGGCAGCGCACCCCCTTGCCCCCAGGGGACAGCGCCCCCACGTCACCCCCGGGCCTGCCACGCCCGGCACCGTGGATAACGAGGTCACAGGAGTGACTCCGTCAGCACGGAGGGGCTGCTTCCTGCAAAGCCCTGTCGGGGTCCCAGGACACGGCCACGAACGGGTTGGCCATGAAGAGGCTGATGTTCAGGTGAGCAGAGACACAACAGGCAGGAGGAAGAAGCTGGGGCAACGGTGGCATGAGAAGAGACACACAGTCCCGTGGCAGAGGAGGGGCGGCCGCCTCGGCCGGGCAGGGAACGCCCGGGCCCCAGGAGGCTCAGGGCGCGGGGTGGGGCAGGGGGGACATGAGTGAGCCCGGCTTTCCAGAGCCTCCCCCACGCCTTCCTGGGGAGGGACCTTTCCCTGCTCCCCGTGCTGTGGAAGGCCTGCCTGTGGGGTCAGCTGACACCCGCCACACAGTTCTGAACCGTCTCCTAAAGCTGCCCGGGGGACCCAGGCCTCTGCTCCTCCCAGCCAGCACCTGCCAGGACCTCCACGGGCCTCCACCTTCACCACCACAGCTGCTGCTCAGCCATCTGTGGGATGCACGGAGATGGACGGACAGACACACGCCACTGGTTGGTGGCACAGATTAGACAAGCTGGCCATCTACACACAGGCTGGGCCTCCACAAGGAAAGACTAGACTCAGCTGCTGGAAATGCACTGGGGACCGAAAGATTCACCAGCCAGCTGGCCACATGGGGAGAGCGCCTGCCTGTACTCCTGGAGGAGGCAGGTCCACTGTGGGGGCCCAACACGTGGACACAACACTCACTTTCCAGGCAGCCTATGAGCCCTCGGGGAGCTGGTGGTAATCACCCGCCTGCAGACCTGGAGATGTGCAGCTCAAGATGGTCCCAGTGACCCTCCAGCATTTAAAGAAATGCCACTGGAGACTGCGTAGCTCTCACAGCAGTGGGGGTCCCTCAAAGATGAGGCCTGCCTCCTAGGGCCACCCTGGTGCTTTAGGGCTGGCTCACCCACTGGGCCGAGACCCTGTGCTCAGTCCTGAAGGGCAACACATCCTGCCCCGAGTCCTGGTGAGAGCCGCTGGAACCAGAGGCTGGATGAGCCGATGAGGAGATCTGGCTCCCGTTCTGTCAGTCAGATTCACCAAGAGCTGCTTCTGGAATCACGTGCTCACGAGCAAATGGACCAGCGGCCAGGACCCCACAGCGATGAGGGGCATGCGTGCTGCTGTGAGACTGTCTCTGGGGGTCTCAGGCGTCTCCACGCCCCCGAGAGGGTGCTCTGGTCGCCCACATTCTGACCTGTCTTTCCAAGGACAGCCACGGAACAAAGTCTTGGGAGATGTGAGGAGGGTCTCAGTGTAGAGCAAGGGGCAAGTCTGCTTTGTCCAATGTGATAAAGATGTCATCTCCTAGCTATTATTAAAAACCGAAACACATAGGTTTCCTAAGCGTGGGTCTTCCTTCCTGTAACGCAGCCACAGACCACTGCAGGTGCAGGTGGGCCCACGCGCCCCCCCCCCACATCTCCCCTCAAAGCCCGGGGACCTGCAGAAGTGTGCTTATGAGCCTGCTCGTTGTGCTAAGCATCCAGTGTCTCTGACCCAGGCCTCCTGTCCTCTGGTAGCGTCCACAGAATCACGGCAGGCAGAGCTGAGCTCAGGTGAGCACTGCAGACCCCTGACCGGTCTCCCCAGTGACGCGATCTGATTCAGACCCAACACCACCCTCTGGCTGCAGTACTAAAAACAGACAGTGAGGTGGCAACACATGTTAACTAGACTCACTGTGGCGACCGTTTTGCAAAACATACATATACTGAAACCTGGAGGTGGGCACGGCAACCCACTCCACTATTCTTGCCTGGAGAGTCCCATGGACACGACTGAAGAGACTTAGCATGTACGCACACACATACACTGAATCTCTGGATTGCTTATATACCAGAAACTAATAAAATGCATTTATCAGTTGTTCCTCAAAAGAAAAAACAGAAGAGGAGACAGTGAAGGGAGGGGAGGGCAGAAGCAGAGGGTTGTCAGGAGACTGTGGTAATGCCCCACGTGAGGAATAACGGTGGCTGAGAGGAGGCGTGCTCAGACTCTGGGTCTGTGTGAAAGGCAGAGGCTGAGAGGGCAAGGATGAGCCCCGGACCTCTGCCTGAGCAACAAGAAAGCGCGAGTGGGAGGCTGTGTGAGGGGCAGGCTGAGGAGGGAAATGTTCAGTCTGGGACACCCACACAGCCCCCAGGACAGACAGCAGACGGCAGCTGGTGATGCGGGGTCCAGGCCAACGGTGCAGAGGTGGGGGCCGTCAGGGGGCTGGAGGGGCACAGCCCCCCAGGGTAGCATGACCCAGACAAAGAGGACAGCTGAAGGAGCGGAGGAGGGCTGCACCAGGACCCCCAGGTCACAGCCCGAGCAGAAGGGGTAGGGTGGGCGTGGAGACTGAGGACAGAGCAGGGCTCACAGACACAGAGGTGGTGGGGCCCCAGACACACAGGCATCACCCCACAGCCAGCCCCGCAGCCTCAAGGCGGATGGGAGGCGTGTCAGCAGGCAGACGCCGCTCTGAGCGGCTCCGCAGAGACTGCCAGGCCAGGGAGGCCAAGGGAGAGAGGCTGCTGCTGCACTCAGGCCAGGCCGGCGGGGGGGCTCCCAGTGCTTCTGCTGTGCAGCGGGGGCTGCCCACTTGGAGAAAGCCCGGCAGCGGCACTGTGCTGGATGGGCTGCAGCAGAGGGTGGAGGACAGGGCAGGCGGAGCTTCTGAAGGTCTCCACCAGCTCCTCTCTGCCCCAGGGAAACAGGAGGCCTGAGAGAAGGCGGGGCAGAGGCGCTGAGTGTGGGAGTAGGGAGGGCGGGATCCGCAGCAGGCCGCCCAGTCGTGTGTGCTGTTCTCCACTCTCTCAGCCACAGGCAAAGGAGCCAGAAGACAGGCAAAAGCATGCCTATGGCTTTGGAGGTGCGTGCAGCACAGGGGAGGAGGCTGAGCAGGGATGTGACAGCGGGGCAGAGGCTAGCATGGGGGGTGAGGGGTGGGGAGGAAGAAGAGGCTTGGGACAGGCCCTGCGGACAAGGAGGGCAGTTTCTGAGGAACTTAAGGGCCCAAATAGGGATTTTAACAGGTCACCAAAAAGTAAAGTAAGCAAACTTAATTCAACATTCAAGAAACTAAGATCATGGCACCTGGTCCCATCACTTCATGGCAAACAGATGGGGGAAAAATGGCAACAGTGAAAGGCTTTATTTTTGGGGGCTCCAAAATCACTGCAGATGGTGACTGCAGCCATGAAATTAAAAGACGCTTGCTCCTTGGAAGAAAAGCTATGACCAACCTAGATAGCATATTCAAAAGCAGACACGTGACTTTGCCGACAAAGGTCTGTACAGTCAAAGCTGTGGTCTTTCCAGTAGTTGTGTACGAATGTGAGAGTCGGACCACAGAGAAGGCTGAGTTGAAGAACTGATGCTTCCAAACTGTGGTGCTGGAGAAGACTCTTGAGAGAAGCAAGAGACTCTTAAGAGCAAGGAGATCCAACCAGTCCATCCTAAAGGAAATCAGTCCTAAATATTCACTGGAAGGACTGATGCTGAAGCTCCAATACTTTGGCCACCTGATGCAAACAGCTGACTCACTGGAAAAGACCCTGACGCTGGGAAAGACTGAAGGCAGGAGAAGGGGACGACAGAGGATGCGATGGTTGGATGGCATCACCAACACAAGGGACGTGAGTGTGAGCAAGCTCCGGGAGTTGGCGATGGACAGGGAAGCCTGGCGTGCTGCAGTCTATGGGGCTGCAAAGAGTAGGACACGACTGAGTGACAACTAAAGTAAACTGCAGACTGTTGACAAAGACGAGGTGACAGTGCACTTGAAACACATACACACAACAAGGAGATGAGAAAAGATTCTCCAACTGACAGAAACACACAGGAGAAAGGGGTCGGCGTGCCTGCTATGACGCAGGTTCTCTTCTTCCTCATCATAGCTCTCCCCTCTATCACCTCAGAGAGAAAAGGGGCACCTCCTAAACCTTTCCAAATCTTGTCTCAGTGAATTACTGAATTTAACAGTATTTTTTTTTTCATAGAAAACCCTTATTTTTATTAGACTCACAAATAACTTATTTCTGGTGATAATCAGACAGCACTCCAAAACGTAAGCAGAAAGCCTCATGGAGCCTCCTCCTACATTCAAAGTTAACACAATCCGGTGTGCCGAACAGCCTTTAACTTACATCAGGGACACAAGCAAAAGCAAGAGCTAAACGGTGCCCCTGAGGGTGACCAGCAGGCATAGCCTGCGCCTGGCGAGGCAGGACAGAGGCCCAAGGAGAAAACAGGAGACGTGAGACAAGGGCACGAGAACGGATGGGAAGGAGAGGGGAGAAGGGGGAGGGGAGGGGAGAGG
>SJYA01003757.1:0-53768 GCA_006410615.1 Neotragus moschatus | reverse complement strand
TATATATACTTTTATATTATATATATAATATAATATATATATATTATATATAATTTTTATATATTTTTTAAAGGAACAGCCATGTGTTTTCCACAACTGAATCATTTTACATTCCTACCAGCTGTGTACAAGGTTTCCAGTTTTCCCACATTCCCACCAAAAATTATTTTTTGCTTGTTCATAGCACTCCATTTAAACTCCATTTAACTTAATTTCTAGAAGAATAACCCTTTCCTCACCACTCCTTTCTCTGTGAATCTGTGATGTAGTTATTTTAGGTAGATTTTTTTTTGTTGGAATAAATATATTTCATCTGTATGTAAACTAGGTGTTTAATAGTCATGACATTTTTTTAAAAATGCATATTAAATCAGATAGGTTTGACTGCATCCCAGATATAACAAAGTGCAGGGAAAGAAATGGACATATCAACAATAAGATTTGTTTTTAAATCTGTACGTTATCCACAAGGCCCAAGCAATAGCAGTGAATGCCTGAATGTCCCTAAAGTAGTGCCATCTGAAAGAAACCTATAATAGGTCAGTTAAAACCCATCTCATAATAGCAGCAGTCCATTTTAACAATAGTATGGCAGAGAATACATATGAAAAATTCATCACAAGACAGCCGAGTCTTCAATAATGCTACTTCATGTAAAAACTCAAGCTCCAAATAAAAATTGGTAAGGTAGATTTTTTTAAGTGTCTTAAAAGGGAAATGGCTTCCCAAGTAGCGCTAGTGGTAAAAGACTTGCCTGCCACCGCAGGAGATGTAAGAATCACCGGTTCCATCCCTGGGTTGGAAAGGTCCCTGGAGGAGGAAATGGTAACCTACTCAAATATTCTTGCCTGGGAAATCCCATGGACAGAGAAGCCTGGCGGGCTATGGTCCATAGGATCACAAAGAGTCGGACATGGCTGAAGCAACTTAGCACAAAAGGGAGAATGATATTTTTCCTTTCTTTTCAGGCATGATTTGATTAGCTTCCCATATTTTCTAAAAATAAGTACTAGATACTAAAATAAAGCTTTGCTTATTAATGTAGACTGATACACTCCATTTGATGGAATAAACCTTCAGAAAACTGAGGAGAATGCAGTCTTCAGTCAGCAGTCGATTGCAGAGTTGTTGGAGAGGCCAGCGCACATTTATGAAAAGTGGACGTAACTAATGCTGTTACCCTCCTCTACTGCAGCGTTCCCTCTTTTTCCCCCAGTGTCCCTGTCTTAGACCAGCTGGGGACAATATATGAGGAAAAGAGGTACAAAACAGAAGTGATAATTCTGTAATAACCAGTCAAAAATCAAACAGGATTACTGTCACCAAGGCCCCTAACCAGGGCTTCCCAGGGTCATTCACTCGCGTACAACAAATCCAATAATTCAGTACGTTCCTAACTTTGCACAGAGCCCTTTGTCTCAAAAACTGGGTTCAGAATAAGATGCATTTCCCCCAGTTTTCTAAGGATAGCCTCAAAAATGTTTCTCATCATTTTGGGGAAACACATAAAATAAAACAGTTGTGAAGAAGTTAAAGGGTTGAAGGAACTGGAAGGAGTTGTGATTCATGGCCTTTGGTTCCTAACCCTGACTGCAGTTCTCCTTAAATCTTGGAGATGAGCCCAGGACCCAGAGTTTTTAGAAGTGGTTCTTAGGCAGCCAGCCTGATTGCTGACTCTGAATGACTAGTAGTATCTGATTTCTTATGCAGGTAATAATTTGAAAATTCTTTATATTCAGGCCTTCACTTTGATTCCAAAGCATACCCACCCCAGGGCTTGCATACTCACATTCTCTGTCCCTTCCCCTCTCTCTTTATCTGTCTCTCTCTGTCACACACACAGAAACACACACACACACACACCACATACTTCTTGAAGGAAGATCAAGCAAACCTTTCTCCTAGTTTTATCCTTGAGAGTCAAAGCAGAAATACAGGTTCTTCCTCATATTAGAAAGGTTGTCTGCTCCTCAGAGTTTCTAGTTCCAGGCATGTATTCCCCAGCCATACATCTCCTTTCTCAGAGGGCTCAGTGAGCATGAAATTTGAAAAATGGATTCTGCTTCTGTTGCCGGCAGTATAAACAGTTTCCTGTTACTAATTTCTCTCCAGAAATCCTGAATTTTCTTTCCTTTAGAAATTTCAGCTGTTAGCACTAATTTGAGAACTGTGGAGGCACCAGTATGCCAACTAGCATCTTGCTACCTTGATCTGGACCTAGGAATCTATAAAACAGGTCTGTAGGCTATTGTTGAAGTTTTATGTAAACATTCCTTGATTTAGGATTCTTTTGTACCTGGTTTTGTGGTACCTAAAAGAAATCAAAAGACCTGGCAAGTCAGAAAAATGTAAAGCCTCTAACCTTATTACAAGCAAGATTGCTGTCTTATTTCTCCAGAGATATACAGATAACCAATAGAAACATGAAAAGTTACTCATCATTGCTTATTGTTAGAGAAATGCAAATCAAAACTACTGTGAGGTACCACCTCATTGTTAGAGGTGGCCATCATTAACAGGTTTACAAATAAATGCTGGCGAGAGCATGGAGAAAAGGGAACCCTCCTACACTGTTGGTGGAAATGTAAATTGGTGCAGCCACTGTGGAAAACAGTGTGGAGGTTCCTTTAAAAATCAAAAGTAGAGCTGCCACATGACCCAGCAATCCTACTCCTAGGCACGTTACTGCTGCTGCTAAGTCGCTTCAGTCCTATCCGACTCTGCAACCCCATAGACAGCAGCCCACCAGGCTCAACCGTCCCTGGGATACTCCAGGCAAGAACACTGGAGTGGGTACTCCTAGGCATACATCTGGACAAAACTATAATTCAAAAAGATACAGGCACCCTTATGTTCATAGCAGCACTGTTTACAATAGCCCAGACATGGAAGCAACCTAAATGTCTACTGACAGCTGAATGGATGAAGAAGATGTAGTAGGGGACTTCCCTGGTGGCCCAGTGGTTAAGAATCCACCCTGCAGTGCATGGGATGTGGATTTGATCCCTGGTTGGGGAGCTAAGATCCCACATGGTGCAGGGCACCTAAACCCTCATGCCACAACCAAGACCTGATGCAGTTAAATAAATACTTTTTTTTAATAAAGAAGGAATGGTATATATGCACAATGAAATACTACTCAGCCATAAAAAAGAATGAAATAATGCCATTTGCAGCAACGTGAATGGACCTAGAGATTATCATACTAACTGAAGTAAGTTAAGCAGAGAAAGACATATACCACGTGATACCACTTGTATGTAGAATCTAAAATATGACACAAATGAACTTCTCTATGAAACAGAAACAGATTGACAGACATAGGAAACAAACTTACGATTACCAAAGGGGGAAAGGGGGGTGGGAGAGGGATAAAGGAGGAGTTTGGGATTAGCAGATACAAACCACTAAATGTAAAGTAGATAAACAGCAAGGTCCTACTACATAGCACAGAGAAGTCTATTCAATATCTTTTAATAAGCCATAATGAAAAACATGTAATGTGTAACTGAATCACTTTGCTGTACGTTAGAAACTAATACATTATAATCAACTATACTTAAAAAAAGAAGTGATGGCCCTTCACGTTTTCTCATCCAGAAATTTAAGAGAACTATTTCTCTTTACCCCTCATTCTGTTTACTTCTGTTGATACATATCATTTTGGATTCATGGTATCAAGAAAATCCTGAGTCATGAAGATAAGAGATAATATCACTTTCTCCAGTAAGTCAGAGATAATGGAAGAACTTTTTTTTTTTTTTTTTGAGTTCTACACAAAAACTAGTTAATTTGGCAACATGAGGCAACATATCGATAGACTACAAGGTGTTAAAATGTGGTATATTAACACATTTTAGGGTATCTGTTAAGTCTAATAGAAGATTTTAAACATACCAAAGCTAACCTTTAAAAATGAAATTCTGTTGATGAAATATTGATTGAATCCCTGAAATATTTATCTCTAAAGTCCTTTTAAGCTTTAAAATGGAATGAGTCTATGGTGCATTTTCCCTTAAAATTTCACAGCTTCCTCCCAAGCTTCTGTCTCCACTGCGTACTTGGCTATAGTTCCCTTTTGTGTTATTGAGGGACTCTTCATTGATATTTCACTATATACTGGAATAGGAAAAAATGAATGTTCCCAAAACTTCCACATCATTTGTGAACACTGTGTACAAACATATTGATATACTTTTCATAAAGTTCTCTAAAAAAGCATTATGTTAATATAGATCACATTTCATCATTTACCTGGAAAGTCAATTTTATGTGTTTATGTCCCCTCTCACCATAGTACCAAGACACTCAAAACACCTGAAGCTGAGTGTATTTATCTAAGCAAAACAAAACAAAAAGGTGTCTTCTGAGGGCTTTTCTTTTCCCAAGCTATCATGTAATGCACACTGATTATATAATTTATAATTTTCTTTCATGAGGATCTAACATCACTAGTTCGTTCGGAAATAGGACACAATTTTTCTGTTCTAAAAAGTAGACATCTTTGTTTTGAAAAGTCTTTGACGTATGTGTAATCTGTTGTAAATACATGACTTTAAAGAAAGAGTTTTATTCATTTTTAGTGCTGTTATTGTGCTTCATTTCTCTGTAAAAGAATATGTAATAGAAGACAAACATTCACAGGTGCTTCTGTTTGATGTGGTCAAAGTTAGACACCCAAGGAAGACAGTTGCCTGATAACAGAGCAGTGGGTGTTTCTTACAGCTCCTGTTTAAACTCTTTTGATTCTTTTTCACTATTTTAACAGGTCATTTTTTTTTCATCGTGGTAGTTTACATCCACTGATAGAGGAAGAAAGAGAAGAAAACAAATGATCTGTCGAGCACTTGCCATGTGCCGTCCCCCTGCTGGATTATGTTACATACATTAGGGTAGATAGGAGCTTCTTTTCAGGATGTGAACTCCAAAGTTCACATCTGTACGACAGATACACAGAAAACCCGAACCCCTTACATGTACAATCAAGTCCTTCAAACCCAGTTCAGCTTAAGGAACTGCCTGTTAATTTCAGTTTTCCCCTGAACAATGAAGGCCTAAATAGTTTTAAACTTCTAAATATTATGATCAAGTCTGTTTCTTGATTCCAGTCCAGTTCTCATGGATGGCTTTTGATTTTATCAGTGTGGTGAAAGTCACTCAGTCATGTCCAACTCTTTGCGACCCCATGAACTATGCAGCCCATGGAATTCTCCAGGCTAGAATACTGGAGTGGGTAGCTGGGCCCTTTTCCAGGAGGTTGTCCTAACCCAGGTTTCCTGCATTGCAGGTGGGTTCTTTACCAGCTGAGCCACCAGGGAAGCCCTTCAGTGTAAATATATGCCAAATCACTAATTTAGTTTTAGATATCCAATCATATAATACTCTATAA
This sequence comes from Neotragus moschatus, assembly GCA_006410615.1. Taxonomy (NCBI): domain Eukaryota; kingdom Metazoa; phylum Chordata; class Mammalia; order Artiodactyla; family Bovidae; genus Neotragus; species Neotragus moschatus. Next base: position 48,379 of record SJYA01003757.1, on the reverse strand, counting down.
GCATATGTATCCTTTTACTTCACTTCAGTTGCTCTCTGTGTCCAACTCTTTGCGACCCCATGAATTGCAGCACACCAGGCCTCCCTGTCCATCGCCAACTCCCAGAGTTCACTCAAACTCCTGTCCGTTGAGTTGGTGATGCCATCCAGCCATGTCATCCTCGGTCATCCCCTTCTCCTCCTGCCCCCAATCCCTCCCAGCATCAGAGTCTTTTCCAATGAGTCAACTCTTCACATGACATGGGCAGAGTACTGGAGTTTCAGCTTTAGCATCATTCCTTCCAAAGAACACCTAGGACTGATCTCCTTTAGAATGGACTAGTTGGATCTCCTTGCAGTCCAAGGGAATCTCAAGAGTCTTCTCCAACACCAAAGTTCAAAAGCATCAATTCTTCGGCCCTCAGCCTTCTTCACAGTCCAACTCTCACATCCATACGTGACCACTGGAAAAACCATAGCCTTGATTAGACGGACCTTTGTTGGCAAAGTAATGTCTCTGCTTTTGAATTAGGATCCTTCATTTATCAGAAGGCACTGAACTTTGCATTTAAATAGCCATAATAGAATTTTTCCCCATCATAACTAGAGCAGATGTATTTTTATAGTCTATTAAAAGTATTCTTAATCATTTCCCTTTGATTGGAATTATATTTCTGACTCAGACTGAGAATGTATACATAAGTATATTCATTTTCATTTTTAACTAGAGTAAGTGATGTTTCATCCCATAATCTTAATGAAGTGTAGAATGCTTCACTTGTAAGCACAAGTTCTTGAAGTCTCAGTTCCATCATTTTAAAGTTAGAAGGGAACTTTTAATACATCAACCAGTCTCACACCTGTTTTACAGATAATGAAACTTGAGAGCAAGAGAAGTAAAATGGTTAGGGTGTGTCTGAAGTGAACTATCAGTTAAAATAATGAATCTGATTATTTTTTTGGTTTTGACATATCAAGAGAATTAAAAAAAAAACAGGAAAAAGAACAGCAAAAGTTAAAATTATTTTTAAACTAGTTTATCATTTTTGAAGTGCCAGTTTCAGCAACTAGATAACATGAATAGTTGCATGAGCCCATTCCTTTGCCTGCTAGTGAATCTAGCAATGCAGTTTAAGCAGACTTGTGCAGAGTAGCTCACATGGAGTGATACTACTTGAAGGAGATTTATTTCTCCCTACCCTGTCCATGAGCAGAATGTCTCCTTAGCTATGCCTTTCCTGTTGGAGATTAGGGCCAAGATGAGCCAAAGACCCAATTAAATGGCTTTCTTCCTGGCTGTACTGGGTGGCTAAATGTGCTACTGTTCAGAAATTTTATTTACTGGCCTCAGAGGGCACTGACTTTGTCTAGGGAATCTACCTCAAGTAAAAGTGAAAATTAAAGGGAGAAGGGCTCCTACCTACCAGTGGGGTGATTGGGTAGTTTTCACAGTGCTGATGGAATAAATTTTTTGTCGCAAAGCTACAAATAGATGTCCTTGGTTATCATTGCAAAGAAGACAATTTCTTAACCAAATAACGAATTAAGTTAGTGTTTCTCAAGGTTCTGATTTCTCCTTTCCTTACTCATAAGAATTCTTTCAGTGATAGAACTTTTTAAATCCTCGTATTCTTCTTTGTTTCTTGGAGGCTTCAGAGACCAGGAGGTGTCTGGCCCCTTAAGCAGAACAGAACTTCTGAGCACTAGTCCACACATTAATCCTCCCCACAGTGAAGACTGGGAAAAATGAATAGTAGATCACGTCAGACGGCTGAGACTCCACGTGCGTGTTTGCTCCTGGTGTAATAGCATCCTGCCTGTGTGTTCATGTCACTGCAGATCACAGCAGCCGCGGCACAGGAACAGTTGCTAGTGGACCCAAAGTAAAATCATTTCCTATAAAGTATATTATATTTAAGACTTCCCCGGTGGCTCAAATGGTAAAGCGTCTGCCTACAGTGTGGGAGACCCAGGTTCAATCCCTGGGTCTGGAAGATCTCCTGGAGAAGGAAATGGTAGCCCACTCCAGTATTCTTGCCTGGAAAATCCCATGGATGGAAGAGCCTGGTAGGCTACAGTCCATGGGGTTGCAAAGAGTAGGACACAACTGAGCGAAAAGCATTTTACATGCAATACCTGAATCTTGCTGCTTCCTTCCCTCTCAGCTACCACCTCCAACATGACTGTCTGGGTTAGAGGGGAAGAAGACTCCAGTGTCTGGGAGCTTCCAGTTTGGAAGCAGGTCTTTTAAGTATGTCCTGCGTGCTTTATTTGTTCCCATCCTTCCAAAGTGGCCCAGAGCTTGGTGGGAATAGTAAGGCTTGTAGTAAGAGTATAGATTGCACTGGTGAGGCCAGACTTCTTTTCTTTTCTCCTCTATTTAAGTGCCTGCATTTTGTGCAACCTAATTAAGTACCTACTAAGTCATGATGAATGTACTGAATACTATAAATGAGTTATTAAATTTTAAAAATCTCAATCCCAGTTTCCCAACTACTTGGATTCTTTTCCTTTCTTGTCTCACATGGTTGTTCAAAGAGTAGAGTATTGAAAATTGATGGACAAATGTGGGCTATACTGTCAACACAGAAGCAAGCTACAGAAGGCTGTAATATACCTCGGGTTGTTATCATTAGTTACCTGGGTAGGAGGGGAAGTGGAACAGGGGGAGGGTTTTAGGAAAACCATGCCTGCAGGCCGAATTTGAAGTATGGATAACAATAAAACACTTAAGGGCTCAGCTCTAAAAGCCCTGAAGCCAGGAGGCTTGCAGAGTGAGCCCAGACACGGACCCACAGAGGAGACTCGTGATTCTGTACCTGTGTCCTCAGCTGCTGTTAGTAACAGGTTATTATTATTTCTCAGAAGACTGATAATACATCTCATGATATATTTTTACTCATTTTATGTACATATAGTATACTGCATATATATTTAATTTTTTATGAAAAGAAAAAGTGAAGAGTTTTTAAAACATTATATACTGGCATTGATGCTTTCAGATATGCTTTCATATGTGGATATGGAGAAGAAGTTTGTTCAGCTTCAAAAAAGGAAGGAAAGTTAGTGAAGCTCTTTGTCTTTAACTTTGCTGAATGTTACTTGTCTGGAATGATTCAAATGATTTTGAAGCTTGTACTATTATGTACTAGGATAATGTAGCAATTGTATAGTTACTGAACACATTTCAAACCAGGATGATACATTTGAAATTAATCTGCTGCATTCTAACATTTCCTTACATGGGGTTACTCTGTTTAGCTCAGTTTTCTGTATATGTGTGTGTGGTTTTTTTGTTTGTTTGTTTGCTTTGTTGCTCACCTGGTCCCAATGTATCGAGAAATAGATAACAACATAGAAACTTGGAAGTGTTAGAAGTTGTGGTCAGCCAAAGGTTCCAGCAGCACTGGCTGGAATGAAATGGGTGGGAATGAGTGGTGGATGGAGCTCAGAGATCCCTGGTGCGAAGAGGAGGCAGGGGAGAGGGAGAGGCAGCAGAGGGCTAGAGAGGCAAAGGAGATGAGAGCAGGGGTGGTGTAGAGTGGCCTCTGATTTTTCCAGTCTGGTTATTATGGAAAAGAGGCGGTACTGTGAGAAAGGAGGAGCTGTTCTTAATACTGTATTTTGTGGTGTGATGTGTGTGTTCCCAGGACTTCTCTCCATGGCTTTACCAAGGAAGTGGCACCACCCATTACCACAGAGCCCCCTGCAGTTTTCCTACAGTCCTGTGATTACTGGAAATTCAGAAGTAATTCTAATTACTAACAGTATGCTAACAGTAAGAAGTGGATCTAGGAGTGGGATTTTGGCTGCCATGACCTCTGTCCCTTTGAAAGAGAAGCCATGTGAACAGCTACTAGCTAGACTATCAGCCAAATAACCCTTATGGATACTATCACAGCTAACCTGATGAGAAAGTTATGCATCAAAACCATCACACCCTACTGACTTTAGTGATAAAGTCAGCACTGCTTAAAACAAACAAAAAACAACAACAAAAAGAGGAGATGGGCCTAAAATGGGCCCTTTCTGTCAATTTACTACAGCCCATGAGCAAGAAAGAAATCCAAATCATCTCCAAGCAAAGCTTGTTTAGAGTGCAAAGCAATGTTGAATAACACTTTACAGTTTTACAGAAAGCTTTCACATTTATTACTTCCTCATTTGACAAAGGTGACGAATGATGGGAATGGTAAAGCAAAAGGAAAAGCATGTTTAACACTCAGTTCAGTTCAGTCGCTCAGTCGTGTCCGACTCTTTGCAACCCCATGAATTGCAGCACGCCAGACCTCCCTGTCCATCACCAACTCCCGGAGTTCACTCAGACTCACGTCCATCGAGTCAGTGATGCCATCCAGCCATCTCATCCTCTGTCGTCCCCTTCTTCTCCTGCCCCCAGTCCCTCCCAGCATCAGAGTGTTTAGCACTAGCATTACTTGATTGAAAACCCCACTTCTAGGGGTTAATAGGTTAACAGACGTCCATCTGAAAACACTGTCTTTCAAACGCTTCAGGTGTGTTGTCTCAGCACCCCCGATTTGGGCCCCTCTGGTTTTGAGCATGTCTGCTGGGAAAATGGGCAGGGCGCTCCTCTTGGAGCTGCTGCTGCTTATCACCCTGTATGTCTGCTGGTGACCTTTGCTGTGTGAGCACTGTGCTGATCCTTTCTCGTTACACCCATTGCAGATAAGATAAAGCTCAGCAGCTGCTCCCAGCCGTCTTTCACAAGGGCCCCTGTTTGGGTCTGACTTTCGAGGCAAGGCCCACTCATTGGACAGAGGAAATAGGTTTTCTGTGTATACAAGCCCATCCTTGCTCTTATGAAACTAAGATAATATTAGCAATATTAGCAAAATGAACTTAAGTACATATTTAAACTTATTTCCATGAGTTTTTCCTGAAAGAATGTGCTCCACTTCCAACTTTGGTGGGATACCTTGCTTCAGATAGACAGCTTTGTCTACAACAAAGCTGCTAATGAAGAAATTATTTTGTTTACGTATGGACCATGTGTAAGAAAGCTTAAATTCTTTGAGTCATATGTAACAGATTAAAACCCAAGTCAGACTGCCTTAAAACCCCCTAAAAAGAAATTCTGTTGGTTCGTGTACCAGGAATAGGTTTTCAGACCTAAGCCAGGGTTCAGATAGCACAACTGTCTGTGGGTTTACCAAGGAAGTGGCACCGCCTGTGTTTTTCACTAGTTTTTCTTACTCTCCATTTCTTAGCTCCTTTGTAACAGCCTCTCCTCTCCTCATTTCAGAGCTCCATGCTTTCAGATCCAAGTCCAGAGGGGAAGAACCTGGATATGACTCTTTCCTAGAAGGTGAAGCAAAAATCTCATTGCATGTAACTCTGCTCTGAATGGGTCACGTTCTTACCATGAATCTACACCTGTTCACTAATTGGGTTATATCTAAACAAATCAGATTGATGTTGGAAAGCAGAGATATTGAATAATGTCCCCTGAACTGAGAAGGAACTTGAAGATGAAAAAACTAAGCAGGCAGCTCCTTAAAGTACAGTTGTGAAGTGTTTGCTGTGGGTAACTTACATACAAGTAGGAGGGATCAGGAGATGATCCAGAAGCATTCACAGCGGTACTGTGTGCCTCTGCAGAGAGTAAGGAGGACTTGAAGGGACCAAAGCTAAGAACAGAACCTGACTGCTAGGGAGAAACCTGGTTGGTTCGTGCTGATGGAACTCCCCACCCTTCCCTGGGGGTCTCACGACCATTTACCATACGTCAGCAAAAGGCATTTTTCCAGTTTTCATATCAGTTGAAAGCAAGGGTAAGGCAAGTTGTTAGGGAGTTTATCTGGCTTGGGCACATTCCTTGAGTGAGTGAGTGGTGGTTGCTCAGTCCTGACTCTGCAACCCCCTGAAGCCTGCCAGACTCTTCTGTCCATGGAATTCTCCAGGCAAGAATACTGGAGTGGGTTGATGGGCACATACCTTAGGAGCAGACTAAGGTGTGGTCATGCAGAAAGGGGAGAGGATGGATTGCAGACCTAAGATGGAGCTGACAAGAGGCAGGCAGTGTGGTTCAGCCACACAGTTGAGAGCAATTTCACCAGAAGCACCTGGGCCAAGTGTGATAGGAAAGGATTGTCCTCCAGAGGCAAATTAGTATGAGATCACCACTAGAAGGATAAATGAGTACTAGTTATTAGAAACCCCAGATATCTATGCAGATGGGTAACTGTGTAAACATTTGTACTGCTTAGAATTATGAGCAGAGCTCTCAGACTTACAGCGTGTCTATCTGAAACTGCCTGGTGGAGGTCACACAGACGCATATTGGTGCTATCCCTGGAATAAGATTCAGTTAGCTGAATGACTTACAGGTCATATAGCCAGACTCCAAGAAAGGAATCTCTGAGACTGTCAGGGAGTTTAAAGAAGCCAATTTTAGAATCATTGATTGAGATGGGCAGAGCCGAAAGAGACCCCGTGGATCATCTATTCTCACCTCTCAGAGGAGATGGAAGTCTAGAGAAGCCATATAACTTGTTTGAGGTCACAGCCAAGTTTGTGTGACCTATAAAACTGATCACCAATCTTCCAGCCTAACAATGTCTTCAGTAATAAATATGATAATAACAGCAGCTACTGTTATTGTTTGCTGTGTATTAGGCAGTAGCCACGCATTTCACATGCAATGTCTCATCTAATCTTCACAGCTATTTTGCCCTCAGTTTATTGGCAATGGAGGCACAGAGGGACTTTGTTTAACTACCTTCAGAACCTTCAGTTATCCTTTTTTTGCCTTGGTACTTTAGACTGCAAACAGCCTTCTTTCTTCCCAGATGGGTCAGTGCTGATTTACAGCTTTCTCTTGGGCATAGAAAATGGAGTGAGTGAAGAATGACCTGGCAAGAAAACCTGTTATGTGTGCTAATACACTTGACTAGGGTCTAAGGTTTGTAATAAGTAAATTTAAATCTTGTTTTTTCAAAAGGCAGTTTGTAATTTGTTGACACTTCTTTAAACAGGAACTTCCAAAGAATCAATGCAAAGCATCCCACATTATCTTCAAATAAAAGAAATACTGTTAAGCAGCGATCAAGAATTCCTCCCATGCCACATAATGGATGAACATTGGAAGTTCTATGTGGAATGTGAGGAGCTAACATTCTGAAGCCTTGCTTTTAAATAACTTATTTGATATTTGTTCATGTTATTAGCCAATGTTCATATTTCATCTTGTTTGGACTGGCGAACCTATTTAACACAGATTTTATGAGTTGCTGCTTAAGATGTCTAAGTATAATGTCTATTATAAGAAAAACTCTTCAACTCTTACAGTAAGATTAATACTTTTTGCAATTAAAGACATTTTTGACATAAACAATATTGACTCTCTGGCTTTCTTTTTACTATCGTAGACTTCTTTTTTTTTTTTTTTAATTAATTTTTATTTTTTTAGTTTCTATCGTAGACTTCTAATCTTTAAATCAACACCTCACTTTTGCATAAATAACATCTGTTCTTTATGGGAACTAAGGATACAACTAAGAGTGATAATTGGTCTCAAAAAACCCCTGATAAAGTGAATCTACTTCAAAAAAGAACTCAAAACCTTACTACCTACCCCCCATTTACTTTGGAATTTATATTGAAATCAAAATGTAGAATTATGAAAGAGGTTTAGCATAAGTTTCATAAAATTTAGTGTCGATAGAATTGTAGCTGTGCTGTCTTACAATAAACAGTGAATCAAGGGTTGATTTGGGGGCTGATTATTTTAAGTAGGGTGTATATTTTACCTGTAAAGTTTGCTACATTGTCATGAAGATATTTTTAAAGAGTTATATTCAAGAGCTTTATAAGTTTTCATAAGCTTTTTAAAAAAATAAGTGTCTTAATAGCTATCTTCGATAGCCATCTTATTCTTATCTATAATTACTCCAGATTCCCAAATATGCTTTTTAACTCTGTGGCCTAATTCTATCCTTTCTCATTTTTTGGGTAGTGATGTCAAACTGCAATAAAGATTACTCTAGGAAGTGCTAGAATTTGGTGGGGATGCAGAGCAGCCATAATGTGTTGCTTCTTGATATTTGCTTATTTTAAATGTACAGAATCTTAAATATCTTTAGAATACACAAGAACCTTGGCAGCAGTGCCCGTGGAGAGAATTATGGGACTGGAGAGCTACAGGGAAAGAAGGACTTCTAACTACGTGCACTCTTTGGCAACCTTGAAATTGGTACTGTGTTTATTCTTCCTATTCAGATAAAAAATTGAAATATCTGAAAAGAAAGCAGCTGAAAAGTTTTGCCTATTAATAAAAGTGTAAAGACAGATCATTTTATTTTTCTTCCTTTGAGAGTCAATTGAAAATGTTCAGGATAAAGTGACCCTACATGTTGTAATGTGTGAGACCTGACAAGAATTTTATTCCATTATCATTTTCTTAGACTACCCTATTTTTCTAATTTTTGAATAGCCTACCTTATTTGGTGATCTGTTTGGCTTTCATTCCTTAAGGAGATATTTAAAACATGGGCCATTTGGGAATATATGTACTAACATGGGAAATTGTATATATAAGTAACTAAAAAAAAATAGATTGTTAGACAGTATTTAGTATAACTCCTGATTATGTTAAATAAAAATTATATGCCTTGAGTGCATGTATAATATGTAAAGCCATATATTTATATTTATACATATTTTTATATGGTATATGTACTTTATAAGATATGAAATGTGTATTTTTATACATAAGTATGTGTGTGGTGTTGGGAATGTCCAGTAAAAGGTCTGGAATATTACAGATAAAACTGCCTATCCCTGAGAGAGATGGACTGGGGAAGGTAGAAAGATGTTTTGCAGCTTACATTGAACATTTTAAAAATAAAAAAGCCAAAAAATAAAATTTAAAAAGCCAAACATTTCTTTTGTAATTTAAAAATAGTTAAAAAAAAAAAAGCAGGTCTTTTGTTTATTAGTGATTACAGTTTATAAAAGTCATACGTTCTCAGTTCAGTTCAGTTCAGTCGCTCAGTCGTGTCTGACTCTCTGCGACCCCATGGACTGCAGCACATCAGGCTTCCCTGTCTGTCACCAACTAACTCCTGGAGCTTACTCAAACTCACGTCCATCAAGTTGGTGATGCCATCCAACCATTTCATCCTCTGTCATCCCCTTCTCCTCCTGCCTTCAATCTTTCCCAGCATCAGGGTATTTTCCAATGAGTCAACTCTTCACATCAGGTGGCCAAAGTATTGGAATTTCAGCTTCAGCATCATTCCTTCCAATGAACACCCAGGACTGATCTCCTTTAGGACGGACTGGTTGGATCTCCTTGCAGTCCAAGGGACTTTCAAGAGTCTTCTCCAATACCACAGTTCAAAAGCATCAGTTCTTCCAATCTTACAATTCTGAGTTTTCATTTTAGTAATCAAATTCTTAATTTTCCAAGTCCATTTAACATTAAATATACCAACTGGTAACTGACATAACACCTGGTGGAGGCATGTGAGTATTGCCCAAACTAAACACAGGGGTCTACTTCAAGCCAGACTGGGGTCCAGAGAGTTACTTTACCCTAGATCCTCCCTCTGAGATGACTGGGCAATTTGGAGCGATGGCAAGACATTTTGTCTATTCTGGGTTCTAAATGAAAGGCTTTTAGACCCTAAAGTGTTAGTTTAACTTCTAGACCTTGAACTATATAAGAGACCTCCAAGAATATCCAGTTATACAATCCCTGATGTTTGTATCCTTTCGATAAAATTAACTTCCTGAATACCTCTAGGATACTCCATACCCAACAAGGAAGCCTGTTCCCTTTCAGACAGGTACTCCTAAATATTAGAGAGCTGGAACCCCAGTCACCTGAATTGGACTCAGAATCCTGTTATGGCAAAATAACTCTTTCTTTTAAGTCTTGAATTACAGATTAGCTTCCACTGGCCTGATAGCTGGCAGTGTCCAAGGATACATCTTGTCCTTTTCTCTTCCTCTTCTCTTTCATTCAGTCCCTTCAAGCTCCCTTCCTGAGTTCAGTCCTTATCAGGACTAGACTACGTGCAACCTCATCCCATTTCTCTCACCCCAGTTCTTTCCCTTATAAAAACCTGCAGCACACTGTGCCAAATTATTCTTCCTAAAGGTCTATTTTTACTTCCTTGCTGCTGCTGCAGGAGTAAAATCTCAGCCCAAGGTTTGAGGCTCCTACTCTCTGGTCCTGACATAACTTTCCAGCTTAATCTTCCAATCATCTGTAACTTTTGACTCACTCTTAAACTCCTTTTTCATCCCTTTTATGGGCTGAAATTGTGTCCTCTCAAAATTCATATGTTGATTTCCTAGATTTCAGTCGCTCAGAATGTGAGTATTTGTAGATAGGATCGTTAAAAGAGATTTTTAAAATAAGGCAGTTGAAGTAGGTCCTCGTCTGACTGGTGTCCTTTATGAAAAATGTTTCGCTGTACTAAGGGATACCGGGGTGCATGTGAACAGGTAAAAGACCCTATAAGGACAGAGCAAAAAGGCAGCCATCTGCAAACAAAGGAGAGAGGCCTCTGAATGAAATCAACCCCGCTTGACCCTTCAATCTTAGACTTCTCTCCGCCAGAGAAATCATCTTCTGTTGTTTAAGCCATCCGGTTTGGCAGCCCTGGCAAACTAACACAATCCCTAACTCTACCCAATATTTTGTTTACTATCAAGAATGTTCCCTCTCTCATCTGTCTATTTATGCTTTCCTTATTCTTTGAGCCCTCTCTTTATACATATCCTCCTGGGTTGCTTTCTCAGGCCAAGCACTGAATATTTGCTGCTTGGTATTAGTGTTCTTTTCATGGCTTATTTCCCTCAAGTAGCTGGAAAAGCTTGTCTTCAAGTAGTTGGAAAACTTGTCGAGGTCAGCTTTATAGTTTTATACTTCATGTTTCCAGTAAAATATCTCAGAAAGACTAGATACTCAAGAAATACAGAATATATTCAAGTCGTAACAGAAAACCATATTCAAAATGGAAATTTTATTCTTTCATATAACAAGTCCAGAGGTAGGAATCTGGGGGTTGATTTTAGCTCTTTAACTCAACAGTGTCATGATCGTTTCCATCTTTCTTCCAGCTCTCTTCAGGGTGCCAAGATGACTCTGCTGATTCAGGCAGAGTCAAACATTCCCCCCAACGCACATCATTTGGGAAGAAACCTTCCTTGAACACCACCACCACCACCCCAGCAAAGTTTATTTCATTAGCCAAAATTTTACCTTCTGCTTGTTTCTACATCAGTCACTAGCCAGGGAAGTGGGCTACCCTTGATTGGCTGAGAAAAGTAAGTACATGCCCATGTGCAGAAATGTAGTCAGGTGTACACACTCCGGACTCTGCTAGTAAAAAAAAAACCATGTGAGTAAGGCTGGGGTGGGGTAACAGCTAGTATTTATTGCACCTAACATATACCAAGTCATTGTTAAGCACTTCAGTGTATTATCTCATTTAATCTTAACCACACCCTATGAGGTAGAACTATTGTCCCCATTTTGCAGATGAGGAAATTACGGTATAGGATGAAGTAAACTGGCCCAAAGTCACACGCGTACCACCAACTGGTAGAGCTGGGATTCAAACCTGGTAATCTGGTTTCAGAACTCATGCTATCATATGTTTCCTCTCTCTAAATCAAAGGTATCTGCCTAAAAAGTAGACATTATGATTAAAAGTGTTGACATTTTTCCAGGTGACAGTGGCCCTACTGACTCCTGCCACCTACACACTCTGAGGAGCCAATGTTGACTCACTTTGGTGAATGATGGGCAGGGCAGACAGGGATGCTTGCTGGTAGAAAATGGAATGCAAAAGTCCTGCTGGAAGAGCTTCAGTACCAATACGTTGATCCCTGCTACTGGGCTTTCTCTTTTTCAACCTGTGAGCCCCGGCATAAAGAAAGTAAAGCTGATTCATCTGAGATGCTGCCCAAACTCAGTTTTCACGGAAAACTACCCTGTTAATTGACTGCATGTGCCCATAAGACTTGGATTTTAATTCTCATTGGGTTCTCAAGACTGTGAGGGATCATAGCACATAACCTCCACATGTGTTTTCTTTGGACTCTCATTTTCTATTTCTTCTCATTTCATTTTTGTTGAAGCCTGCTTTGCAAAAGGAAACCAGGGATACATCTCTCTCAAACACATAAAAGCCAAGAAATGTGGAAAGTTTCTGCTTAAATGTTAATTGTAATGTTTTCATGTCCTGAATTCTCTTACCAGTTAAAGAAGAAGAATGGAATTTGAAGCCATGCCAGATCAAGGATGAGATGGTTAGATAAGTATCACTGACTCAATGGATATGAATTCGCGCAAACTCCAGGAGATAGCGAAGGACGGGGAAACCTGGTGTGCTGCAGTCCATGGGGTCGCAAAGAGTTGGGCACGACTTGGTGACTGAACAATAGATCAAGCTGCCTGTATCTTAAAGTCCCTCATATAGGCTGCTGCTGCTGCTGCTAAGTCGCTTCAGTCGTGTCCGACTCTGTGGGACCCCATGGACTGCAGCCTACCAGGCTCCTCTGTCCATGGGATTTTCCAGGCAAGAACACTGGAGTGGGTTGCCATTTCCTTCTCCAACACATGGAAGTGAAAAGTGAGCATGAAGTCGCTCAGTCATGTCTGACTCTTTGAGACCCCATGGACTGCAGCCTACCAGGCTCCTCTGTCCATGGGATTTTCCAGGCAAGAGTACTGGAGTGGGGTGCCATTGCCTTCTCTGATAGACTGCATAGTTAACTTCTAAATTACTTGGCCATATTGTAAGTTCATATTCTTTCATTTAGGCTCCTTTAAAGTAGGAACAGTGGGTGCAAACATTTGAAGCTATAATGTAAGTAGTGATACTTCTAAAGGTAAAAGCAGTTAACATTTCTGTTTTTAGCTGTTCACGAGACACCTTAAAGTTCAATGATGTCTGGCCTTGTGGCTGAGATACGAAGTTGGTTCATGTCCTTCAAAGCTGGAGGCAAGGAAATTGTAAGGCAAGTTGCCCAGCTAGTGGGTGAGCCTTGCCAATCCCCTAGCATCTTCAGTTCAGCACAGCTCTTTTGGTTCTCTTCATTATTGCCTACTCATTAACTGTTGTGAAATGATTAAAGAAAGCAGAAACTATGTCTCTTTGTGTAAAAATGTCCCCAAAAGAAATGCTGGTGATGGAAATGAAGAGGTTTTAAAAAATGTTGGTTTGCAATATCTTGTAATAACCTATAATGCAAAAGAATCTGAAAAAGAACATATATGTGTGTATAACTGAATCACGTTGCTGTAAACATAAAAACAATACATTATAAATACATTATACACATTATAAATCAACTACACTTCAATTTTTTTAAAAAAGAGGAAAAAAAGAAAATGGTGATTTTGACCCAAATAAAAAACCAGGATTTAAAAAAAAGGAGTGAACAGTTAAATTTGGAAGAGCTTAGCTCTGTGCCACAAATGACTTTATGTATAGTAATGTGAGCCCTAGAGCCCTTTCTCTGTAGTGGTGGGTCTCCTTTCCCTTTAGAAGCCAAGCCAAATGACATGAGTCCCTCAATCGACATACAGGGAAAAGTCTACTGCCTCCCCAGCCTTAGGGGCCCCTATTTCTCTATTTTCCCGACAGCAAGCTCTTCCCTTGTAGTGCTTTTCTGTGAAACTCCATCAGCTGGCTGGCTGGCTTGGGGCCTGGACAGTGCTCTCAGCCACTACCCCCAGCACCCCCACATCCCTCTGTCCCACTCGCCGCACCCCTCCTGGTCCTTTCTCCAAAGCAACACATGGCTTTAAAAATGGAAGCTGGGAGGGCCTCGTTGTGAGAAGCTGTATCTAAACATGAGAAACTGCTTACAAATTTCATTTAGTCTCACTTCTATCATGTATACTTTATGTCTCATGTCTCCTAAATGGGATTTTCCCCAAGGTCAAGGGCTGTTGTATTTTTGTATTCTTCCATAGCAACCAGTGCAGCATTTTGCACAAGCGAGAGTTCAGTGAATCACATTAGTCTCAAAAGCATTTCATCCTTAAATATACCTTTAAACACTCAGCCAGCAGAGAATCTGGCAAGCTATGTGCTTGCTAAGTAAAGGAAAATCCAGGGAAACACATTAAGTATCAGATGGCCAACCCAAGGCTAGACTTCCTGCTTGCTTCCCATTGGTCGCCTGTGACAAATTCTTATTAGAAAGCCTCCAAAACATGCCACGCACGATCTGGTCATCTGTGCTTGACTCCACGCTGGTGAGCCCAGACCTAGAGCTTGAATTATCAGTTTCTGCTGACCTGTGGTGTAGTTTCTTGTCTTTTGTATTCAACTTCCTCTCAACTTCTTACCAGTGTCTATGCATGTCTTAAGTTCCATTCAGCCCCTATTTCCTTAAGATAACCAGCTAAGTTAGTTCTGCAGAAAGACACTGGATCCTATGATGTCTCTGAAGGCCTAAGAAGACTTTTTAAATACATTAGAAATTCCTCATAAGGTTTTGTGAAAGCAATTCAGATGGCTGGGAAGGGCTTACCACAATTCCAATTTGGGATTTACATGACTTTTAGAAGACATTTCCATTTCTTACAGGATTACTGTCTTCTTCAGATGGTTTCCTTGGGCCAAGAACAACATAGTCAGGACTGGAAGGGTAACCCAGGAGGCACATTATTTTGTGGTGGAATTCCTGAATGAAGACCAATGTGTTTCCTAACAGTTCTACAACTGATTTGCTGATTTACCTGGACACATTACTATTCCTTTGAGCCCCAGGATCCTTGGTTGTTTAACAGCACTCAGGATTGCCATAAAGACCAAATAACATGAACGAATTGGAGACCACAGCATGCTCACTGCCGCAGTATTATGGCCTAGTATTATCATAGTCAGAGTAATTCACTGAGTTCTTCCACTCTGTATGGCACTTAACCTACATCCTTTTCAGCCTCCCATTTCTACAGCAAAACTTCAGAAGTAAGATTCTTTCAGGCACACCTTCCCCTTTGGAGCTGTGCTTTTGACAGGCCCTCCTTACTTAGCTTCGCCTTTCCTACTTTTCCTTCAAGGACCTGCTCGGAACTCCCTGTACTCCAAGTGAAGTCCTTTAGTGGTATCCTCAGTGAATTCCCCTGGCATGGCTGCCATTTGGTCCCAGGCAGCTGATTCTAAGCATCTCCTGTCTTGTTGGTGATGCGTGTTCTGAGTGCAGGACGTGTGTAGTTACTGGGTAGTTACTGCCTCTGTAACTACAGTGTCTTTCTTTGGGGGCAAGGTCTGTGATTTATGCATGCCTCTTTGTATTCTGAGCTCAAACAATGTGTTTTCATTAACAGTGACTTTGGGGTGTTGTGCTGGGTTGACAAGTGTCCCCTCAAAGTTCATGTCTTTGCATATGTAATCAAGTTATGAATAGGTCATACTGGACTTCATTGTTGCTGTTTTATCTCTAAGTCACGTCTAACTCCTTTGCAACCCCATGGACTGTAGCCCACCACTGTAGCTCCTCTCCGTCCATGGGATTTCCTGGGCAAGAATATTGGAGTGGGTTACCATTTCCTCCTCCAGGGGATCTTTCTTGACCCAGGATTGAACCCTAGTCTCCTGCATTGGCAGGCAGATTCTTTAACACTGAGCCACCAGGGAAGCCCATACTGGACTTAAGATCCTTCAAAGAGAGCACAGTCTGGCCAATGCCTTGATGTCACACTTCTAGACTCTAAATTGTGAAAGAATAAATTTATACTGTCTGAAGTCACCCAGTTTGTAGTGACTTGTTGTGGCAGTCCTGGGAAACTAATACCCTAGGAGTGCTAAGCACACTGTAGGGTGTAGTGGAGGCCTTAAGGGGCCACCATCCAGCCTAGGGGCTTCCCTGGTGGCTCAGCAGTAAGGAATCCACCTGCCAACACAGAAGCTACAGGTTTGATTCCTGAGTTGGGAAGATGCCCTGGAGAAGGAAATGGCAACCCACTCTAGTATTCTTGCCAGGGAAATCCCATAGACACGAGCTTGGTGGGCTACAGTGCATGGGGTCACAAGAATTGGACATGACTGAGTGACTAAGCAAAAACACATACATATGCAGCTGAGAGGCATCCTTTCTGAAGACCTGGGATGCTGCTCAGAGCAAGGCTTTCAGGGAAGAGGGTGACTGAAGAGGATAGGGAATGAACTGAATATAGTCTGGGTAGAAAGAAAGAGTTTACAAGCATTACGGTAAAGGTACTTTTTAATATTTATTTATTTATTTCTGTTTTGGCTGTGTTGGGCCTTAGTGGCAGCACCTGGGATCTTCAGCTCCCAGGCTCAGTTGTCCCACAGCATGTGGGATCTTTAGTTCCTGAGCCAGGGATCTAATGGGTGTCCTCTGCACTGGAAGGCAGATTCTTAACTACTGGGACCACCAGGGAAGTTCATACAAGTATTTTTTAAGGTCTTATCATAGAAACAGTTTACTTTATGACAAAAGGTTGATCCTGGAGTTGGAAACAGGGGTGCAAGTCAGTGAATGGACAACTACTTTATGATATATCCAAATTTTTAAACTGACCAATTTGGGAGAAACTATATGTGTTTGGATTTCATAGCAGCCCTTGCTTAGATAACTGGGGCCTATGGTGGGAGCCAGGCTGATGGTGGCTGGTGGACCACTGAGCCCTGGAAGTCACAGTTTCCTCAGCTGTTATCTCATGGACACTGGGACAGACCACGCTGGTCTGAGTTCCAGTTCTGCCATTTACTGGCAAGTTATTTCCCCTCACTTGCCTCCCTCTCCTCTGGAAAATCAAAATAGAAAAAATAGCATCTCCCTCATAAAGTTGTGAGGGTTGAAAGATTAATCTGCACAAATTGCTTAGAACAGTGCTCACAGCAGGTAACAGAAGGCTTAGCTGTTCTTATCGTTATCATGAGGGAGACCAGAAGGGTGAATAATGTGACCTTAAATGACTCTTCCAGGAACAGGGGGCCCCACTGGAGAGATGAATGCAAAGTTGGCCATTTGCTTGAAAATAAGTCTGCAAAGTATTAAAGTATTTATGAAAATACTTCTTTTTCCAAACACTGGGGATATATACATATTTTTTTTTTTAAGGCAGGGTGGTCTCAGAGTCTCTACTACTGTGGGCAGATTTCAGAGCCTAGGAGTAAAGGATATGGGGTCCTATGCAGCTCCCTCTTATTCCTGGGTCGCAAGGCCTAACCGGTTTTACCTGGTCCGATCTGACTCCTCACCAACACACCTGGCATACAGCAGGCGCTCAGTCTACGTGGGTTAACTGAGGACGGAAGGAAGAAACCGGCTGGGACTGACTTCCCTGGTGCATCCCTGGTCTGTAAGGCAGCCCCCAGGAGACTCGCTGGCCACCAAGGACTGGAGCACAGCGAGAGAAGTCTGGAAGGTGGGGAATTAGAAGGTATGGAAGGTAGGGCATCCACTTCTCAGAGCTGGTCTGTTCACAAGAACCCGCCACCAAGGCTGAGGCGTAGATATTGCCCAGTTGGTTAAGTAGGCGTGTTTCCGGCAATTGGGTGAACAGAAATGGGACCGGATACCATGCCCTATGCCGGCACGGCCCGCCACCCTCACCCCCGCTTGAGGGTAAAGAGGAAGCCTTAGAGTGTCTATTTGACCTGCAGGTACAGACGGGAAAACAACTTTGTAGTCTATTTATGGGGCATAAAACTCCACCTTCCCACGCCACTCCTAAATATTTCTCCAGGCTGCCTGGGACACTGACCTGTGGGTCTTAACCAGTGAGAGCGAGGCGATTCCTGCAGGACCGGAGCCTCGCAAAGGAAAAAGCAAGGAGCCGCAGATGTGTTTGCTCTGTCACCGCCCTCTGATCATCTCTGGGCAAGTCCCTTAGCTCTCTAGACCTCCGCTTCCTTGCTGTTGAACGCGGGGAGGGAACCGAAGCTGGCTGACGCTCCGAGCGGCGGCGGAGAGCGCAGCGCACCGCGCACCTGGGAACGTAGTCCCGGGCGCCGCGCCGGGGCCCCGGAGCGCGGGGCCGGAGCTCCCTCTGCGGGAGCGCGGCGGCGACGCTCCTCCTTTCCCTCCACGTCACGGGGGCTGCTCAGCGCGCTCCCAGCCCCCGGCCGAGGGAGAGCGACTCCCCAGCCGGGCGCGCCGAGGAGGTGGCGGCGGAGGACGAGGAGCAGGCGAGAGCCCGGAGCCAGCGGCTGCCGCCGCCGCCGCCGAGGGGCCGGGAGCCCAAAGCGCAGCTCGCGGCCGGGCCGGAGCGACTCGTCCATCCGCAGGGACTCCGCGCCCGGGGCTCCCCCGCTCCCTTTTCGTAAGTCCACTCGGCCACGCAGGCCGGCGAGGAACGCTCGGGGCCAGCGTGCGGGGCTCCTGGCCCAGCCGCGGATGCCCGGGACCCCTTCCTCACGACTTTCACTTCCCCGCCGGGGAGAACTTGGGCGCCGCGTCCCTCGCTCGCTGGGGGAGGGAGAGGTAGGAAGGAAGGGGTCGGCCCGGGGCAGCCGCCGCGCGAGCCTAGCTGAGCCCTGGCCCGGCTGCGCGCCCTCGTTGACTCGAGCCCCTGCCGGCGGCCGGACGCTGGAAAGTTCTCCGAGGCCGGCCGGCTGCGGGGCGGTCAGCGCGAGTCTGCCTGAGGCTGCCCTGCAGAGACGCGGCCGTGGTGCCCGCATCCCAGGCTCCCGGGGCCGGGCAGGGCCAGTCTGGGAGGCCGGGAGCAGCCGGGCACACCCGTACCTGGGTTTCGTCCCGGGCTCTTCCCGAGCGGTGAGGACGCGGCTTCCCGACGCGCCCCTTCCCGGGCTGGGGGTCCTGCGGTCTCGCTCCTCCCGGCCACCGAGATCCGCCCAGGTGAGGGGCGAGGGGCGGGTCCGCGAGGGACCTGCGGAGCCGGGGATCGGACGCGCGCTGTGCTGCGCCGTCGCCAGCCTCTCCGCAGCCCTGGACCCGCGGCGCCGAGCCGCGCTGCCCGGGGGCGGCGGAGGCGAGGGGGCGGGCGCGGGAATGGGCTGCTGGCGTGGCTTCTCCTTTAGGATCAGGTGGGAGTGCACGTCTTTCAGAAGGTCGCGGATTATAAGCTGCCGAGCGGTCCTCCCCACCGCGCCTGCCGCTGGGACGAGCTACTGCGCTTTTTACGGTCAAGTTTTCGTACCGCAGAGCTGGCCCGGATCGTCCCCTTGTAAGGTGGCGGCACCTCCTCCCATCGAGCTGGGAGCCTCCGAGGATCCGAGCCGAGAGATCTGGGCTCTCGAATCAGCTTACCGTCTTCACGTAGGCTGACAGTGCGAGCGGATGGATGCTGTATGTACGTTTCAGAGCTGAGCTGTCCTGCCTCAGTGAGGTTTTCCTGTGGTTGCAGTGGGAACCGTGTTCTCCTCTCGCTGGAAAAGTTAGAGGTGACCTTCGCCCGAAGGCACTTGTCGCTCCCTCTAATCGTCCTTTAAACTGAAAAGAGGCAAACTAGATTAAGGGAGTTGGGAATGACATTCAGTGATTAAATTAAATGTTCCTGTGGTTTGGTAGATAGACGTCACCTCTTCTGGTTTTACAGAAGCATGCCTTTATTGAACCACCTATCAGTTTAAGACAATCTAGAACCTAGCTGTCAGTTTTGACAGGTTTTGTTAATGGCGTCTTGAGGAAGTAAAATCTTTAAAAGTCAGGAGGTTACTGCAGAGAGCAGTTCCTCTGTTGCACTTTCTAAGAATCAATTCTGTGTGAGAAATGATCAATTAAGCGGCTGTTGAATCGTATCATGCTTGTATTTGCAGAGAAACAGTATCCAAAGAATCAGGTTGTATGGCACTGAGTGAAAGGAGGATTTCCTTTGGGGGCGGGAAGTGGGGACAACTGTAAATTTGTCTCCTTTGAAAGGCACATTTACTGAATGCCACAGGGTCTGCACAGAGGGAGATAAGAGTGAATGGCGCGTTTTGGGCAGTAAGTCAAAGGTGGCGCTTGGCATCACACTAAGTACCCTCAGGATAGGTGGGCAGTCAGTAGTTATCAAACTGACTGAGCTCACTTGGGCAGGCGGAGGCAGGTGGGGCTGTAGTGATGTCCAGTTCCTGGTCCTCTGAGACTGACTGACAACAGAAGCCACCACTGTTCACCATCTACTGAAACGATGTTTTAAAGCCCACGTGACCGTGAAATTTGAAGTTTTACTTTGTAGATCATGGAAATTTAATAGTAAGGAGGAACATAGATGGAAACCGTGAAGACAGCTGCACTGTAGCTCAGAGCGGCCCCTGGAATGTGACTGCCCAGTATGATTTGGTGCTCTGGGCCTCATCGTAGCCCCACATACTGGAAGTAAAACTGTGATGGCTAAAACTGTGATTATGAAGTAAAACTGTGATTTCCTTTTTTGGTTTAGATGCAGGAAGAAAGCAATAAGATAGTAAGGTTGTGTGATGTGAGGTTGAAAAGCCAATCTGTCCCAATTCAGGGAGCCCTTACGTGTGCCAGGCCCATCTTGGGGTGCAGTGGGACAGATGGAGCTCACTGATCTGGGGGAGGCAGGAAGCCTTCTTGGGGAGATTTAAGGTGGACCTGATGGATGAGTGGGATTCCCAGGTGGCTCAGTGGTAAAGAACCCACCTGCCAAGGCAGGCAACGTAGGAGACCTGGGTTCAATCCCTGGGTTGGGAAGATCCCCTGAAGGAAATGGTAACCCGCTCCAGTATTCTTGCCTGGAAAATTCCATGGGCAGAGCCTAGCAGGCCACAGTCCCTGGGGTCGCAAAGAGTTGGATACAATTGAGTGACTAGGCACATAATCGCTGTGGTCTGATGGATGAGTAGAAGCCACATAACTAAGCTGTAATAGGTTAAAAACAGTCTGATTATGCTGCCGTTCTACTATCAAACTCCTAAAGCATAAACCATCACCATCTACTGAAACGATGTTTTGGAGCCCACATGACCGTGAAATTTGAAGTTTTACTTTGTAGATCGTGGACATTTAATGATGAGGAGGAACACAGATGGAAACCATGAAAGAGAGCTGCACTGTAGCGCAGAGCGGCCCCTGGAATGTGACTGCTGAGAGTCCCTGGCTCCGACCCTTCCACTGCCTACCTTGTGACCTTGCACACGTTTCCTTGCCTTTCTGCCCTGCTTTCCTGGTCTCTGAAATGGCCCCACGTTGGAGTGTGTGTGTGTTCTGTCCCTGCTCAGGGGCTGTGGGGAGGACTGCCTGTGTGCATGAGGTGTGCACAAGGTGGGCCTGTGTGCACTGTGTGTGCACAACACTTGTGTGTACATCATCTTTGTACAGCGTGTACTTGTGTGCATTGTACCTGGTGCAGAATGAATGCTCAGTAAGCCTTAGAGCGGGTGGCTTTATGATGACGATCTCATTCCCATCGTTTCCAGATGTAGAATCGGAGACTCAGAATTTTGAGATCTTGTCCAAGTCCAGAGAGCCCAACAGCGGTGGAAGTTAAGGCCAGGATCCCACTTGCCTGACTCACAGGCAGGGTCACTTCCCTCTTAGCATGTCAACAAGTGTCATGTGCTGGATGCTGCATGAAATTCATAAAAGGATCTGGTCACTGCTTGTCAGAATGCGAGATGCAAAGCAGATAATAACAATGTCAAGGCTTACAGACTTTTCCCCAGCAATTTAGAGATATATGTTTTGTATTTGCATTGCTTTGCATGTCATTTTATATGCATTTTCACATGCTGGTTATTTACCAAGTGGGATCTACAGGCTGAAGCTTCACATATATAAGATCAAATCATATTAATCAGGAGTTGAATGCAGCTGCTTCAAAACCTAATGGGCCCCCAGGCATGGTGTGCTCAGTGTGGATTTTAAGGGAAAGGATTGGGTCAATATTTGCTATTTTAGAAGATATGGGAAACCAGATGCCATTTGGTAAAAGCAGGTCACATCTTAATATGTAATGAAGCTTGATTTGCTGAACACAAGAGAAAATTAAGGAAAAGTGGAAGGCCAGAGGGAAACTGCCTATTATATAAAAATGCCAGAAATGGAAGCAGAAGTCTGCTTTGTGAAGCTGAACTAATAAGAAACACTAAGGGTCAGAAAGCAAAGGTGGAATTTCTGCTAAACAATGAGGTTTTAAAAGGAGCATATTCTTAAATATAAATGTGTGGCGTTTCAAAACCAGTAAATTCTCCCTAATTTGGACTTAGCAGAAAACAGGCCATTATGTCTTAGTAAAATCTTAGAAATATATATATTGTGAAAACAGTGATGTTGTTCCTTAGAGCACTGGGTCTCAAAGTGTGATCTGTGGACAAGCTACACCAGCGTCACCTGGGAACTTGTTAGAAATGCAGATTCTGAATCAGAACCTCTGCCAGTGGGGCCCACTAAACCTATGATTTAATATTTGGAGCCAGCTTTCACGCCTCTTTGTTTTTTCCCTTCTTTGATCTTAGCCTTCAGTTTCCCTCCTGTGGTCACTAGCTCACTGTGCTGCTTACTTTTCCATCAGACAGTGTCCTGGTAGAGGGTGGTACTCAGACACAGACCCATTCATTCCCTTGTCCCACAGTCTATGCTGATGGAAAATGCTAAAATCCCTTTAGGCTCTAACGTTCTACAGCTTGCGGTTTTCATGTTGCCCAGGATTGTACAATGGCACCCCACTCCAGTACTCTCGCCTGGAAAATCCCACGGATGGAGGAGCCTGGTGGGCTGCTCTCCATGGGGTCACTAAGAGTCGGACACGACTGAGCCACTTCACTTTCACTTTTCACTTTCACACATTGGAGAAGGAAATGGCACCCCACTCCAGTGTTCTTGCCTGGAGAATCCCAGGGACGGGGGAGTCTGGTGGGCTGGCGTCTATGGGGTCGCACAGAGTCGGACATGACTGAAGCGACTTAGCAGCAGCAGCAGCAGGATTGTACTGGTTTGGTTTCTGGTTTGGTTTTTCTGCCTTTAAAAATCTTTTGGCAGTCTTGTACCAAACAAACTGTGACTCCTCCTGAATATACAGTCAGCCAGAACCCTGAACCATTCTCTCCAGATGCTCCTGTGAAGTCACGTTTCTCCATCTGGTACAATGCAGTTAATTTCGTGGACCTGACTGTTACCCTTTGTATTTATCTCTGTTCAGTTTCATCTTACTAGACCCAAGTCTGCCCAGATCTGTTTGGGTCCTTCTGTCCTTTTTCTTGTGAACCTTTGAGCCCTCTGCTGATCTCTCTGCTGGTGTCCTGGCCCGAGGAAATAATAACAACAGGAGCATCTTTGTCACAGTTAATGAGGCTTAAAAACTTGGCATCTTCGTAGACCCTGGGGGGCCTAAAATCGGAAGAATGCTTCTCATCAGCCCCATTGGTGTTTGCATTTAAATTACTGCTGTTCGGAAGTGCCCCTGGCGTGGTTTCTCCACGTGAGGCATGTTTCCCAGATCCTTCCTGAGTGCCCCCCACGGTTCAGTCCCCCTAGTACATTTGGCAGCAGCTGGTCTCTGACAATTGCTTTTCCCTCCCTATTATGTTTATACCGTCAGCGTCTTGGTTTTTTGTGTAGGTGACCCAAGGTAAGTTTCAGCTTGTTAATGGTCAGATTAAGGTGAATTCAGAAATTTCCAACTCATGGGAAGCAAAAAAAAATGTGCCTTGTCACTTCTCTCTGCTTCAGGACCCTACCTATCCAGGCTCTAGAATTCAGATATTTTGTGGTCAAGTCTGTCTTTTGCTGGGAGATTAGGGTTTTTAAAATTTTTTTTTAATGTGAAAATTTGCTCATATATGATTCTTAAAGGAGTACATTTAAATAATATAATCACACACAAAAAAATGTTTTAAAAGTCAGAAAGCAAAGCAGAACAATTTTATGGCGAGAATGCTTTTGAGCCATGGTTGCTAGAGCGTGAAAAAATGCCTGGACTCCTGCACTCTCGCATTCATGGTCCTTCATGATCATTCATGATCTGTATCCAGTCCAGGTGGCTTGGATGGTAAAGAATCCACCTGCAGTGCAGGAGACTCGGGTCCCATCTCTGGTTGGAGAAGATCCCCTGGAGAAGGAAATGGCAACCCACTCCAGTATTCTTGCCTGGGAAATCCCATGGACAGAGGAGCCTGGCAGGCTAGAGTCCATAGGGTCACAAAGACTCGGACACCCCTAAGCGACTAGCACTTTCTGCAGTCCCACTCAAGCCCTCTCCCACCTCCGTCACGCTGTTTTGAAAGACCAGCTTTAAACCAAACTGCAAAAAATCCCAATAAAATCCAAGCCTGCTTTCCTCCTCCAGGATGCTACCAAACCTTTTTTGATGTGACATTCTAGCTTAGCATGGCAAGAAAAAAAAAAAAAGTGCTGGGTGATAAGGGAACTATTTGCAATCTCTAGGAAATCTCCATGATATCCAGTACTTCTGCCTCTTTGATTGCTTTTCCTTCTTCCTGCCCCCCTTGTTGTTTTCCCAGTGTAGTTCAGGGGAAAATAGATGAGGCTGTCGCTTTGAAGCAAGGCTTCCTGGCTGTGCTCAGACTCAGGTCTGTCAGCCGGTCTGCTCTTGGATGAAGGTTCTGCAGAACCTTGGAAGCCCTGGTTTTCAATCCTGTTTCTGTAGACCTTGGTATTTCTCCTACCAGGACAGCCTATGGCAGAACTCGTTCGGATGGCAGCAGAGGGCAAGCCCAGGATCAGCAAGGACAAGGCGTAGCACAGCCCCTGCGTGCCCTTTCTCGTCCTCCTCCTTCTCTGCATCACTGCAGCGTGGCTGGAATACTTGCACCGTGGCATCCTTGCCCCACGCCCCCACGTTCCTTCTGGGGCAGCAAGGAGGGCTCCCTCTGCCAGCCGTCGTCTTCCCCAGGTTCTCCCTTCCTTCAGCCCTTCCAGCCACAGCCTGCCTTACTCCCAGGCAGAAGCAGAGAGATGTCAGAGCTGATGGGTTGGGGGAGAGAGGCGGAGTGACATACAAGGTAGGCACAAAGGAAGTCGCAAAGGCTGGATCGTGGAAAAATACTGCCAGAGTGATGTGGAGATTGTGGAACTGGAGGAAGGGATGTGGAACCAGAGGGGAGATGCGAAGGCAAAGCGAAAATGTGAAAGTCACTCCGTCGTGTCGACTCTGTGACCCCATGGACTGTATGTAGCCCACCAGATTCCTCTGTCCATGGAATTCTCCAGGCAAGAATACTAGAGTGGGTAGCCATTCATTTCTCCTGGGGATCTTCCCAACCCAGGGCTCAAACCTGGGTCTGCCACACCGCAGGCAGATTCTTGACTGTCTGAGCCACCAGAGAAGCCTTAACATAAGATGAACACCACAGCAAAAGAATCTCTAAAGAAAAGAAACTTTTCTAAATGCTAGCTAGTGACTTGCCTCTTCTGGGAGTTAATCTCTAAACAACAAAATTTAAATGTAACAAAACCACTGGGATTCCTCAAACTGTGTTGCCAAGTCTCTCAGAACCTCACTAGTTCTTTCTCTGTGTATTTATTCCACCAGACAGCATCCTCTCTAGTTGTATCTCTCCAAGCTCTAACACCATGCCTGCCTGGGATGTAGTAGACAGTAAATTTTTGCTGGGTGGATGGGCAGCCAGTGAAGGGGGATAGAAATAGGATATATAAAAATAAAGACGCGTAAAATATGAACACAAGTGAAAGCAAAGCCATGAACTCGTATTTGTTCACTCATGTCCACAGCAGCAGCATTCACGGCTGCCAAAGGGTAGAAGCAATGCAAGTGTCCATAAACAGACACTTGCCACAAATGGAAAAACAAAGTGTGCTTTTGTACATCCAAGGAAATACTATGCAGCCTTAAAAGGAAGGAAAGTTTCACCTGCCCTGTAACGTGAGTGAAGCTTGAAGACTTGGTGTTAAGTGAGGTAAACCAGCTATGAAGTGACCTATTGCATGATTCCTCGCAAACAAGGTCCTTGGAGGCGTCGGATTCATAGGAAGATGAGCTAGAATGGCGGTCGCCGGGGGCCACGGGGAGGGGAGTGTTTAGTGTTTGATGGACACAGAGTTTCCCTTGGGGAGGATGGTAAGTCTTGCAGATGAACACCGGTGATGGCGGTACAGCAGTGTGAATGTGTTTAATGCCACTGAGCCACAGCAAGCAGCTGACGAAGAAGTCATCTCAAAAATATGCAAGCAGCTCATGCAGCTCAATGCCAGAAACATAAGCGACCCAGGCAAAAAAGGGGCCAAAGAACTAAACAAATGTTTCTCCAGAAGACATTCAGATAGCTAACAAACACATGAAAAGATGCTCAACATCACTCATTATCGGAGAAATGCAAATCAATACCACAGTGAGGTACCATCTCACACCAGTCAGGATGGCTGTGACCCAAAAGTTTACAAGCAATAAATGCTGGAGAGGGTGTGGAGAAAAGGGAACCCTCTTACACTGTTGGTGGGAATGCAAACTAGTACAGCCACTATGGAGAACAGTGTGGAGATTCCTTAAAAAACTGCAAATAGAACTGCCTTATAACCCAGCAATCCCACTGCTGGGTATACACACCAAGGAAACCAGAATTGAAAGAGACACGTGCACCCCAATGTTCATCGCAGCACTGTTTATAATAGCCAGGACGTGGAAGCAACCTAGATGTCCATCAGCAAATGAATGGACAGAAAAGCTGTGGTACATATACACGATGGAGTATTACTCAGCCATTAAAAAGAAGACATTTGAATCCATACTAATGAGGTGGATGAAACTGGAGCCTATTATACAGAGTGAAGTAAGCCAGAAAGAATGTGAAATTTAGAAAGATGGTAACGACAAATCTTATATGTGAGACAGCAAAAGAGACACAGATGTATAGAACAGATTTTTTTGGATCCTGTGAGAGAAGGTGAGGGTGGGATGATTTACGAGAATAGCATTGAAACATGTATATTATCATATGTGAAATGATCGCCAGTCCAGGTTCGATGCATGCAACAGGGTGCTCAGGGCTGGTG
The DNA here is from genome assembly GCA_006410615.1 of Neotragus moschatus. Lineage (NCBI taxonomy): Eukaryota > Metazoa > Chordata > Mammalia > Artiodactyla > Bovidae > Neotragus > Neotragus moschatus. Next base: position 21,503 of record SJYA01003757.1, on the reverse strand, counting down.
CACTGGGACAACGCTGAGGGGATGGGGAGGGAGGTGGGAGGGGGAGTTCAGGATAAGGAACACATATCCACCCGTGGCGGATTCATGTCAATGTATGGCATAAACCACCACAATATTGTAAAGTAATTAGCTTCCAATTAATTAATTTTTTTTAAAAACAGAAAGAAACATGTGGATAGAGAACAGACTTATGGACACGGGGAGAGGGGAGGGAGAGGGTGAGATGTGTGGAGAGAGTGACATGGAAACTCACATTACCGTAGGTAAAACAGACGTGGGGAGGGAGGTGGGAAGGAGGCTCGGGGGGGAGGAGGCATATGTATACCTATGGCTGATTGATGTTGAGGTTTGACAGAAAACAGCAAAATTCTGTAGAACAATTATCCTTCAACTAAAAAAAAAATTTTTTTTTAAGGAAAAAAAATGGTTGAAATTTTAACCATGAATCCATCCATGTCCATCTACTTCTCCAGCCAGCCAGCCACCCATCTTTCCATCTATCCAGCTGCTCACCCACCCATGACCTCGCCAACATTTATGAGACAGCTTTGCTAGGACAGGCTAAGGAACAAGACTTTGTAACACTACTGATTTTTTTAAATGGTTTTCTCAAGTGGCACCCATTGGCTTTTCCTGCCAAAATATACCCAGTGCATGAGCTGAGTTAGTCGTCACTGTATTCATGGGAGTGAGCTTCTCTAACCCTCTTTCACAGATGAGGGGGCAGAGTTCTAACGAGATTAGTGACCTCTTATCAGTGCAGTTTAAGACTTCAGTTCAGAAGCGTTGGCTTCAAATTCCAAACCTTAATGCTATACCCAAGTAAAGCAGGAGGGTGAGATGCAGGCAGCTGAGGATATGACAGGGAGGGGAGGAGGGGGAGCGTGCAAGGGGAGGAGGGGGAGCGTGCAAGAGGAGGAGGGAAGAAGCGGGACACACTTCACCCTCCCTGGTGCTGAGACTGTTTCTTGACATACAACAAGCTTGTTGCAAAACATGCTCTCACTAAGGCAGCCAACCTGCAAGGTGACCTTCAGAGATCCAAGAAGGGGTATGCTGTAAGCTGAAGAGAGCTTACCTGAGTGCTCAGTTTCTGCCAGTATCAGAGTTAAACTGGTAACTCTGAGAATTTGCTTTTCTTCAGAGGTTTATCTAAAGCCACCATTTGCCTCTAAATCCAAACAGGTGAGAATTTCAGCCTCATGTGAGACACATTTCTGCTTGCCTGTATATAGGATTATACTATTGTTCAAGTGGACACTTTAACCTAGTTTTAGTTTAAGCTTGATTCGTGTGTGTGTGAAGCATTACCATTTTCGTATGTTCTTTCAAAGTTGCACCTTTGCAAACTTGCTTACACGTATAAAGGCGTATTTTTCTAACATGATAAAACTGTAGAGTGGGTGGTTGCTGCTGGTTGCGTGGTTTGAGGATTTGGGGGCCGCGGTTGCTAGTATTCTCTTGGCCTATTCGTGGTCCCAAGGTGGTTGCTGCCACACGAGCCATCACATCAGAATTCCAAGCAGAAAAGTGGGTGAACAGGGAGAGAGAGCCACACTGTCATGCCATCTGCCCTGAGTCCGGTTCATCTGAGAGCTTTCCCAGATACCCCACACTGTATTTCATTGACTGCTCCTCTACAGTGGAGGCTGGGGGAAAAGTCTTTTAGAGGGGTATGGCTCTGCTGTCAACAATATAGAGATTCTCTTAGTAAAGGGAGGGTGGATGTTGGGAGGCAATTGCCATCTTTGCCAGAGCCATACCTATTAATACAATCCTTCCTTACCAGATCTGTTTCTGAATTTCATCCCACTGAACTCTGTCTATTCCAGCCACACTGTTTCAGTGATTGTAATATTATAATCTACTTGGAAACCTGAAGAGTCTGATTTCTACTTTTGCATTCTATTGAGTCGGCATAGAAGTTTGCTGAGATACTTAGTTTTTAACTAAATAATCTTAAAAATTTTTATTATATTAGCCAAAAATAAAACCTCCATGTTGAGACCTGTTATCTTAATTAAAACCATTACTAAAGAATATAACCAAAGAGAAACATTCACAGATATAAAGAAGAGACGGTGGGTTACCAGTAGAAAGAGGAGAGGGAGAGGGGCCAGATATGGGTAGAGGCTGAAGAGGTACAAGCTACTATGTATAAAATAAATAAGCTACACGGGTATATTGTACAACACAGGGAATATAGCCAATATTTTATAATAAGTATAAATAGACTATAACCTTTAAAAATTGTGAATCACTGTTTTGTACACCTGAAACTTAACATTATAAATCAGCTATACCTCAGTAAAAATAAAAATAGTAACAAGAACCATTGCTACAATGCCTCCTTTAGGAGATGCCAGCTGGAGAATTTTCTGAAGTCGTTTCTAGATTTGACTTTGGGTAAGACCTTTTACACAAAAACCTCTGCTTTTGAAATAACTGTTTTGGCAGGATTTTCCCTAGCCCTGCCGATTTTATTGGTTCCATCCCTTTACGTTCCTGGATCTTAACTTTATTGTGTCTCTGTGCACACAAGTTCTCAGGACAATACAGATCTTGACTCGGTCATGACAGCCTGACAGTGTTGCCAGCCTAGAATTTTTTAGTGGAAGTGCAGAAGCACACTGAATCTCTGGCTCGGCTCCCCACCACATTGGCGGAACACAGAAGACAAAGGAGCCTTTCTGATGATTTAAGCCTGTGTGTGTCTAATCCACAGGAGAGTGTGACCTGGCCTGAGCCATATCTGCTCCCCATAACCTTGATCCACGTCTGCGGGTCTCTGTGCTGCCTCCGTGATGTGGTTATGAGCACTGGAGATCCTACTTCGAATGCACACGTGGAAATCAGGGTTATTGTACCTCTTCAGTTGCTGCATAACCTTTCAGGAGTTAATTTTGACCAGTGTGAAACAGAGCGTTAGCCAGATAGTACCAAATAAGTGCCTCCAGACATTTCTGGCGTGGGATGGACCCCAGGTACACGCTGGACAGAGAAAGTTCTTTTTTCTTTCTAGCACACTAAGCATGCATTTGTTTGTTCATTTGTTTAAAGGAGTTAAATGTTTTCCAGTTAAGGCTTTCCTCTTTATAGAAAAAGAAGCCAAAATAAAGCCACATTTTTAAGTTAGAACATAAAGTGTAAACCATGTATTGGTTTGTATTGGGCCAGTATGGAAGGCAGAGATGAGAGGAACTAGAGAAAGGAATGTAACTTTGCTGTTTATAAACTTGGGAGATAAAGATTAAGTATATAAATAAACATCTTGTTTGTAACCTTTTATATCTACAAAGAAGGAAATATTTGATTTAAGCTGTTGCCATCAGAGCTAAAATATGAGAACATAGGTATTTTTGAACCAACCCTCAACCTGGTCCCCAGCCCCAATCCTTTTTTTTTCTTCTTTCTTTCTTCCTATGGAAAAACCCAATGTTTTACAACATAATGAGGGGAATAAATGGTTACAAAATAAAAACTTCACCCAGTAGGATCATTTCTGGTCCTTTCAACTTCCTACTGCTACTGCTAAGTTGCTTCAGTAGTGTCCGACTCCATGCAACCCCATAGACGGCAGCCCATCAGGCTCCTCTGTCCCTGGGATTCTCCAGGCAAGAACACTGGAGTGGGTTGCCATATCCTTCTCCAATGCATGAAAGTGAAAAGTGAAACTGAAGTCGCTCAGTCGTGTCCAACTCTTAGCGACCCCATGGACTGCAGCAAAGACTTCTTAAGTCAGATAGCTTTGCCCAGCAGGATACACAAGCAGGTTTTGAGGTTTGCCCTGTGGAGCAGATGAAACAAAGGCCAGAATCCTTGGCTGTTTCCTAATTGGTGTGACTATAAAAAGCTGGCTGAGTTCGGCACTTTTTTGCTCCATTGCTGCAAGCCCAGATTTCTGATGACCTTGAGGGTCGGACGTGAGGTAAATACATCCTGATTCGGGTTGCTTGTTTCCCATGTGACCTTAAATGACCCTATAAATCTCTCTCAAGCTTGAGAGGAGCCAGCCAAGTTGCTATTTGGAAGAATTGTAATGTAAAGAGGTGTTTGATAGGCTGAGATTCCCATCCAGCATTTTTATTCAGACCTCTGTTCTCATATCTTGTGGGTTAAGTAAACCTTTGTTTAAGAAAAGTTGTGAGCATAGTCCTTGTACTTGTCAACAGAAGCCTGCTGCCTGTAGAGGAAACTCTCAGTTGTGACGTTTCTCAGGGACCATAACCAGATCCCCTTTGGATGAAGAGCATCTTGTTGCTCCAGTGAGACGGTTTTAACTGAACGGACAATCCGAGCCACTGAGCCGGGGAGGCCCTGTTCAAGGGTGTGTTTTGTGTACTCACATTGCTGCAGCTGTCTCAAGACTGCTTTGCTAGTGGTTCCTGGAGATGGCTTTGCTTGCCAGGGATCCTAGATGGAGTCACTGCAATTTTGGACTATCTGGAGAATCACCGTAAAGATAATGAAGTCAGGGAAAGTTTATAGCTACTGCAAGGCATGGAGTTACAGGAATAGTTCAGCTGGTTGTAACCACACAGAAGCAGTTCTAGTCACTCTCCTTGGGTGTCTTTTAAAGGAATTCTTTGGCTCTTGATCTTTCAAAAGATATAGAGCAGATGTAGGGAAAAAATTCTAAATTAAAAAATTTTAAATTTAACTAGAGTAAATTTTTCTGCCTTTCAAAATCCAAGATAGGTGTATATCTTCAAGAACAATATGCATCAGGCATTAACAAGAAAAGAATGTTTTCAGGAAGTGAAAAACAAAATTGAATATCAGAATGAAGAGAATAATGAATGTACTATTTTATAAAACTGGGAAAGAGTTAATATGTTGATTTCCCAAGAAATCATCCATCTTGTAAAGGTCCTAGTACCTGACTTCTGCATACCACAGTTCTCTTTGCATAGTTATTTCACATGCAGGGTGGTATAAGACATTCATAACAGCACTGTTGGGGTGCAAAACCATTATCCTGCTCAACACTTGGGAAATAAAAACTTACCCAAGGTTAGATGAGGGCTTTCCAGGTGGCACTGCCTGCCAATGCAAGCGACGCAAGAGATGTAGGTTCGATCCCTGGGTGGGGAAGAGGCCTTGGAGAAGGAAATGGCAACCCACTCCAGCATTCTTGCCTGGAAAATTCCATGGACGGAAGAGCCTGGTGGGCTACAATCTCAAAGAGTCAGACACAACTGAGCATGCGTGCGTGTGCAGATAAGATGAAATGACTTAACCAGGGTCACTTGAGGCATTTTGGTGGCAGAGCCCACATGGAACATGCGTCTTCTGACTTTGTCCTGCTGAGCAGCACTCTGGGCCAGGTAGGTGTGTACTTGGGGCAGGCGGTAGAGTATAAATAAGGCTTGTCCCAGAGACAGACGTAAATAAGTTAACTGCTGCTGTGATGAGGGTGGGATTCCCTGGTGGCTCAGAGGGCAAAGAGTCTGCCTTCAACGCTGGATGAGTGTTGAGAAGCAAACAGGAGTACGACATTCAGGAAAGAGATTCGAGAAGGGTGATTAGAGAGGATCAGAGGGAAGAATATAAAACTTGAGGGATATGGAAGGGCTGGTCAGGCCAGGATTCAAGAAAAATGATCCAAACATGCGAACAGCAAGTGCAGAGGTCCCGAGGTGGTGTTCTAGGTATTTGTAGAAAGGTTGAAATTGCTTAGAGCTTAATAAGTTATTTTAAAAAAAGACTGAATAAAATGAAGTTAGTTGGAGAGGAGGGCAGGGGCAGGAACTGGCTAGGCCTTCTGGCCATGGAAAGGACTTCTGATTTTAGTTTTGTGTGCTGCTGAAGCTAAGTCATTTCAGTAGTGTCCGACTCTGTGTGACCCCAGAGATGGCAGCCCACCAGGCTCCCCCGTCCCTGGAATCTCCAGGCAAGAACACTGGAGTGGGTTGCCATTTCCTTCTCCAATGCATGAAAGTGAAAAGTGAAAGAGAAGTCGCTCGGTCATGTCTGACTCTTCACGACCCCATGGACCCCAGCCTACAAGGCTCCTCTGTCCGTGGGATTTTCTAGGCAAGAGTACTGGAGTGGGGTGCCATCGCCTTCTCCTAGTTTTATGTGCAGTGAAACCCAAATGAAGGTGGTGTAGTTGTGGGAAGTGGGGCCAGGCCAGGTGTGTGATCTGACTGATGGTTTCAAAAGATACCTTTGTCTACACTCCAGAGAGGGGGTTAGAGGGAAACAAGGCAGGCGAGTAAGGAGGTTACTTCATATACAAGCAAAAGATGGTGCTGGCCTGGATTAGGGTGGCTCCTGTCGCGTGGAAAGGGATAGGTGGATTCCCCCATGTTTTAGTTGTAGAACCAACAGGGTTCTACTGCCAGGAGATAGAATGGCAGGCTTGCTTTACAGTCACTAATGTAGACTCTGAAATCAGCCACCGTTGAAAATCCTGGCTCTTCCACATCCTAGCTCTTTATCCTCTGAAGCTCAGTTCCCTAATCTGAAATGTGGAGACGGTAGATAATACCTCCCCCACAGGTTTATTGGCTGGAATTCCTAAGATACTGTAAATGGTACTGGCTCTCAGCATGGACCATTAGACAGATGGGCCTGTGTGCGCCGACGCTGGCAGAACAGCCTCAGCTAAGGGGGCGGGGGAGCCAGATGGACCCAGTGCCTTCTGAGGGACCTGGCGGGGCATGGGGGGTAGGGGGCAGCAGACGGCCCCCTCTGCCCAGTCCCTTGAAGAGAAGCAGCTGGAAATACAAAGGCACATGTAGTGGGCGAAGGTGAGGAGTGAGGCAGCATCTATTGATATCCAGGCCTCTGCTTCCTCACTTAGAGAAGGAGGAGTTTGGATGCAAATTGCCACTGAAGTCCCTGGCAGCTTTAGCTTTTGCTTCTAAGCTTCTTCAGGAATTATGGGATAATTAAATCAGCTTTTGTGGGAAAGTCTCCACAAAATGTTTCAGTATTTCTTCCTGTAGAAAAGTATGCTGACCTCAGTTAGAAATCCTTTGTTTTCTAACAGTTCACAGACCCAGTTTAGAATAGGACTCAGTTCAGTTCCATTCAGTCACTCAGTCGTGTCCAACACTTTGCGATCCCATGAATCGCAGCATGCCAGGCCTCCCTGTCCATCACCAACTCCCGGAGTTCACTCAGACTCACGTCCATCGAGTCGGTGATGCCATCCAACTATCTCATCCTCTGTCATCCCCTTTTCCTCCTGCCCCCAATCTCTCCCAGCATCAGAGTCTTTTCCAATGAGTCAACTCTTCCCATGAGGTGTCGAAAGTACTGGAGTTTCAGCTCAGCATCATTTCCTCCAAAGAAATCTCAGGGCTGATCTCCTTGATAATGGACTGATTGGATCTCCTTGCAGTCCAAGGGACTCTCAAGAGTCTTCTCCAACACCACAGTTCAAATGCATCAATTCTTCGGTGCTCAGCTTTCTTCACAGTCCAACTCTCACATCCATAGATGACCACAGGAAAAACCATAGCCTTGACTAGACAGACCTTTGTTGGCAGAGTAATGTCTCTGCTTTTGAATATGCTGTCTAGGTTGGTCATAACCTTCCTTCCAAGGAGTAAGCATCTTTTAACTTCACGGCTGTAATCACCATCTGCAGTGATTCTGGAGCCCCCCAAAATAAAGTCGGATACTGTTTCCACTGTTTCCCCCATCTATTTGCCATGAAGTGATGGGACCAGATGCCATGATCTTCGTTTTCTGAATGTTGAACTTTAAGCCAACTTTGCACTCTCCTCTTTCACTTTCATCAAGAGGCTCTTTAGTTCTTCTTCCCTTTCTGCTATAAGAGTGGTGTCATCTGCATATCTGAGGTTATTGATATTTCTCCCAGCAACCTTGACTCCAGCTTGTGCTTCTTCCAGCCCAGCGTTTCTCATGATGTACTCTGCATATAAGTTAANTATCTGAGGTTATTGATATTTCTCCCAGCAACCTTGACTCCAGCTTGTGCTTCTTCCAGCCCAGCGTTTCTCATGATGTACTCTGCATATAAGTTAAATAAGCAGGATGACAGTATACAGCCTTGATGTACTCATTTTCCTATTGGGAACCAGTCTGTTGTTCCATGTCTAGTTCTAACTGTTGCTTCCTGACCTGCATACAGATTTCTCAAGAGGCAGGTCAGGTGGTCTGGTATGCTCATCTCTTTCAGAATTTTCCACAGTTTATTGTGATCCACACAGTCAAAGGCTTTGGCGTAGTTAATAAAGCAGAAATAGATGTTTTTCTGGAACTCTCTTGCTTTTTCCATGATCCAACAGATGTTGGCAATTTGATCTCTGGTTCCTCTGCCTCTTCTAAAACCAGCTTGAACATCTGGTATTTTACGGTTCACATATTGCTGAAGCCTGGCTTGGAGAATTTTGAGCATTACTTTCCTAGCGTGTGAGATGAGTGCATTTGTGCAGTAGTTTGAGCATTCTCTGACCTTGCCTTTCTTTGGAATAGGAATGAAAACTGACCTTTTCCAGTCCCGTGACCACTGCTGAGTTTTCCAAATTTGCTGGCATATTGAGTGCAGCACTTTCACAGCATCATCTTTCAGGATTTGAAACAGCTCAACTGGAATTCCATCACCTCCACTAGCTTTGTTCCTAGTGATGCTTTCTAAGGCCCACTTGACTTCACATTCCAGGATGTCTGGCTCTAGGTGAGTGATCACACCATCGTGATTATCTTGGTTGTGAAGATCATTTTTGTACAGTTCTTCTGTGGATTCCTGCCACCTCTTCTTAATATCTTCTGCTTCTGTTAGGTCCATACCATTTTTGTCCTTTATTGAGCCCATCTTTGCATGAAATGTTCCCCTGGTGTGTCTAATTTTCTTGAAGAGATCTCTAGTCTTTCCCATTCTGTTGTTTTCCTCTATTTCTTTGCATTGATTGCTGAGGAGGGCTATCTTCTCTCTCCTTGCTATTCTCTGGAACTCTGCATTCAGATGCTTATGTCTTTCCTTTTCTCCTTTGCTTTTGCATCTCTTTACCTGCTGGCAGCCTGGTAATTACTTGCCTCTTGCAATCATCCTTTTGACTGCAAGGAGATCAAACCAGCCAATCCTAAAGGAAATCAGTCCTGAATATTCATTGGAAGGACTGAAGCTGAAACTCCAATACTTTGGCCCCCTGATGCGAAGAACTGACTCATTGGAAAGACCTTGATGCTGGGAAGGATTAAGGCAGGAGGAGAAGGGGATGACAGAGGATGAGATGGTTGGATGGCATCACTGATGGACATGAGTTTGAGCAAGCTCTGGGAGTTGGTGACGAACAGGTAAGCCTGGCGTGCTGCAGTCCATGGGGTCACAAAGAGACATGACTGAGCGACTGGACTGAACTGAACTGACTGCGATCATCCCTCTAGAACAATGAAGATGTAAGGTCATCAGAGCAAAAAACGGGCCTTCTTGCTCCTTTGCTGACTTCAGGTTCTCTGGGGGCACTGAAGAAATGCATCTAGGTTGTGCCATCCCTCCACTCCATAACTTTCCTTGGATTTGATGATGACCATGTCATCAAGGAGAGAATGAATGGCTTTGTTGAAATCAAGGCTCTGCAGTAGAAGGACAGGATTTTTTAGTGAGCTAATCTTTATATTAGTAAGTAATTCCTCTCTGTAAGAAAGAAACACAATTCTGACATTTCTATATCAATACACTCTTCAAATCTTATTTTTTACACTGACATGTAGTGATTCAAACTTTAAAAATTTATATGAGGCCTTCCCAAGTGGCACTAGTGGTAAAGAACCCACCTGCCAGTGCAAGAGACGCAGGAGATAAAAGTTTGACCCCTGGGTCAGGAAGATGCCCTGGAGGAGGAGATGACAACTTGCTCTGGTATCCTTGCCTGGAAGATTCCATGGTCAGAGAGCCTGTGGGCTTCAGTCCATGGGGTCACAGAGAGTCAGACACTACTGAGTGACTGAGCATACACACACACACACACACACACACACACAGAGGGTATATTCACTATGTAGACAGAAATTGCACCCAGAAAATTTTCTGAAATAATTAGGGATTCTCAGAGAACCTAGTTTTTAACACTGGTCACTACAAGAACAAGTGAATCAGTGAATAGTCAGTGACAGGACACAAGAGTAACTGATGGCAGAATTTCTTAGGGTGAGCTCACTTTCTTCTTCTTTCTTAGATTGCATTGGCTGAACCATGGACTAATCTCTTCATCAGCATGTGGACTGACTCCAGCCCCTGGCTGCAGGAACAGAACTTGTTCATCAGCCAGCATTCCTCCAGGCGAATTCTCCATTTAAACAAGCCCTTAAACTACTGGGTGGAAGGTCTCCGGACCTCAGACATGGTTCGATGTTCACTTCTGTTCCAACTTTAAGACGGTTAGATAAGACATAGTAATGAGAAATTTTAACTGAGAACTAAAACTGTTGTGAAAATATTTTTAATTTATGTTCCCAAAACCCGCATTGCCTCCAGGGTTTGTCCCTGCAACAAAACTGTCTTGGGTTCAAGTTCCAGCTGAAGCATTTTCTGGCTCTTTATGTCGTTGTTCAGTCGCTAAGTTGTGTCTCTTTGAAACCCCATGGACTGCAGCACGCCAGGCCTCTCTGTCCATCACCAACTCCCTGAGTTCACCCAAACTCATGTCCATTGAGTCGGTGATGCCATCCAACCATCTTGTCCTCTGCCACCCCCTTCTCCTCCACCTTCACTCTTTTCCAGCATCAGGGTCTTTTCCAATGAGTTGGCCCTTCACCTCAGGTGGCCAAAGTATTGGAGCTTCAGCTTCAGCATTAGTCCTTCCAAAGAATATTCAGGACTGATTTCCTTTAGGATGGACTGGTTTGATCTCCTTGCAGTCCAAGGGACTCTCGAGAGTCTTCCCTAACACCATGGTTCAAAAGCATCAATTCTTCAGTACTAGCTCTTTATAACCTTGGGCAATTTCTTAATCTCCATGTGCCTCTGTTTCCTGTCGTGTTAGAGGGATAGAGGTAGCATCTACCTGGTTGATCCGTGGAGGAAACAGCTGCTACGTGTGGAGTGCCTAGAACCATGTAACAGCTCTTTCCTGGGTGGTTCTACACTAATAATCATGGTATTGTTAAATTAATAAAGAGCATTACATGAAAGCATTCAGGAATTGATTCTAAAATATTGAATTTATGTCAACACTTTGGGGTAAAATGGGAGACAGATTGAAAAATAGCCCAATAAGCCATAGATCTGGGCAGGATCTTTAAAGAAGTCCGTGAGTAGTGGTAGTTACAGGAGGAGGAAGGAGGTTGGGGGGCTGAGGAGGAGACGATGAGGCTGAGGGGGAAGCCACGCCAGCGTTAACCAGGGAGCCAGGATCTGGACTGTGCCAAAGCTCCGTGCATTACCTCATTTGGCCTCCAAATCCCTTTAGGTAGTTACTGTTATTTACATCCTTCTACTGGTGGGGCAGAGGGGAGGCGGGTAAGGGGCTCACCCAGGGGCCCACACGGGGCCTGCCACAAGCTGAAGCCTGGCTGTACGGCCAGGACCACATGTGGCTGCCTCTTCTCCCGCTCAGCCTGGAGCAGGAAGGTAACTCTCAGCCGCTCTTTTCTTCCTTCTGCCTTTCCACCTCCTCATGTGGTTAGAAAAGTGCAGGTCATTTCCTTCACATCCTCTGCCTATAATTACCTAGTGGATTCTTTTCTTAAAAAAAAAAAAAATCAGTGTACATCCTGTGTAATACACTAGGGAAAAAACCAAGATTCGATCTTCCCAGGCAAGCTGGGCGCTGGGAAGGAAAATACATGGGATGTGTTCCGAGGGCGCCTGTGGGGACTCCTTTCACCCAGGCTCCTGAACCCTCACAGCCCAGGGAGCAGAGAGCCTTTCCGGTCCCCAGTTTGAGACTCAAGAGGGTCACTTGTTCAGTCTTAAAGCTACTGCCGCTCCGGGGACTCCAGCCTGGGTCTGGAAGCCCTGAGCCCTCCCGTCTGCTTTCTCTCCCCCTCCCACCCCCTCCCTGTGCGCTCCTGGGAAGGTGTGAGGGTGTGCAGGGAGGGAGCAGGCAGGGGAGGGAGGTGGGGGGCAGAGGCCAGCTGGCCTGCAACATGGACGGTGGGCCCCGCATTCTCGGTGCCCAAGCTAGACCACATTCACTATTTTCCTTCCCTGGTTATTTCCTGTTTCCCTTCCTGCCCCTATGAGGAGGCAGGTACTGCAGTGAGAGCCCTGGGCTTTAAATTGCCGATGAAGGAGAGGTCATTGAAGAGCTGCTAATGGCTATGAGCATTTAACCCTGAAGGCAATTATGACCACTTAGCTGGGGTGTGCTTTGGTGTGCCTGCTGTTTCCTCTAAGACTGTGAACGATGCCTGGGAGGGCAGGAGGAAAGAAGATGGTTTGGGAAGAATGCTTTATTCCTCATCCCTGTTGGGGTTTTATTGAATTATCCAGATAGAAGTCATTTGATGCAGCGGTCAACCTTTGTTGCCATTTCCTCTGCGTCATCACGAGGCGCTTGCACCCGTGTGGTGATAACTCCCCAGCACGTCAGCTTCCTCGCCTGCCTGGCTGGGTAGGAAGGAAATACCCCTTCTCCCAGGAGCGGGGAATTATCTGTAATGTAATTATGAGACTACTTCAAGGAAGAGACACGCCTACCTGCTCTCTGCCCATGAGCCATTCAGAGGGAAAGAGCAGATGGGGTGCTTGTCGAGGGGGCATGGCTGTGCTGGTTTCCAGGACAGTCCGAGCTGAGCCACGAGGCCGTGGCTGCCCAGGGGAGGGTCGCAGGGCACCTGGGGCAGGAGAGGTGGCAGCCCACTGAGAGAAGTCCTATAGGAGCGTTCTGGGCCCTGGGTCTGAGCTTCGCCAACCAGGAAGGAGAGTTAATTCTAAAGGAAGACAGGGAAGGAATCGAGGCGGCCCAGAAGCTTGCTTTCTGACTCCTCACATGCCAGGCATTTTTAAGGAGAACTTACCTGTCTCCAGGGTAGCCTTTAACATCAGGGAAACAAGCAACCTTCCAGTTCTGTCCTGTCCTAAGTCCTCGTGAAGCATCTTCACCTGCTCACTATGGCCAAAAATGCCTTTGAAAGCACTCCCTTTCCCAAGTTAGAAGGAACAAGGGGTGGAGGTACAAGCCTTTGAATCAGAAAGAGCTTTTATCAAATCTTGAAAGGGGCTTTCAGCCTCTTCCTAGCTCTGGGGAGAGTCAGCAGGTTATCCCCCCCGGCCACTGAAGCCTTTGCTTTTAATAAGTGTGAGGATGATGGTCAGCAAAGATGTCGTCTGGGCCTGGTAACTGGGAAGGAGAAGAGAGGATGAATTTGAGGGGTATTTGTGAGATGACCATATGGGTGTACAGGAAATGGAAGAGTTAAGTGGCTCTTGCGTTTCAAGCTTGAATCATTGAGTGGATAAATTGAGACGGAAAACACAAGAGAGGTGAAGATGTCATGTTCACTTACAGACTCATTGAAGTGGAGTGCCCAAGGGTTGTCTAAGTGGGGATGTCTATCAAGCAATTGGGTGTTCATGTCAGAAGCTTGGGCAAGAGGTGGAGGTTGAAGTTAAAGACGCTGGAAGGTGAAATCCTGAAAGCAAGGAAAGTGTTCATGAGAAGAGCAGTAAGCTGAGAATAGGACCCTGGGGAAACCAGAGGAGAGTCTGAGGTGTGGCAGGAGAATACAGACTCTGCAGGGCACTTCACGGTTGCTAAATAAGGTGTCATTCTTTAAAGGGAGTAATTCAAGTGAAGGTGGATCAGAGTATGTCATTCCTACAGGAGCTTTTTCAATTAATCTATATAAAAGAAATCTACAAAAGTAAATCAGGTTCAGATGTCTTGCTATTTCTTTCTAAGGAAATTGAGTTCAGTGATTATGTCCTTATTTAAGATTTATTGAGATGTATAAGGAAATTCTGTGTGGGCTTCTCAGGCCTCCCCCGGTCTCAGTTTTTGAACCTGCTGGAAGCGCTGCTAGGAGCTCGGCCAGCCTTGCTGTCCTCAAGCCTCAGGGTAATACTTTGTGGATTTGCCTATTTCCTGCTGTTCCCCAAATAAGTACATGTAATGCCTGTCCACTCGGTAGCCCATTTTTATCTGATAAAGTAATACAATAATTTTTTAAACATGTTCACCTATTTGGGTACAGTAGTATAATCATTTTTAACATTCAGATAGTCCAAAAGACTATCTGGTGAAAAATAAATCCCCTCTTCCCCAGGCCCTAGATTCTTAGTCCTTATGAAAATATTGGCCTTCAGCTGCCTGTTTTTGTCAATAAAGTTTTATTGGCACACAGTCATTTACACACAGTCACGTCCAGTCAGTTTACCCACTATCCGTGGCTGCTGTGACAGAGAAAGGGAAAGCTTACTGACGTGCGCTCTTTGCGTGTACGCTGCTGGGTGTATATAGTCTTTTTTGGACGCACATGTAAGCTCATTCTACACTGTTTTCTGCGTGGTCCTAGTTCGATTTCACAGTCTGTGGTGTGGACTGTCCCACAGAGGCACGCGCACATTCGTCTCAGGTTGGGTGTAATTAATCACTGCCCTGTAGGACGTCTTAGTGGTTTTCAGTTTTTAGCCTGACCTGCAGGGAACCTTCACACACACGAACTCTTCTGGATGAGTACATAAAACTTACAAATACAGTCAAACTGGCCCCCTACCACACACTCTCAATGAGTCAGATTCTTTTCATTTTAAGGGCTAAATTCCTAATCCCTGCGAGGAAACGAGAGCTAACAAAATAAGGGAAATGTGCACGTTTACCACATTTGTGTAATCTGAATAAAATTTTACAATGTCTAATGTTTACTACAGCCTCCTTTAGGGTCTGCCCACTGCTCTTATTTCTAGAGGGGACTGTCTTAGTCTACACAGGCAGCTATAATAAAATATCACAGACTGGGTGGCTTATAAACAGCAGTAATATATTTCTCACAGTTCTAGTGGCTGGGATGTCCAGGATCAAGACTCCAGCAGATTCCAGGCCTGATGAAAGCTTGCTTCTTAGCTCACAGATAACAGTCTTCCCACGGTTTTCCTCACTTGATGGAAGGGGCAAGGGAGCTAGCTGGCAGGTCTCTTTTATAACAGCACCTATCTTATGTATTTGGACTTCACCCTCAAGACCTAAAAACTTCCCCCAAAGCCCCACCTCCTGATACAATCAACTTAAACTGATGATTAGGTTTCAACTTAAATTTGGGGGGAGGATGCAGACATTCAGTTGATAGCAGTGCAGTTGAGTGGGCTTTCCCCATTTGACTTCAGATCTAGATCTAATCAGAAGCTGACGGTAAAAATCAAGATGGATATTCCTTTTAGCCTCAGATGGGTCATTTACATTTTCAGTGACCTCTTTGTTGTTGTTACTCAGTCGCTCAGTTGTGTCCAACTCTTTGCGACCCTGTGAACTGTGTGCAGCACTCCAGACTTCCCTGTTCTTCACTATCTCCCAGAGTTTGCTCAAACTTGTCTCCATTGAATCCGTGATGCCATCCAGCCATCTCATCCTCTGTCTTCCCCTTCTCCTCCTGCCTTCAATCTTGCCCAGCATCAGGGTCTTTTCCAATGAGTCAGCTCTTTGCATCAGGTGGCTAAAAGTTTTGGAGCTTCAGCTTCAGCATCAGTCCTTCCAACGAATATTCTGGACTGATTTCCTTTAGGATGGACTGGTTAGATCTCCTTGCTGTCCAAGGGATTCTCCAGAGTCTTCTCCAGCACCACAGCTCAAAAGCATCAATTCTTTGGTGCTCAGATTTCTTTATGGTCAAACTCTCACATCTGTATGTGACTACTAAAAAATCCAGTCTTCTAGACCTCTGTGCAAACCACAGCAATCCTTCTGCAAATATGCTAAATATAAAATCAGATAATTAAGATACTTCGTACCTATATTTAAGGAGTTAACATTACTTTTCATTCTAATATTTGGTAACCAATATCTCTCAAAATTAGATATCTAACAGAGAATATGACAATATACAATCATTGTGCATATTTCCATTTCCTTACTTCTGGATTCTTTAAAGGGCAGGAACACTTATTTAAATCATTTCTGGGCCCAGCATTCTGCCTAGTGTGTGGTAGGCATGTAGTGGTTGTTGGTTGAACTGAGCTAATTTTCTCTTCCTATTTCAACTGAATTGTTCTTTGTTCTCTTACAGAATGAAGACATTCAAATGTTGTTTTAAATATCACCTACAACAGAAAGTTTTCATCCTGTTTCTAACCCTATGGCTATTCTCCTTGCTGAAGCTCCTGAATGTTAAACGATTCCTCTTCCCTGAACGGGGCATTTACTTGGTTGAGTACTCTCTAAGTACCTCGCCTTTTGTAAGGAACAGATACACCCATCTCAAGAATGAAGTCGGATATGAGATTAACTGTTCGGGTGTCTATGAACAGGAACCTTTGGAAATTGGCAAGAGTCTGGAAATAAGAAGAAGAACCATCATTGACTTGGATGATGACGATGTTGTGGCAATCACCAGTGACTGTGAGATTTATCAGGCGCTACGAAGCTACGATGAAAAGCTCATTTCAGAGGAGGAGAAAAGCTTCCCAATAGCCTATTCTTTGGTTGTTCACAAAGATGCAATTATGGTTGAAAGGCTAATCCTTGCCATATACAACCAGCACAATATTTATTGCATTCATTATGACCAAAAATCGTCGGATACCTTCAAAGTTGCCATGAACAATTTAGCTAAGTGCTTCTCCAATATTTTCATTGCTTCCAAATTAGAGACTGTGCAGTACGCACACATTTCCCGACTCCAGGCTGATTTAAACTGCTTGTCCGACCTCCTCAAGTCTTCAGTGCAGTGGAAATATGTTATCAACCTGTGTGGGCAGGATTTTCCTTTGAAGTCAAACTTCGAATTAGTGTCAGAGTTGAAGAAACTCAATGGATCAAATATGTTAGAGACAGTGAAACCCCCCAGCACGAAGACGGAAAGATTCACTTTTCACCATGAACTCAAACAGGTACCTTATGAATATGTGAAACTACCGATGAGGACGAACATTTCCAAGGAGGCCCCCCCTCATAACATCGAGATATTTGTTGGCAGTGCTTACTTTGTGTTAAGTCGAGCATTCATTAAATATATTTTCAATAACTCCTTTGTTAAAGACTTTTTCGCCTGGTCTAAAGATACATACTCACCTGATGAGCACTTTTGGGCTACCTTAATTCGGATGCCAGGAATCCCTGGGGAGATTTCTAAGACAGCAAAGGATGTGTCTGACCTGCAGAGTAAGACACGCCTGGTCAAATGGAATTATCTAGAAGGCCTTTTCTATCCCAGTTGTACTGGCTCTCACCTCCGAAGTGTATGTATCTATGGAGCAGCGGAACTAAGGTGGCTTATGAAATCCGGACATTGGTTTGCGAATAAATTTGATTCTAAGGTGGACCCCGTCTTGATTAAATGCTTGGCAGAAAAGCTTGAAGAACAGCAGAGAAAGTGGATCACACTGTCTTCAGCAAAGTTATATATGGTTAAACCTTCCATAACCACCTCATGATAAAACCGTAATGGGAAAAAAGGTTAAGACAGAATTGCGTGCTATACCATGGCCAGTACCATTGAAAGGTGTCTACAAGTCCATGAACAAGGGAAAGTGACCTGGCCTTGGGTGACAATTAGTCTGCAACTGGTTGGGTGTTTTCATGTTTGTTTTCACTTGTAATCTCACTGAGCTGAGTGGGAGATTTTAAACAATCAGTAAGCTGATATGTATTGAGTTTCTGCTATATACCAGGCACTTTTTTAAAAAACCATACGGAAATTAAATCCAAGTTGTCATGAGTACAGTTGCCCCAGTCACACAGCAATCTTTATATCTTAGGTTCTCCACATAACAATCAGGGTGCCACTGAAGAAGCAGTGGCGTGATTACATAGCCGTGTTAACCACCAATTTCAGAGCAGTGTTTAAGCACAGTGACCACACTCCACTTGCCTGTTAAGTCAGCTCCTTAGACTCTTCTCAACCATTAGAATATTAGAAAGACTGTACTACCTCAGAAGAACTCAAAGACTTGGTCAATTTCCTACTTGCCAAAGCGTAACTTACCGTGGGGAACCTCGTTTGTGCAGTGCAGGGCCCGGGACTTTGCCGGCCTGCGTTTCTATTCTGTGTCAGGAAGGCGGTGAGGTGCCTGGGGGAGGGCGGGTGCTGCTGAGGGGAATGAAGGGATCTGTAGGACTTTTCCATCACATTTCGCAATGGTGTCCCGAAGGGCCTCCTGTTTTAATTCAGCTGTTTCTTTAAAACATATTTACTGGTTAAAATGAAAAACTGCTTTAACAGTTGAATGTCACTCTCCAGAACATCGCACCTAAGTCTTTCAGTTCATAGATTAGCAGTATATGTAAGTTGTTGTTTTGTTTTTACAGCGCAGTAGGTATAATTTTGTTTTGTGAAACTGTCAAGCTAAGAATCACTGAGTTTTCTTCAGAAGATTATATGAAACAAGACAGCTTTCTAAATTAACTATTAGTCATTTAAAACATGTTCTTCAACAGCTATCAAGTAGAGTTCAAACGTAAAATTATCAAAGCTCTAAGTTTATTGCAGTGTTCTCGGCTTTGATCCAAGAGAGAAAAAGCTAATTTTCCTAAGGACATAGCGAGGAAATTCACTAATAATATTTTGTGAAAACTACACCTTAGAAAACTACCAAAATGAGTCAAAACATACTTGTATTTTCCTGTAATTACTGTGCTGGAGGTGAAATGAGATAGGAGTGAGGGTCCTCAGAACAGGTTATAATATTTTTATGTCTACTGGGAAATCATGAAACTCATGTCAGAATCTCTTGGTGATCTTATGTTTCAATGTCAGCCTCAGTAACTACGTAAAGATATGGTAATCCAGGCTAGTATGAGACAGCTGGGGAGACTGAAGTATTTAAATGTGTTTTCGAATGTCTGTGTTCTGCACGGGAGATGCCTTTTGCTTGTTTTAAAGTTGATGATACAGTCTGCCAAGTGGCACCACTTCTGTTGCCCTTTCTTTTTCTCATGAACTCATTTATCCTTTTTTCCTGCCTCCTTCAAATTACCAGTCAGTCCATGTGTGTGACTGTGACAAGCCTGTTGCTTTGATCTCCAGGAGCCTCAGTTTTCTTGTCTATAAAGGAAACACGTGGGTGTGCCCTGGCTGCCTCACAGATTTCTGTGTGAGGGTATCAAATGCAGTCCTGTATGAAGTGGCTTGAAGATGGGGAAAAACTATTGAAATACCAGCAAGCAGTCTTACTGTGAGGGAAACGGAGATCCCAGCCCCATTGTGATACTTAACCATTCACCTTTTCTGAAAAACCTTCCCAATATACAAAGAAGGCACGATCTTCCCGGCAACTTCTGTAGCTGAGTCCAGTTATGAAGAAACCCCTGTCCCGACACCTGGGGTCCTTTTTAAGCCAGTAGGATTAGGAAATTGGCCCAGTGGCTTAAATCAGGAGTAAGGGTAGAAATACTTTTCCTACCACCCAGGCTTCAAAACACAAAGCCCTGCTGAAATATTTTTTATGCCTTTGGTCATCAGAATAATGTAACTGATGAGAGAGAAATACCGACCTCCTGGTCCAATGTCTTGTCTTCTGGTGAGAAATGATCCTAGCCTTTGTTTAGTGGGAAATTTTCCAGATGTTAGTCACTTTAATGCCATATTCAAGTGAAGCATGGCGCCATGAAGAGGTGACAGTGCCTTGTCCCCATGGACACACTTCTCAGGATTCAGTTCCTGACAGTTTGCCTGTCATTTTGGGGAGCTTGTCAGATCATTCTCTCTTGCCTTGGGAATCCCACAGATTCCTGCATGCCTTCAAACCTCCTTCAAACCTGATTCTCCCCTAACATGTTTTAGTATGTTTTTCTCTAATCTGGAGAATGTTTGGCAATCTGTGTTTTATAATAATTCTTTGCATAGTATTTATTGACACTAGATTCTGTGTTATTTGACGATGAGACCATTACTTTGGAGTTTGTAAATTAGATAATAATGAAAGAGCCACCCAAATATGTCTACATTATGTGAAGAATCTACTGTAATTTAAAGATCAGTGTTGCTGCTATTTTAAATGTTTAGGTCATTTTAATTGAAATATATGTAATGTTTAAATTTAGGGAATTAAATTTGAAGATTTCTCTTGCCTTCCAGAATGTGAATATTATGCATAAGTATATATATTTTTGACATATTGTGAAGAAAACAAAAATGACAATCTTTTCATGAGAATGTAAAGTGAGTGATGATGATGGAATGAGTTTTGATTTTTGTTAACATTTTTATCAACGTGTCTCAAAATCTCCAACGGTTTTTTCCATGTTTCTTGAAAGACATGTTCCCATTATATGAGTTTTAGATAGATTGGGGTTGCATTTTTGTATTATGCTGTTCCTAGATGTTAATTTCTAGTACTGTCAAATAAAATGTGCCTCTAAAGCCAAGACCTTGGAATCTCCGCTGTTTCCTTTTTCTGGTTGTACTGGTTCCCCACACTCTTTTCCGTTGATGACGCTTGCCCAGTATTTGAAGAAGACAGTTAATTTCACCTCAGAGTCAAAATTAAAAAATCAGTGTGTGTATTATACGCAGAATATAGGTGTACAAACTTGAAATTAATTTGGCAAAGTCTCAAAGAATGTTCTAGAATTTCTCTTAATTTTCCTTCAGGTTAGTTTCTCCTCTCAGGTTAACTATATAGAGAAATATTCTTGCTTGCTTGATTACTTTATGGAAGTTTGTTCTTAATGGAGCAGGTTGAGCTCTTTCTCTTTCATTCCTCAGTCCCTGGAAAAGCAACACTTCCTCTCTGCACCACGATGCCTGCCCTGGCTGTGACCCCATGGGTATGAGGAGGCTGCACCAGGATCCTCAGACTCGATGGGTGGGTGATTCTGGAAGAGTTTCTCTCTGTCCTGGGTAACACCATCTTTGCAGCTCTACTAAACTGAGGGGTATTTGGCATCACTGTCGCCCCCACCTCCACCCCTGCTCTGAAGATCCTCCTGGCCAGTTAGTTTTTTTCTAGCACCCTTCGAAAGTGGCAACAGTCACCATCCTCCCTAACTAACAAGGAGTATGCATGTCACACTCATAATTCACAGTCCATCTTGAGGAACAAGGCTATTTTAGGAAAACTCAAAATAAAAAATGAACATCTCCTTTAACCTAAGGTTAATTCTAGGTCTTACCAAGCTGGAAAACTTTGCAAATCCACAGTAATCCCATGGAAGAATCTGGACTGCTTTAGGTAGTGGCAGTGGTAGGCTGGGTATACAGCATGGCATTGACAACCCATTAGGCTTGATTTCCAGATTCCGTTCAGTTCAGTCACTCAGCTGTGTCCGACTCTGCGACCCCATGGACTGCAGCACACCAGGCCTCCCTGTCTATCACCAACTCCCTGAGTTTACTCAAACTCATGTCCATTGAGTCAGTGATGACACCCAACCATCTCGTCCTCTGTCACTCCCTTCTTTTCCTGCCTTCAATCTTTCCCAGCATCAGGG